>CM076584.1:341405992-341735696 GCA_034641835.2 Pinus albicaulis | reverse complement strand
TTGTTACCTCTCATTTTCAATACCGAATTCTTCACAAAAATGGAGAAATATGAATAAAGGAGGTGACTCTTAACACTCTCCTTGACAATGATGCTAAAATGTTGGTGCTAAAAAAGGTGGCTTTTTATTAACAACTCTAGTGCTTTCTCATTTAATTATCAACCTAGGGTAAGTCTTTTTATTCCAAAAGTGTTTTCACAATATATGTGAGTCAGGTCGTCTAACAGATGTTCCTTGCCACTTATGAGGAAGAATTTTCTAACTCCCTAAGCTTGCTTATCCTACGAGGGGTGTCTTAGATTGGTTTTTAACCTAAGATTGAGCAACACGATTTTGCATCTATCTAATGGAATTAAACAGTAATATAAATCAATCGAACAATAATCTAGAGAAATCAAGCAACAGTTGAATTGAATTAAACAATAAATTGAACAACAATGGAATTCAATCGAAAAACAGTCTAACTAAGCTAAATAGTAATGGAATTGAATTGAATCATCAGTTTATCTAACTAAGCAGTAATGGAAAAGAAGTATAACTAGCTGAGTAGTAATGGAACAACAAGATAACTAAGCTGAATAGCAATAGAACAACAATATAATTGAAGCGAATTAAATAAATTGTACAACAATTATTTAAGTAATTTTGCAATGGAATTCTCTTTATGAGTTAATTAATCAACATTGATCGATGGTTGAATGCTTCGTTATGCTAAAAGAAGAATGTAATTCATAAAGACAAATAATATTGAAATCGGCTTATTATACAATCTGTAACTCAAATGCAATGGTATTAAAAGAATTGGAACTATCTACTGATAATAAAATATTGCCGTAAGTCGGAAAATATGATTGCAATTGTCCTACTTCAAGAACGTAATTTCAAAAAATCCTGAAGAAAGAGAACTGCATCTTTATTGAATGGAAATATACTTTACAACTGCATCAAATACTTAAGAATTGGTTCTACAACTACACAGAGTATGAAAACTTGGGTGGAACTTCCAGAGGTTGGGCCCAGACCACCAGAAGCCCTAGCAAAGTAAAAACTTTAAAATATTATTGTTCAAATCTGTATATTACATCCAGTGATGTTACAAGAACACAATTAGACAAACTGTTCCTGATGTGTCTATTATAGAATGAATTTCCTGTCCTATCTCTGACTCCCTTTCTCGTCTGTCCTTCGCCCTTTTAAAGGCGATTTCAAAAATGTAAAAGTATTTCCCAAACGACAGCCTGCTGCACGTGGCTGTCATTTGAGTTCTTGGACTCGAATTCGTCTGTCTGCCTTCTGCCAGCCGCTGGGAGTTACTAGGATTTCATATGTTTGTGTTTGTTGGTTGGCTTTTGTTTCCTATTTGTCCGTACCATTCTGCCTTCCTGCATGCAGAGATAAGAGAATTCAATTTTCTATTACAAAAACATCATTTTCATCATTAGTCTAATTGGTCTCGTTTTTATAATCTTTTATTCTCTTTATTTTTAATATGAAGAGGAATTCCCCCGAAATTATAACATAATTTGAAGTACTTACAGGGTGAGAACATACCTTAATTTGGGTCCAACAAGCTCCACCCAATTTTCTCCACCCCTCATCCACTCCATTTATCAAATTCCATCCTCAATATTTCACGTCAAAGAAACACAAAAAAAGGACTTTGCGTTCACCTTTTTTTACTTCAAACACTTTCACCACCTTCAGATCTAAGCTTTCTCTCTCTTGTAGATGTAGAAAACCCAATGCAGAAAATAGAGCTCAATGGGAGCAAAAATGGCAGAAAATGAGACCAAGTGTATAGATCCAGAGTGATCTAGTATGCAACAAAAGTTGAAGAATGATGGGGAAAACCCTCCTATTTATAACAAAATATTGGGTCCTTCTAGATCTTGGTGCATGATTAAAATAATGTTAATCACATCTAGATCCACCTCTATGGAATATTTTATTATTATTTGTTGGAGGGAAAGGGTGTTTGACTTGGGTCAAATCCCTCGATTAGTGAAAAATAAATAAATAAATGATTTATTTATCTTTTTAAGGAAGTGGTTGGGATATAATCAAATAAATAATGATTTAGTTGATTAATGGTGGCTGATTTGGTCATATTTAACAAGGAATATTATTTAAATAATTATTCCTAGAAAATAATAAGATAACTATGGGTTTATCTCATTAATTTCTTTGTTTTTGGGTTAAACATGACTGGGAATAATAATTAAATTATGGTTTAATTAATTATTCCTTTTGGGGTTTCCTAATTAACATAGTGAAAGCAGTTTTACTTGGGGTAAAACTGGTCTTACATGGTGTACTTGGGTCCATCTAATGATGAAGAGTTAGATGACCAAAAAACGGTGTAACAATAAGGAAGGCGAGGTAGGAGCAGATGAAAAGTTTTTTCTCACTATACTAAAGAGAAGCACCCTTCTTGTTCTCTAACAAAAAAATAAAAAACATAAGCTACCCTATCCCTACCTCTACACATGAGACTTCGCAGAGGAAAGGCTTGGAAAATTCCCCTCAAGTGGCTTAAGGTAGGAGAAATAGGAGCCATGGGGGGAGGTTTCAATTGAAGAGAACAGATAGAAATGAAAAGAATCCATCAACATCGTCTTGGTAGGGATATTTTACTAAGCCATTAATGGATGGGGTTCTTTCTAAAATTAAAGGGCTATGGTGATGAGGTAACCCATAAATTTTCCATGGCCCTCAATTCTCAAGGAGAAGACAATGCCACTACTTTTGTTATAGGAATTTCCATTGATCTGGATGCAAAGATCATCACTAAAGTAACCACCATACCCTTAGGATTTATATGAGGTAAATAGGATAGGAAAATAAATTTCACAACGAAGAAAAAAATCTTCCTCCATAAAGAGAATCCTGTTGAAGATAAAAATGGAGTTCGAAGAGATATCCTCCCTTACCCTTGGGATGAGGTATCCTATAACATCCTCAAGTACATATCTTGTGACGGAAGTTTGTGTTTTGTGTATAACTACCAATTGAGGCTTCTCCATGAGCTAAGGTTCCAAACAGAGATACCAATTCCAGGAAGGCACAACGTTCCACATATCCTATTTGAGTCTATCATTGAAAGGAGGGATAGAGTAAGGGAATGGGGGCACAAACAAATTGCCCATAATGGCCTCATAAATATAATTGTCATGAATTCCCTAAGCCATATCATAATACTTGTGTTTTGGACTTACTTTGTGGACATGGATAGGGAGGCCTTCATTTAGGCACAAGCCCTTAACTCCACATAACAAGAAGAGACATTAGCATCTACTAATGGGGGTAGCAAGAAAAGACGAAGGAGGAATAGAAAGAAAAAATAAAGGAATAAGAGGAAGAGAAAGAAATAACAGAGTAATAAGAGGAAGAGATGGAATAAACATGGGAATAAGAGGGAGAGAAAAAAAGAGCAGAGGAAGAGAACCTTGATGTACCCTCTAGATCTCATAGGATAGGAAAAAAAGGGAATAAAATAAGCGTCTTACCCGAAAACACGGAACAAGAGGTGGCTTATACTTTGGCCACACTGATCACACCTACTAACTCCAATAGAAGTTGGAAACCAAAGAAAGGCCCATTGTACTACAAGAGATGAAAGAGCACCATGTTCAAGAGAGGGAAGCCTTAGCCTCCTTCAACATTCCTCATCACAATTAAATATTAAACCAACCAAGAATCGGAATTGGGACCTAGTGAAGGAATAAATGATGAGGTTAACTCCCACAAAGCCAAGTGTAAACAATATTTTCCATCCATAGGTATTCCCATGACTAGAGAAATCACATCTAAGAGCCTCAAGGCACAAGCTAACTATTAAAGGAGAAAACATAAGAGCTACAGAAAAAAATAGGGTCGCTATAAGAGAAATAGGGATTGCTATAGGAGCAACAAGAAATGCTACAAGAAAGGGAGGTCACATTAAGAGGGGAAGAAGAAGTCCTCCATGAACTCTAGATTCCTGATGCACAACTTGATTTGGGATCCTACTATAAATTCATTGAGGGTGGGGTAATTATACCAACCAAATTTTTAGTACCACTCTTCTTTGAGTTGGAAAGGGAAAGAGAAAAAAAATCATAGATGGATGCAAATGGCAAGATCTAAGAAGGTAGAATATGTTTTCCTAATGGAGGAAAAAGTGCACAAAATGAGCAAGGAATGACTTAAGGCTAAGGGAGTCGATCATGAAGGAGAATCTTTAGTCAGAAAACAAGAGGCTAAGGGAGAAGCTACAGGAAAAGGAGGTACAAATTGTTACAATGGAAATTTTTTCCATGGAATTCATACAATGCGAAAATCCATCCAAGTCCTATATCATATTACTCAAGGATCAGTGGTTCTAATTCTATATAAATACATTACCATAGTATGGATCTCTAGAATTACAAGAATATAGGAAGTTCATTCACTTTTGTTAGAAAGTAATAACTGAGGAAAAAGCCAAAATGGATGAGTTTTATATGGAAAATATGATCCTGAAATTCATGAACTTTTGGGACCCCAACTCAAGATTGGGGGGCATGAAACTAATGGCACTAGCCTCTTTGTTAACCCATGAAGAAAAAAGAGTAAAGTAATTGAAGAGGGTGATCACCAAAGAAGAGAAGGAGCCTTTGTACATTAGAGTAGAGTTAGTGAGCCCCAAGATTGTCATTAATAACCACAACATAATCTCCACCTATCCAAAGCTGGCCCCTCAGTACATGGAAACGCAAGAAAAATTTAACCTCCACTTCAAGGACATGTTGGTTGTTGGGCACTAAAATATAGTAGGCTTTCCAAAGGAGATGGCATGTTATACCTCAACATTTGAAAACGAGGGAGTATTTCTCTCCTGAAAGACTAAGGAATTCCGTGGAGAGAACCACACTCTACAAAAGGAAAATGAAAAGTTCAAAGATCAATTGGATAGTGCTCAAACTCATTCCTCCCTTACTATTGGTCCTACAAGAGAGAGGATACCTGGTAGAAGAAAAAAAGGAGTGGACATACGTAGAATCCAATGCAGGGTTCTATCCGCATGAAGGCACACCATCTGAGATGCCTTGGGATGTCAAAGAGGTCACCAGGTTCATGAATTAACTTCACATCAATGAATAAGTTTCTTAGAGGGTGAGAAACACCATTAGTAGGGGGGTGATGACGGTTCCCATCAATATGTATATTTTGAGGCCCATCGGGCTATCCTCCAACCCTTAAAATCTCTTTTTCTCACATTAATTTTCATTTTTAGACATAATGTGATTAGTAAGGATATTAAGGGATGTGTGTCACATTTCATGGCATAATGTGATTAATATGGAGGAAAAAAGATAATTTTTGGAGATATTTACTATGAAAGGGTTCCTTGGAGGGATATAAAGAGAATATAGGAGACTTGTCAACTACATTCCAACTCGACTTGAAACCTAAAATTCCTCACCAACAACTCGAATTCCACTGGAAACTGAGGAACTCAACTACATGTGAAGATGGAAGGGAACTAGATCCACTAATTTCGATATTGTTGAGTGAACTAGTCCTTCTCCCAAGGGAGCTTCCACTCAGCCAATTTTTTTATAAATAAAAAAGCCTAAGGGCTCATTAGGATTTGAACTTTTGTTGGAGATAGGAATGCGTATTGAGAGACAGGAGCACAACAATATTATTTTCATCTTTGATATGATATATTTGACTCTTAATTTTTTTTAATGGAAAGATTATTTTTGGCCTACATCTAAGTTAACTTTGGAGGTCTAAGACCATTGGGCTTGGACCCAACCCAGAGGCTTTAGTCCCTCTCCTATATTCTTTTCTTGTTCTTTTTAAAGTCATTTTATTTCATTCATTTCTTAAGTAGGAAATATACTGTAGAAATTGTAGTTGTATTTTGGCCACCTCCTCTCTTTTGGGAAGTTTGGTTGAAGACTCTACAACAACAATCCAAAAATATGTGTTTATAATTTATTCAAAATTACTAAGTTTTGGATTGAAATTATTTTGCATGCTTGGTTTCTGTAACAAGTTAGAAAATTTGTTTTGGAAATTAGATTAGATGCATGTTGTAGGATAGAGTAGATGTTGGAGAAATAAAATTCAACCCATATTTTCCACCTTGATTTATCTTGCTCCAATATTGATCAGTAGATGCATGTTCTGATTATTTTTATGTAGGGGCTTCCAAGTTACTTGTAAGGGTTTGAACAACCATCCACATCAAATTAGACATTTTGAACATCCTCCTGGATATCTCTTACTACTCTCAAGTTGTGCCACCAAGATCATTGTTTTAGGGACAATGAAGGGAACTATGAGCATGCAATTTTATGCAATATATGCCTCTGAGGCATGTCAGGCTTGGAAAACGGCCTTACACAACCTTTATTCATCTTAATCCACCTTCCTCCACTTTTTGGACAAATACATGTTACGAGATCCTTTCCATAAAATTTCCTCATATCCATCTTTGGAATATGGTGGTTCTTCAATCCAACATTAGAGTTAACGAAATCACGATTAACATTTGTTTTTTCCTCATCATGATTTTCTTCTACTATATTTTCGCCATTAGGAATCATTTCTTGTATCAACTTTGACAAACCTTCCATGTCTTCCTTCAAACCTTCCATTTTTTATTCCATACCATCCTTCAAACCTTCCATTGTAGCTTCCATACCTTTCTTCAAACCATCCATCTTAGCTTCCACACTTTTCTTCAAAACTTCCATTTCATTTTTCGTTGCTCTTTGTGAGAGAGAAATTTGGTGCATTTTCTATTGTAATTTTGTTATGTCATGTTGCAAGAAATGTTAGAGGCTGGTATAATTCAACCTAGTCAAAGTTATTTCTCTGCTCTAGTAGTATTGGTGCATAATAAAGACGGATCATGGCACATGTGTCTATATTATAGAGAAATCAATAAGCTCACTATTAAAGATAAATCTCCCATTCCTGTGATTGATGAATTATTGGATGACTTACATGGAGAAATTTATTTTACCAAGTTGGATCTTTGTTCAGGATATCATCAAATTAGAATGCAGATTGAAGATATTCTGAAAATAGCATTTCGAAATCATGAGGGTCATTATGAATTTTTGGTCTTGCCTTTTGGCCTTACCAATGCACCTTCTACATTTCAAGGGTTGATGAATTCCATTTTCAAACCTCTCCTTAGAAAATTTGTGCTAGTGTTTTTTGAGGATATACTAATCTATAGCAGGCCTTGGAAGGATCATGTTCAACATGTGGACAGGGTGCTCAAATTATTGGAGGAGAAACAATTTTATGCAAAAACATCCAAATTTTTCTTTGGACTACAAGAGGTGGAATATCTCGGCCATATTGTATCTCACGAGGGTGTTAATGTAGACCCTAAAAAAATTAAAGCCATTAAGGAATGGAAAGTCCCCACAACCATAAAGCAATTGCGTGGATTTATCGGGTTAACAGGGTATTATCACAAGTTTGTTAAGAATTATGGGAATGTAGTAGCAGCTCTAACTATATTATTAAAGAAAGATGCATTTTCATGGACTTTTGAAGCAACTAAGGCCTTTGAACATCTTAAAGAGGTAATGTGCCTAGCACCAGTCTTAGCTACGCCAAACTTCACAAAAACCTTTATCATGGAATGTGATGCCTCAGGAAATGTAATTGGTGTTGTTTTAATGCAAGAAGGAAGACCCATTGCTTTCGAAAGTGGTTCAATCAAAGGAAAGTATTTACAAAAGGCTATTCATGAGAAGGAAATGTTGGCAATACTACATGCACTAAACAAATGAAGACCTTACCTAATGGGAAGACACTTGAAGGTAAAAACTGATCATGATAGTCTTAAACACCTTCTGGACCAAAGACTATCTTCAGAAGAGCAGCAAAAATGGGTCACAAAGATTTTGGGTTATGACTTTGAAATCATCTACAAAAAAGGGAAGCTAAATGTTGTTGCACATGCACTCTCAATAAAGGATGAAGAGGTGGAAGAATTTCCTTGTGCCTTTTCTATTATCCAACCAGATTGGATAACCAAAGCAAGGGATGAATGGAAGAAGGACGAAGAAGTGTGGACACTCATCCAAAAGTTGCAGCAAGATACTAGTACATCTGATACATTTAGTTAGAAAAATTATTCCTTATGGTACAAATATCGCTTATATATTTGCAATAATTCCCAACTAAAACAAAATATTCTTTTAGAATTGCACACTTCTCGTTTACGAGGACACTCGGGATTTTTTAAAAATTACCATAGGGTGAAGAAATAATTTTTTTGGGATGGCCTTAAATCTGATATTCAAAATTTTGTGGCGGAATGTTTTGTTTGCAAAAAAAATAAAGTTGAGACAATTAAGACCCCGGGTCTTCTACAACCTTTATCCATTCCAAGTCAACATTGGGAGGAGATTTCAATGGATTTTATCACAAGCTTACCTAAGTTCGAAGGAAGGAGTGTCATCATGGTGGTAGTTTATAGAGTTGCCAAGTATGCACACTTTTGTGCATTATCTCCTCCATTTAAAGTAATTAGAGTTGCTATTCCATTTATGGAAACAATTCAAAAGCTACATGGAAACCAGAAGATTATTGTAAGTGACAGAGATCCCATTTTTACAGGAAATTTTTGGAAGGAATTATTTTTTTGTTTGGGTACTCAACTAGCTCATAGCTCATCTTATCATCCTCAATCTGATGGTCAAACAAAGATAGTGAATAAATGTTTGGAAGGATATCTTCATTGTTTTGTATCTGATAAGCAAGCACAATGTCAAGTGGTTACCTCTTGTTGAATGGTGGTATAACACTTCCTTCCATACTGTAGCAAAAATGACCCCATTTATGGCACTTTATGGATATCATCCACCATCTGTCACATCTTATTTAAGGGAAAAATATAGGGTTCAAGTAGTGGAGGATCACATCGAGCATCAACAAGAAGTTCTCAAACTCTTAAAGGATAACCTAAATTTGGCACAAAATCGAATGAAACAATAGGCAGATCAACATCACAGTGAGAGAAGTTTTGATGTGGGAGACTAGGTATTTTTACGGCTACAACCATACAAACAAATGTCCCTAAAGCAAACTAAGAAGGATAATAAATTATTTCCAAAGTACTATGGTCCTTACAAGGTTTTGCAAAATATTGGTACTATGGCATACAAATTGGAGCTTCCTGCTTCTTCGCGAGTGCATCCAGTTTTCCATGTTTCAATCTTAAAAAGGTTATAGGGGACAAACTTATAGTTCAAAAAAAATTTCTAAAACTTGATGAGGAAGGAAAAAACATATTGGAACCTGAAGTAGTCATGGAAACAAGAACTCAACAGCTATGAAATCGATCAATTTCAGAGTATCTCATCAAATGGAAGAACTTACCCATTGAAAATTCTACATGGGAGGATGAAAATTTTATACAAAAGCACCCAAAGCTACTCAACAATTTAGGAAAACACTTTTTTGAAGGAGAGGAGCATGTTAGGTCCCTATATTACTATTATAGTCCCTTATTGTTGTTAGTGTAACCCCCTTATTGTTATTTTTGTACCCTTGTAACCCCCATATTGTTATTATTGTGATCTTACATTATTGTTGTTAGGTCAGCTAGGATTACATTGTGGCCCCACTAGGATTACATTGTTGCCCCATGGACTCCTATATATAGAAAGGAGGTTTTTTCAATTGTATCATCCAAGAATTGTTCATTCATGTAATGTATTGGAGGTTTCCCCTCGAAGTGGCTTATTTCTAAGTCATGGGTATCTCTTTTCATATCTTTTGGAGCTGGTTTCACAACATATACCCACTCTAGTAGCAAAATAGGGTAGTCTTGTAGCAAAGAATTGCTTTATATAGCACCCCATAGCAGCTCTATAGCAATGCCTAAATTCAACAATATTTCCCCTGTGACCTTCACTGCTGCATTTTTAGGTTGAATAATGGCCCCCAACCTTTTATTCAATGATTAGGGAGACTCCAAGAACACTCCAACCCTATCATTCCTCCACTGCAACATAAAACATGGAGGTTAGACTTGGTTTAAATTTTAATTCCATAGTTGTGTTGTAAATTGAATTTCTCCTTTTGAATCAAGTTGAAATTAGATTAATGATTCATGCAAGTATAATATTAACTTGATTAAGTGTGAAAATAGAGTAAAATAGCTTATTTATGAAACTAGTATAGTTTTTTCCTTTTATGAAAATACAATTAGTCTTTACATTTAATGAATGGTAATTTAATTTCTACGGTTAGAATAATGTTCATTCCCTTGAAACAGTGATATTATTTCATATAAATTATATTTTTAGCTAGCTGAAGGAGTGGTTTCTGTATGATATGATTTGATCTAATGACTAAGGGTGACATGAGTAGAACTTAACCTACTGTGCATATAACATTGTTACCTCTAAATTTGTACGAACATTGGGTTAATAATTTAATTTGAGAAGACTTGGGAGTTGCAACATCCTTGATGCAATAACTGGGTTCATCCATAACATAAGTTATAGACTAGTCTTGGGTGTTGAGGTGTTTCCCGCAGTGAGATGATAAGTCTAATGAATTTCATAATTGATTTTGGAGAAATTCTAAAATAATAGGGGCCTAATTTCTCAAGGAACAACACAAGGAAATAAGAGCTCAAGTAGAGGAAAATTTTCACTAGGTCTGGTTTAGAGCTTCTCGGTGAGTAGAGTCTGAAATAAGATATGCACTTGTAGGTTATGCTTAGTTGATCAAAGAAATTTTAATACATATTTATTCATCAGATTAATGGAAGTCAACATTGGTATTTTTAGCATATTTCTTTCCTCGGGAAAAATACAATTTTCATGTGTGCTATTTCTTATTGTATGTATCATATTTTTGTCATAAATTATGAATTAATATCCACGAAGTAGTAGAGTAGGTTTTTTTCTTTCAATTTTTATTATAACTTCATGAGAATTTGCAAATACACATCATAATTTCTAAACCTCGAGAGTATCTACAAGCCTCATAGAGACCCCCTTTTCTACAACGGTTGGGATATGGCCAGTTTTCATAAAATAGAGAAAGGAAACATAAAAAAAGTGGAAAACCTCTATGGATGGCACCCATATTTTTGTTCTGAAATAAGACAAAATAAAGTAAAACAAATCACGAGAGAAGCTCATACCAAACATATTCAACAAGAATTTGACCACTAGTTGTGAAGAATCAATCAAAAATTTCCCTTCCCATAGAGAAGATGCTACAAAAGATGTTTTAATATTGAAATAAAATTAGTCTAGTGAATATGTCTTCACTGGGTAGATCACCCAGTTGCAAAGACTTGTCACCACCATGATTCAAAGCCATAATTTGTTCTTGTCTCGCTAGTGAAAGGGCCAATCCTCCTCGCATATTCCATTTCTCCCATTTTTGATGTCTTTATAATGAAAGTGGAGCAAATGTTCTCCATTTTATTTCCCATTTTCCCAAGTAGGAAATAATCCAGAGCACAAGGCGGTCATTGGGCCATTGAGGTAGAGTGGGAAAACCATAAGAATAGTTGCGTGAGCCATCTCCTGAGAAAACACTCCTCCCATTTCCATTAATAATCAATGATGTTGGGAAAAATATTGAGAGGTGGGGTGGGGATGGGGTGGGGTGAATTATTATTTTAATCTTAGTTCAACTTTTCAAATTTTTATTCAATTTTTTGTACGCAACTTGCATTCAGAAAACTAGTGTATGTATGTGACTATGATGAATACAAATAGCATATATCCAGTTAACTAGCTTTTCATTTATTTCCTCATTTGTTTAACTTCAAATAGTGCATCAATAATTCATTAAACATTAACCATGTGCAGTAAGAGTAGAAAAGACCATCACACATAAGAAAAACAAAAGAACATGTGGACACCGCAATTTTTAGGTGAAAATAAAATGTGGGAGAAAATCATTGTTGTCATCATCTTTGTATTCTTCGTTTATTATAAAGGAAAATGTATTACAATCTTGTACTGAAAAAAACTCATACCAATACGTATGCACCCAATTCAAAATGGCTACAACATTCCCTTTTCCTACAATGCCCACTTGAAGTGAGATCCAACCCCATGATATCATTTATCAACACCCACTAGAAGGGAGATCCAACCCCCTAAACATTTTTACCAGATACGACTCGAAGAAATTTTTGACTCCCTCATTGAAGGCTCTATTCCTCAGCACCTCCATGGACCACGTTGCAGAATATTTCATACTAGATCCACCTGACTCAAAACATCAAATATGTAGGTAAATTTTCATCATATTTTCAAACTGGACTCACTTCTATCACTTAACCCGGATATCAAATAATAGTTCTGAAACAAATCACTCAATCGAATCACTTAATCACTTAACCAAATTATTCAATCTACATAAACAAACAATCAGTGAATATCAATCAACCAATGCAACTAGATCAAAACAATTCATAACAAATCATAGTAGTGCACAGTCGTTCAAAATTATGTTGTGAAACCAACTCCAAAAAGAGAAGAAAAGAGATATCAATGCCGTAGAAATAAGCCACTTTGACGGGGAAGCCTCCAATTCATTACATGAATGAACAATTCTTGGATGATTCAAATTAAAAAAACTTCTTTCTATATATAGGAGTCCATGGGGCCACAATATAATCCTAGCTGACCTAACAATAATAATTTGAGGTCACAATAATAAAAATATGGGGGTTACAAGGGTACAATAATAAGAATAAGGGGGTTACACTAATAGCAATAAGGGACTATACTAGTAATATAGGGACCTAACATGCCCCTGTGTTTCAAAAAAGTGTTGTCCTCAATGCTTGAGTAGCTTTGGGTGCTTCTATATAAAATTCTCATCCTCCCATGTAGAATCTTCAATGGGTAAGTTCTTCCACTTGATGAGATACTCTGAAATTGATCGATTTTGTAGCTGTCGAGTTCTTGTTTCCATGAACGCTTCAGGTTCCAATATGATTTTTCCTTCCTCATCAAGTTCTAGCAATATTGTTTGAACTGGAATATTTTCACCTATAACCTTCTTTAAGCATGAAACATGGAAAATTGGATGCACTCATGAAGAAGCAGGAAGCTCCAATTTGTATGCCATAGTACCAATATTTTGCAACACCTTGTAAGGACCATAATGCTTTGGCGATAATTTATTATCCTTCTTACCTTTCTTGAGGGACATTTTTTGTATGGTTGTAGCTGTAAAAATACCTAGTCTCCTATATCAAAAAATATCTTGTTGTGATGTTGATCTCCCTATTGTTTCATTCAATTTTGTGTGAAATTCAAGTTGTCCTTTAAGAGTTGGAGAACTTCTTGTTGATGCTTGATGTGATCTTCCACTGCTTGAACCTTCGAATTTTCTCTTAAAGATGATGTGATGGATGGTGGATGATATCCATAAAGTGCCATAAATAGGGTCATTTTTGCTGCAGTATGGAAGGAAGTGTTATACCACCATGCAACTAGAGGTAACCACTTGACCCATTGTGTTTGTTTATCAGATACAAAACAACGAAGATATCCTTCCAAACATTTATTTACTATCTCAGTTTGACCATCAAATTGAGGATGATAAGATAAGCTATGAGCTAATTGAGTACCCAAACAAGAAAATAACGCCATCCAAAAATTTCCAGTAAAAATGGGATCTCTGTCGCTCACAATAACCCTTGGGCTTCCATGTAGCTTTTGAATTCTGTCCATAAATGTAGTAGCAACTGTACTTGCTTTAAATGCATGAGATAATGCACAAAAGTGTGCATACTTGGTAAGTCTATCAACTACCACCATGATGACATTCTTTCCTTCAGACTTAGGTAAACCTGTGATAAAATCCATTGAAATCTCCTCCCAACGCTGACTTGGAATGGATAAAGGTTGTAGAAGTCCCGGGTCTTAATTGTCTCCACTTTATTCTGCTGGCAAACCAAACATTCCGCCACAAACTTTTGAATATCAGATTTAAGGCCATCCCAAAAAAATTCTTTCTTCACCCTGTGGTAAGTTTTTTAAAAATCCTGAGTGTCCTCCTAAAGGAGAAGTGTGCAATTCCAGAAGAATCTTTTGTTTTAGTTGGGAATTCTTACAAAGATATAAGCGATCTTTGTACCATAAGGAATCATTTTTCCAACTAAATGTATCAGATGTACTAGGATCTTGCTGCAACTTTTGAATGAGTGTCCACACATCTTCGTCCTTCTTCCATTCATCTCTTGCTTCGGTTATCCAATCTGGTTGGATAATAGAAATGGCACAAAGCAATGCTTCCACCTCTTCATTCTTTCTTGAGAGTGCATCTGCAACAACATTTAGCTTCCCTTTTTTGTAGATTATTTCAAAGTCACAACCCAACATCTTTGTGACCCATTTTTGCTGCTCTTCTGAATATAATATTTGTTCCAAAAATTGTTTAAGACTATCATGATCATTTTTTACCTTTAAGTGTCTTCCCATTAGGTAAGTTCGCCATTTCTTTAGTGCATGCAGTATTGCTAACATTTCCTTCTCATAAATAGGTTTCTGTAAATACTTTCCTTTGATTGGACGACTTTCAAAAGCAATGGATCTTCCTTCTTGCATTAAAACAACACCAATTCCATTTCCTGAGGCATCACATTCCACAATAAAGGTTTTTGTGAAGTCTGGCGTAGCTAAGACTGGTGCTAGGCACATTGCCTCTTTAAGATGTTCAAAGGCCTTAGTTGCTTCAGGAGTCCATGAGAATGCATCTTTCTTCAATAATGTTGTTAGAGGTGCTGCTATTCTCCCATAATTCTTAACAAAATTTCTAATAATTGCTAACCCGAGAAAACTGCAATCGCGTTGCTGTAGTAGAAATTTTGTTAGGGTCTACCTTAACACCGTCATGAGATACAATATGACCCAGATATTCCACCTCTTGTACTCCAAAGAAACATTTGGATGTTTTTGCATATAATTGTTTCTCCTGCAATAGTTTGAGCACACTATCAACATGTTGAACATGATCCTTCCAAGACCCTCTGTAGATTAGTATATCATCAAAAAATACTAGCACAAATTTTCTAAGGAAGGGTTTGAAAATGGAATTCATCAACCCTTGAAATGTAGAAGGTGCATTGGTAAGGCCAAAAGTCATGACCAAAAATTCATACTGACCCTCATGAGTTCGAAATGCTGTTTTTGGAATATCTTCAGTCTTCATTCTAATTTGATGATATCCTGAACGAAGATCCAACTTGGTAAAATAAATTGCTCCATGTAATTCATCCAATAATTCATCAATCACAGGAAGGGGAAATTTATCTTTAATGGTGAGCTTATTGAGCTCCCTATAATCCGGACACATTCGCCATGATCCATCCTTCTTGTGTACCAATACTACAGGAGCAGAGAAAGAACTTTGACTAGGTTGAATTATACCCACTTCTAACATTTCTGCAATCATACGTTCAATTTCGCTCTTTTGGACATAAGGATATCTATAAGGCTTGATGTTTGGAGGAACACTTCCTGGAATAAAATGAATAGCATGATGATCACGAATAGGTGGGAGTCCTTTTGGAGTTTCCAAAACCTTGGAATGATTGTCCAAGACTTTTTGGAGATTTGTAGAAATAGATGATTTTGATGTTGGAACTTCTAGTGAGCATAATTGTGCAATTATTCCTCGTTGTTATTTATTTAAAAGATTTCTCATGAAATTAGAGCTTATTATATTTCCTGGCTTCCCTACAATGCCCCGTAATTTGACTTCCTTTCCTTCTAAAAAAAAATTCAAAAAAAGTTCTTGAAAATTAAAAGATACCGTCCCCAAATATTGTAACCATTGTACTCCTAGTACAACATCAGCACCTCCCATAGGAATGGAAAGCATTGGACTATTCAATAAATATTCCGCCATGGTTAGCTTTATATTATGACATTTTCCAGAGCAGTTTATAGTTCCTCCATTTGCAACCATTACTTGACATTCTGGTGCTGGGTATAGGAAACAATTCAATTCCTTGGCTACCTTACAATGAATAAAATTATGGGTACTACCTGAATCAATCAACACTATTACCTTTTTCTTCTTGATATGTCCTTCTATCTTGAGATTTTGAGAAGTGGTAATTCCTGCCAATGCATTACATGATATAGTTGGACTTATTTCTTCCTCTCCTTGGGTTGGTTCCTGGTGTATATCCTCTTCTTTTTCATTTTCTTCTTCCTCTTCACAATCTATGTAAAATAATTTCTTCTCAGCACACTTATGACCTTTAGTGTATTTTCTATCACAACTGTAGCAAAGCCCTTTTTCTATTTTTTCTTCCAATTGTTGTGGTGTCAACCTTGTAGGTTGTGGAAATCTGGGATTAGCAACACTTCCCTCTTTATAGAAGTGAGTGGTAGGCTTCCTTGTCGCCATAATTTTACATTCAATTTTTCTTGCCAACCTGAGTTCCTTCTCCATTGAATCAGGTTCCAAAACGTGAACTTCATGTTGGATGTTATCCTTTAAAGTCCTTCAAAGAGATCAATCCTGTGTTCCTTTGGAATATCAGTTACCCTTATATTCAATTTTTGGAAGTCCTCAATGTGCTCCCCCTTTAAACCCTTTTGTTTGAGATTTATCAATTGGCTAAAGAAGGTGTTTCTCTTTGTATCCTCATAATGTGCTATCGTTTCCTCTGTAAAAATTGACCAAGTGATAATTTTTTTACGGGAGCAAAGCCATCGATACCATACAATTGTATTTTGTTCTAAATGTAAAGTTGTAATGTGCACCTTTTGTGTGTTTTTCACATTATGGAGATCAAAATATTGCTCTATTTTTAGTATCCATGTTAAAGGATCCTTTCCATCAAACTTCCTCATGTCCATTTTTGGAATATGGTGGTTCTTCCTGCCAACATTAGATTTTATGAAATCACGATTAAAATTTATTTTGTTCTCATCATGAGTTTCCTCTACTATATTTTCACCATTAGGAAAAATTTCTTGTATCAACTTTGTCAAACCTTCCATGTCTGCTTTTAGATCATTCTTCATGTTTTCCATTTTCTCATCAATCTTAGCTTCCATGTCATCCATCTTAGATTCCACGCCAGCTTCCATGCCATCTATCTTAGATTCCATGCCATTCTTCAAACCATCCATCTTAGATTCCATGCCTTTCTTCAAACCATCCATCTTAGTTTCCATGCCTTTCTTCAAAACTTCCATGTCATTTTTTGTTGCTCTTTGCGAGAGCGAAATTTTTTTCACTTGCTCTTGTAATTTTGATATGTCATGTTGCCATTCTTCGTCTTCATGAGTCATAGTAGAGCTTTCTAAAGGCTTAATGGGTGTTGAATTATTTTTAGGGGCCGTTTTAGAATCTAATACGGATATCTATTCTACAATATGCCCTTGGAATCAATTCAACTTGATTCTTCAAACAAGACTTATGCAATTCGGAAAACAGAATACACACCTTTTACTTAATTTTGAGGAGCTCGATGTTGAAATTGATTTATCTCTATAATTGCGGATCCTCAATATCTGAAATTCAGCCCTGTAGTATTCCTCTGAATCTTCTTTCAAATTCCATAGGTTTTATCTGATTTGGATTCTTCAAGGCAAAGTTATGTCCAATCACCCACAATGACCCAATTTTGGACTAGTTCAGTAAAGAAAACTTGTACGACTTTCCACGTGTCACTGTTTTCTCCTTTGGCTCTAAAATTGATCGACCCAAAACTACAGTCCGTGTACTTGCGGCCACTTTTTACAGCATTCCAATTCGATGCTCAGAGAGAGAGAGAGAGCTATGAATATTTTCCCACGATCACCTCTTTGAGATGAAATTCAAAAGCCTCAAAAAGCCCTAACTTCCACAAATCATATCTCCAAAAATATTGCGAACCAATATCTGAATTTTTTCAACAATGTTTCTCAGGATTGCGGCTTCGCACTCTAAAAATTTCAGCTTTGGAACCTTCGTAGAAAAAAATTTATTACGAAAATACCACGATGACCTGTTTAGGTTAAATTCAGGAACCTGGAAAATGACCTAAATTGCACAAATCATATCTCCAAAAATATTGTGAACCAAGCTTTGAAATTTTATGAAGATTTTCCTCAGGATTTTGACTTCGCACTCTAAAAATTTTCGATTCTAAGCCTTCATAGAAAAAAATTTATAGTGAAAATTCCACGATGACCTGTTTGGAGCAGCGAAACCCTAGAATCTCAGAGCTCTGATACCAGATGTTGTGAAACCAACTCCAAAAGGAGAATAAAAGAGATATCAATGCCTTATAGATAAGCTACTTTGAGGGTGAAACCTCCAAAACATTATATGAATGAACAATTCTTGGATGATTCAAATTACAAAACCTCCTTTCTATATATAGGAGTCCATGGGGCCACAATGTAATCCTAGATGACCTAAAAATAATAATTTAAGGGCACAATAATAACAATATGGTGGTTAAAAGGGTAGAATAATAACAATAAGGGGGTTACACTAACAACAATAAGGGACTATACTAGTAATATAGGGACCTAACAAATTATACCAAACCATACTCGGCTCATCACAAGAATCAGATCTCGTTACTGCAAAACCATGATAAATCATATGTAAAAAGGTATATTCTACTTTTCTGAATCATAATTTCATATGTACGCACTTCCCCTGAAGATTACCTGCATGCATGTCTCAATCATTATACCTCACTGATAACGGAATTGAAATCACCACTCTGAATAATCACTCAATCACATGTTGAAACACTCATAGATCACTAAATCAAATACAGATCACCATATAACAACATCATCACTAGTCAACATTCCATACCATAATCAGTTCTACCCAAATAATACTGTAAAACATAGATTATCATAAAAGAGACTTTATCTACAAACAACGACAAACATAACATACCTCATCCAACATCATAAAGAGTTCATATTGCAAAACCCTAACACGTATACATGATTTTTACAAAGAATTTTTGTGTATGTACGCGCTTTTAAGGCTTAACACATGCGTAAAGATTTTTGAACTTTCGCAGAATGTATACGTGACTACCCAGAAGAATATCCATGCATATATGCTACTTCTCAGAGACAAACTAACATATAGATCTATAATCACTGAATCATTCCTTCGTTGAAACCATAAAAACTCACTCCGCAAATATTACTGTCACACATTCATGTTAGAGAATTGTTACCACCAAAAATCTATTATTGTTAGTCATCATCACAAAAAATCAAGAAAGCATATTCATTAGTCTCTATTATACTTTCATATCTACCAGATCTGAACCTCCTATTTTCTCCTTGATTCACAGATGTTTCATATTAAATCATACATCAATAACCCATAAATTTCACACCTAACACATTTATCTCCATATCCTTATATTACATAAGACTTATCCAATACCATAGGCCAATCCCTTAGTAATATTGATGGTATTCTTTGATGGGATCAAATATTTTTTCTTGCACTCATTACAATGGGCTAATACCATGGTAAATACCCTTGGTATTGATAATACCATGGTGTATATTTTTTACGTGACTTCTATTCACCATACCTGCATATGTACCCAGTTTTTATTCATAGGTCCCACATATATTTTCTCATACTTAATATTTACCATTCCTCTGTCTGTGAACTGCTATTACTTTGTCCATCTCACATGTAGCATATTCATCCATCATTTTGATACATTTATCAAGTAGTTTATTATAAAGGACAACACATTATCCATGATTCCAACAATCTCCCCCTTTGGAATTGATGGAAACCACTGTGGTATTTAGTTACCACCAGCTGTAAATACCTACAAAGAAATTTTTAAGCACACCAAGCTTTTCTCCTAAGTCACCAAGATTCTCTCCAAGCATTCTTTTCCAAACACCAAGATACTCTCCCATTCTTTGGAAAAGGGTGGACTAGTGTTTAATGAAGGATTATTTTTCCCTTTGTGGAGAGGATCATTATAGCTTGAATCTACTTGAATATGAAGGTTGTACGCTGAATATTATAGAAGATATTTAATGAAATACATTACTCTTTGATTCAACCAAATATTACCTTTCTTAGCACCAAGGACTCATGCTTACATTAATAGCCCAACACAATGGGGTTACATATTGTGACTCAAAATTACCTCAAATGCTCAAAATAATGGGATTACTTACATAAATTACTTGATCCCAATAGTCCAAACACCACTGATTATTAAAATTATTACAACATGGGTCTTTACATGAACATTACATCAAGATACAAATATGAAATTTATAACCAAAAATGGAGACCTCAATAGTGAGGTAGCAAGACCCTGATAGTCATTAGCAACCATTATACACCATATAGGATCCTGCAACATGAGCACCTCACAACATCAACATAGAAACCAACATGAACATCTTTATCATCATAATCAAGTAAGATAGGGAAATTTAGCATCAACGTTTAATAGTATCAACATGTGACGATATATGCAGTACTTTCAAGCATCACAAAATAGTTATAGCAGAAAGATATCAATAGCCATCCTCTTTTCATTATTTAACATTCTATTTCCTCATATATGAAGAGTTATAACTCATAGGTAGCAATATTATTCTCCTAGACCACAAATTTCTCATATTGTCTCCATGCATTCATCAAAATCAAGGAGAACCTTTGACATCAATAATTTCCATAGAATATACATCATCAAAATAACTGTCATACCATAATCAATTGCAACAGAAATGATCATCCAGCATTGATAAACTATGACATAGCAATAGAAATATGAACTCATCATCATCAACCGATCATAGCATAATATTGTGCATTCAGGCTTTGTTAGAAATCCATCTCCTTCATGTCATATCATCAATATCAACATGCTATACATAGGAGGAGCCACAAATTCTCAAGTATAATATATATCCTCAAATGTAGCATACAAATAACATATACATGCATCATCACCAACATATGTAATAATTAAGGTCATCATCATATCGCTTTTTCACATGTATCTCAAGCATCATCCATAACTTCACCATATGAAACTCAAACATCATAGAAGACATAATGACATCAACATAACATAATCATCTTCACTAAGTGAAACCTAAGAAATATATAGTTATCCTCCAAAACTTCAGTAGCAAATGTTTCTTCAACAACATCACCAATACTTCACCAATGATCTATTTACTTATATCATGAAAATCATTATGCAACAAGGAATACTCAAGAAATCATAATGCCAATAATGCACTATTAGAATAATGGAAAATGCTCCCCCTAAACCTATGCCAATGATTCACTATCAGGTTTGATAATATCCAAATTCATCAATCAGTAAATCCTCCAAAATAACCAAAGCAAGAATGTCATATTGCAGTAACTCGTAAACCATGATAAACCAATACCACTTCTAAGTAGTATCTCAGCATCAATGAAATGTAACCAAACAATGTCAAACTGGATAGACAAATAATAACTGGCTGAAGCATATCAAAACATCTCCTTGATTTTTTCCCACTATTTCTTTATATTAGAGAAACATACGCAACTATATAGATCAAGAATCGTGTATATACACGATTTTCCTTCATAATATCCATGTACAGAGACTAAATGCTGAAATTTAATAACCATAACTCCCCCAAGGTCTATATTGTATGTTCTTATTGTTTGTTACTACATCAGAAGCAAATTCAGTAATACCCGATGTATATAAAAACAACATAGGGACTTAATATCAATATATACATATGCATAGCTCCCAGCTCCCCTTGAGATCCTATACATGTGACTCTGAGGACATGTTCATCATCACCTACTCTTCATAAGGTTATGTAACTCACATTAATTTTGTATTCATTTTTAGAATTATTATCTTGAGAATAATGGACCGTGATGGGAACCATCTCCTTTTACTCTCAGTTTGAGGAAGAGGAGCTATCCTCCTCATTTATGCAAGAATTCATTTCTTTAAAAACATATAATTTGTATGGATTTGTATATCATTTTGCTATGAACTTTCTAGTTTATTTATGTATAACCTTGCATTTTGTTGATTTAAACACATTTAAATTTCCTTTATCCATCATTTCACCTACATTTAGAATATTATGTTTTATCTCTTGAACTAATAAAGTACCAACCTCTCTTCTATATTTATTAATTTTGGTTATAAATTTTCTCAGAACTTTTGTTGGAGCACTATTTCCAATAATAACCGTACCACTTTTTATTTTCCTAAGAGACTCGCACTTTTTGTCACCTCTAGTCATGTGATGTGTGCATCCGATGGCTATATAACATTCATCTTCATCTCCAAATGAGCAAAGGGCAAGACTACACCTTATATGTTCTTCTTCCTTTTGTTTAACATGATAAGTATTGGTGGATTCATATTTATGAAGTATTTTGACAACAAATTTCGTATTTGATTGCTTTCCGTGTTGTCTATGTAGATCCATCGATTTTCTCCTGCATTCTTTTACTACATGCCCAAAATTATTACAAGAATAATATATGATATGACCAGAAAATGAAGGAGAGGAATCATAATATTTCTATCTCAAATTCCTTCTGTTGTAATTAAGATCTTTGTGACCAAATATGTTGCAAGTAAAACCATATACCTTAAATAAACCTGAGTACCTGAGAATTGTTGTTCTTCTTGTGAGATGACTACTTTCTTGAGGATGAAACAATTTTCTTCTCTAATTGGTTGCAGCATGTCCATAATTATGAAATATAAAGAATTCAACATTATTGATTAGAGGAGAGAATCGATTAATGTGTATATTATTGTTGACTTCTTATCTCTTTAACAATAGATTATGATTTTGTATCCTTCAAGATGCTTTCACAAGCCTATGAACCAGATTATCCTTTTACATTTTCATGAAAAACATGACCACATTTAATGGAAGGAGACCTTTTCCTACTAAGAATGTTATACAAAATCTTAGTACTATCCTGAAATCTAAAGTGTTTATTCTTTTATTCCAATTTACCTCTTAGAATGTTTACTACAACCTCCATTATTTTTTATTTCTCTTCCTCTTCTATATACTTCTTCCTCATTCCTTCTTCAAAATTTGTTCCTTCTTCCATTTTCTCCTTTAATTTGATAATATATTCATGCAACCCATTCTCTTGTTCTTCAAATTCTTGAAGTATCTCTTCATCTCTCTTGTTTGACTTTTCAATATTTTCTCTTAGAGAGACAATCTAAACTTCAATACCTTCACAATAATTTTTATATTCTACTACAACATTTACTGATTTAACATGATTGTTATCATGTGCCTACAACTTATACTTAATATTAATATTATTTTTCAAAGAAATATCATGTTTTGTTCTAGGATTAAAAATTTCTTCTAACATGTATTATTCTGAGTCAATAACTCTATCTGACTTAAAAACGGTTGTTTTATCATCATGCTCAAATTCTGACACATCGTTAGAAATAATATTACCTAATGGTTCTCCTCATAAAAAATATTCTTTTGGTTTTCCTCCATGGATTTCCTCTATATTATACCATAATTCCTTTGCAATTTCATAATGCATAATCAATTTTAATGTAGAATCATGCATGCAATTAATGATGTCACTTACTACTTTATTGTTCTTTTGCACTTCTTTTCCCAATTGGGAAGTTATAGTGAATCCATTGCATACTAAACACCAAACATCAGATGCAAGGTTCATTATATTAGACTTCATATTTTCTTTCCATTATTGATAATTATAATTTCTTAGCATAGGCACTCCTTCAATGTACATTGTTTCCAACTTTCCCTATTCTTCTGCTTCTAGGGTCTTCATTTTTTAATATGTTTTCTCTTCAGACTTTAACTTTTACCCATGAGAGAAATTTTAGTTGATTCATTGTTATCTTCACTATCATAGCTGCTACATAAACAATAAAATGGATAGCAATTAGAAAAAAAATCTTGTACATGATAAATTTTTGTTACTGTGTTCTTAATTCTTGATCAATATAAAGCGGGGTGCTCCTAAAGCTAAATATTTGCTAACATCTATAGTTGTCATTGCATGTGATATATCTCTTTCACTGTCACATTTTTCTTGAACCAAATTCTTCCTTTTAGTTTCCTTCCTCTTATTTTGCTTCTTTCCCATTGTCCCTAATCCACATCAAGCGATCAAGCTTAAACTAAAGTAACCCACTCTAATACCAATTGTTGGGAAAAATACTAAGGGGGCGAGGCAGGGTGAATCAGTGTTTTCAACTTAGTTCAACTTTTCAATTTCTTATTCGTATTTCTGTATGGTATTTCCATTCAGAAAACTAGTGTATGTACACGATAGTGATGAATATAAATAGTGTATATCGAGTTTTGTAATGGAGAGTTATAAAAGAAAGAGTATTTGAAGCCATAACAAACCTTTAGTTCCGTTTTCTTTGTGAAAAGAGAACCACAAAATTCAAATGAAACAAAAAGGGAAATTACCTAAATTACTTTGTGGGAAGGGGTTTTATTAAATTGATACATCTAGGAGTAAGGAGGGAAGGTAATGTGGGCCTAATCCAATATTGCAATTTAACTAACCGTCATATCAAATTATCTAATCATCCAGTATAAGGTGATTTTGTGTAATAATTATTATAGTTTTATTTGTTTTAATTCATCTTATCTTTATTAGATTTGAAGGTGAGATAAATTTAAGTTTTATTTCTTAAGTTGGACCAAAAGTAAGAAAAATGTCTAAAATGTAAATTATGTAAAATTAAATTGACAAATTTTTAAAGCACAAGCTATGCATTTATCTACCAATACCAGTTTAGTTTATGTTTTATTATATTCAAAAATAAATTTTAAATTCATGAATGGAAGTAGCTTGAAACCAATATCTAAAATGATTCACTTTTTTTTCATAATTGCATCAAAACCGTGTCTTATGCATGTTCGAGTTGAGAATAATTTTTGAAGTATTAACAAAATTAGTCCCCCTTTCAGTATCAAAATTACTAGGTACCAAGGATAGTAATTGATAACTGATAGACCACCCTCTAACTATCAAATTTATCACTTTTATTTACCACTATTATAAGAGTTTTAACACTCCAATTTACCAGGTCAAGTACATATTCATTTATCTATATGTAAGAAAAAAGGAATTCCATGGCTAGAGAAATCATTACACCCAAGTATAAATATATAGGTTTCTTTTCCAATAAGATTATAGATTTAATATTTGATTTTGGGCTCACATTTTTTGGAAAAATGGAAATTACGCTTTTATCTATACATTTCCACACATACATTAGTTCTACATGTCTTTGTTCTACATGTCTTTGTTCTACATAGATTTTAGTTTTTCACAATTGTTTATTTGGTACTGACTTCACCTCTAAACAAAGTTTAGCTACAATGATGAGTGTAATCGTGTATCTTAGAAATAAATGTGTTCTTAAGTAATTGTATTATACTTGATAAGATTTCTGAAGTGAGAGACTTACGGAATGGACCTAACAAACACACTACAAAACTCCCATGCTGTGATGTCAAATTTTCTATTACGCATTCTAATACTTTCATGCTTCTCACTTCTCATTAAATACACCCCACTTCCTTACAATTAAGGTGTAAGTTCTTACATGCAATCTCGTAGTGGGACATGAAAGTTTTTGTTAAATGACATAGAAATTCCCATCATGTAGCTCTTGTGACGAAAAAATAATTCTTCTACACACATGGAATTCAAATCAGAATATATATATTTCTTCCTTGGAAAATGTGTAGTAGAAATCATTTTTATTTTCTTTAAAAGGCTTTAGTCTTATAAATTTTGGAATATGTATTAATTCTCAAATTATTTTTATATGATTTCAATACTGGTACAAAAGCATGAAACATTTGTTATCGATATTGAAATTTTAATGTCCACGGAGTCTTGGATAAATGGTTTTTGGGTGTGTTGTTAAGGCACTCCTATAATTTAAGTCATTTATTAAATTCCCCACCCTATTCGAGTGTTATTCATGGAAATGGCCATGATGTAGCCTCACCATTTCCAAACTTAAAAAAAAAAAAAAATATTGAAATCTTAGCTCACTCTTTTTTTCTATATTGTTGCTAGGGTTGTCAATGTAATCAACATGTTGTAGCTTGTTCATTTTTTCAACTTGTATGCTTAGAAACAAGAATATGATGGAATTGTATGAAATACAAAATATTTGTTCAGATTTCATAGCAGTAGTTTAGGTAGTACCAAGTTATTCAACAAAGACATAGATACATTTATCAATACATATATGAAAAACATGCTTATGTGTTAAAATTGACAATATATAAGCTATATTGTTAATTCAATATTATACATGCATATATTTTTTAATTTGATCGATCCTCTTTTTATAATGAACCACTAAACTCGAGTTTAAAGATGAATCTCCCTTTAACAATATGCAACTTTTAGTCTCACCATTCCTTCACATATTGATATTGAATCATTTTTTTATTGTTTTTTGTAATGGTTTTTGCATTTTGGAAAGGAATATGCCATTCGGATTATTAGAATGTTAAAATATAAATTTATCCTCTTGTTTCGATTGGATTCATTGTTTATGTACAAGGGAAAAAATCATCTTGATCTAAGGTGGAACTTGCCCATCTTTCTTGGAGTCATTGAAAATCTATACAATTTCCACTTGATACAAGGTATGCATATTACAATTTCCACTTGATATCTAGAAGGAGGAAAAAAAAACCTTCCTCTCTTTTTTTATGTATTTTTTTTATAAAATTACAATATGTAGATACAAAAAGAAAAAATAAGACAAATAGATGCGCTTGATGGAAAAAAAAAACTAGAAGATAGAGATCAACACATGAGTGAAATAAAAAAAAGTCTGTATCTACTAAGAACTTTATATTAATATTGTTTTCACAAAAAACCATTTGACTCACATAAATAACTTGATTTTTTTTCGTTGGCTTTCTTATTTGATTCTTTGGGAATGATTTTGTATAATAGATATACTTATATAGAATTGAGACAAGGGACAATACAAAATTTCAGAATTTGTTTGCAAAATAATTTCAATGAACCATTAATGTCTTATAAAAATTAATTAAATACATATTTTTTGACATAAAAGAATAATTTCAATGATCATTGGGTTTATATTCAATGTACATCGCAATTTGTTTCACTTGAATGCCCATCGAATGAGAGGGGGCTTTGGGGAGGCATTTTTTGCATACATTGGTTGTCAAAGTAACTCAAGATACCAATAGGAATTTCATCGAAGAATTAAAAGAGTCCATACTTTCATTTCAATTCATCTATAGGAATGCACACATATGATATGTTATTTCATGATGATAATCCCATCACTAGAAATTTTGAGCCACTCTTGTGCAAAAAAAAAATGTAGATATCGACGGTTCTAGATGCAATGTAGATGGTCTTTGGAAAGCATTCTTTGAACAACAATTGACATAAATAGATGCCAAGATGTTATCAAAAGGGCTTCAACTAGTTCTAAATTTTAAGGGTGCTTTGGGTGAAAGCTCATTTCAATGCATTTGTAATCTAACACATTATGAATATGATGTGGGTTGCTTGTGTTGCATTATGGCATAAACTTTCTCAAACATAATCTTATAAGTTTATCATTTTGCGTTAAAATCCATAGATCACTATGTCAAATTTAAAATACAAAAAAATAAAATAGGTATATTGGATTACAAGTGTTATATTTTCCATTTGGAATTCACATATGAAAAAGAAGACATAGAAGGTAGTATTTTTTTTTCCTACATATCTTATTTTTTGTAGCTATACATTTGTGTGCAGTCTATAGATGGAGGAGATATTTTCACTCGATTCAATTCAGACAAGTCAAATTCAATCATGTTTAATGTTATTCAGTATAAAAAAATGTATGGCACACTGTTATTTTTAACCATTAGAAAATAGAGGAAATATTTTTATGAATAGAACATCAATTATTTCAAAAATTAGTGATTGTATGGAATAAAAAAATAATTCCCTTTGAATAATTTTTTTTTTATTAGAAACAAGGCTCACAAAACCAATAAAACCATGAAAAAAAATGAAAAGAAGTTACATTTCATGATAGGAAGAGAATGTATCATTCAAAGAATGTTGTCAAACTTGCTAGAAAAAAAATTGAAAATAAAATTGTTGCATGCCTATCTACAATTTCCCATGTTGGTTTCGAAACTTCTTTGGAAAGGAAATTATAGCAAATAAATAAGTTATTTTCAGAAGAATAAAAACATGTTGCAACTAGGGGCATCAAACTGGAACATGGATACGCTTGCAAGCTTTGTTAAAAATCCTTGGATCATGGTGGCATTCCCATATTTTCATGCCCTCAATAAATTATATGAAATAAACATATCCACATCATATGTAAACTAAGTGAGCGAGTTCATGCAAATTTGATAAGACAGACAAAAATTATAGGTAAATAAATGGCCCTTATTAGAGGTATAATCATTGTTTCCACTAACACATATTATATTCAAAATCCACTTCCATGTGACATAAAAGAGATTGATACAATTTATGTGGCAATAAAGAGATGACTCTTCTCTTCAAAGCATTGTATCACTTATGAATAACCATTCTTTATCAGATGCAGAGGGTTACAGTCATAAATGAGAATTGGAAGGAAATTTTTTTTGGAGGCCAAAAATACAGTAGGAGTTTAGATATATATTGAAATAGATAGTGATATCAATAACAACAACGAAGAGCCAATGAAAAAAACATTGTTGCATGGGTTCAAAAAATCACATTGTATTTATGATATTCAAATTAATCAGTTAAGCATTTCCCTTAGTGAGGACTATATTCCATTGGGGATTTTCCAACACAAACATTTTAAGGAAATAAGCTTCCTACAATTTTATATGGGGAAAAATTTATAGATGATATTACAAGAAAAATTACATATTAATAAAATTAAAAAAAGAGAAATATTGCACAAGGACCAAGACTTTACATACCGCATCGCAAATTTTTTTACAAGGAAATATGAATTATAATTACAAGTTCTCAGAAGTCTTTGGGTAAGAATAAGAAAATTAAATCTAAAGGGAAGAAAAATATTAGAAAAACTTGTCAAGTCAAGGCCAATTATAGATTGTATTCCTAAATCAGAAATTGGTTACATGGATCTAAGAACAATATCCACATCCCTAGATTACTTTCTTGGTTTGCATATGAATGTTTATCCAATGATATGACAATTGGGTCTGCCAATTTTTTTGTTTCCATCGGTTATGGTAAACATCATTAGAAACCATTGATCAATACAATACAAGTTATCAAGGACAAAATAATCCCTTCTACTAACAGTGAGATATATAACACACGCTTGAAACCTTATTGATAAATTATCCAATATCATGTGTACATTACTATAATAATATGGTAGGTGCCCTAAAAAAACTAATTTCCCATGTTAATAAGTTCTTGGATAATTGCAAGAACATTGTTTTGTAAAATAATTCCAAAACAGAGGAATCAGAAATTATCATGTGTTTCAACGAAAAAAAATGCACCGATCTACATGATAAATATGAATGTTAAGATAGATAACTTTATAGATATATATTTGTCTTGTGATTCATGGATTCTTTAAAATGATATGAAAAAAATTCAACATCATCATCATACATAGTCTTGTAAGGAAAGAAAATGTTAATTTTAGGTTCAATTTTCCCATTCCTCTCATAAGGAAAACAACTATACTCGAACCAACTCAGTTCACAGATGAAAAAATGAATCAAAATTCCAAACTTATTTTTGAAACACTAGAATATCCCACATACAATAAAACATTTATGTTTGACACCTTTTTGAGATATTTAAGTTTGTTTGAGCACGAATACATTGATGCCACGAAATGTAGTTTAAAGTGCACAACAATTTTCCTAAAAAGAAGAACAATTGACATATAGGAAAATAGTTTTTTCATCATATTCCAAAAATGTGGAATGAAAACACATATACTTAGTTTGCGTTTGATTCTAGTGGAACAACCAAATATTGTATCTTTTACATAGAAAGACCTTATAAAACAATGACAACAACTTTTAAACATATTCGAGAAGAATATCAAAAAACAAACCTTGATACTGTGCAAACAATCATTTCTCTTGGAAAAGATTTCCTAAACTTGCAACAAATATTTTTGGAAAAGATTTCCTAAACTTGCAAAAAATCTTTGCACATTGGGTTATGTATATTGTTTTTTCCTTTCCTTTGTGTACAAGTAAAATAAAATGTATATTCGTTAATACTTCGCACAAATATAAAAGGGTATTTATCGTCAAATGAACAAAACAATTACAGTAAGAAGTAGATTATTTAGAGTATGTGTTTTGTGCTTCAATTATTGATTGTTACATGCAATGGCCTTCAACTATTGCAGACAATTCTTTAGCAGAGTTTGCATCATGCTATACAAAAAAGGGAAAGAAATGAAAATGTGGTGATGTGCCATTTTTTATAAGATTAATGAGATATAGTGAATATAAGGACCCAAAAAACTTTTATTGAAAAAAATTAAAGCTATACATGCCATATAATCTTGATGAATTTATTTTTAAGCATAATATGTGTTATAGTTGAATGAGCACCTATTTAAGCCTAAAAAAAACCATAATATAGAATTAATAAACATTCAATTTTGTAGTTTTTGGAGCATGGGGTGACCTTGATGATACATAAAACACTATTGAACTAAATTATTGTGGATATTTCAATATAGATGTGATTGAAGAAAGAAATTCAATTTTTGATGGCCTCTATTTGAAAAAAAGTAAAGAATATGAAGAGTACAATATTGATAGCGACCTCCACTATTTTAATGCAATGGCACACATAAAAACATTATTCGATTAACCTTATAATATTTTAATGTAGAAACATACACTAGAAGACAAATAATTATATAAAATAAGAATGCAATTGAACAAAGAACATGAAAAAGGAGTAAAAAATATATTGAGTAAGAACAAGAAAGTTCACTCGAAACCACTATATATTTTTTTTACTATAGATGAAGGCACTTGAAATACAGTCGTTGTAAGAGAAATATTCCAATATCTAGCACATATGTAAAGTAATAGAATTGAATATGATACATTTACATTAATGGGAGTCATAGAAACTTAAACAGAAAAATAATATTTCAATGTTGGTGGTGTCAAATTGCACTCTACCTTTTCAATCCCTTTTAAAAATCTGAATACTATTCTTTAAGCAATGAAAAGTTCGATACAATGTCCAAAAACTTTGAACGTCTTCATGTTGTGCTTATTAGTGAGTTATATCTTGTTAATTTCATACTTTTGTACCATATTGATAAACAATTATGTTAAATTAAACATACTCCTACTGAATATTTTTGAAATTTTGATTTGATAATGTATGGTGATTTGTATCATACATAAAATTCCAAAGACTATGATATTTGAACACCCGATGATGAAAAAGTTGATAGTGCCATATAGTTTTTGGTAAGACAAAGTAAAAAACTATGTTTTTCATATTCTAATGCATCAAAAAGACAGATTTTATTCCAATTTGAACAAAATGAGATTGAATCCCTAATCATATGTTCACAATTGATTCATCAACCATTATTTTTACAGGCCATGTTATCACTCAGGTTTTCCTAGAAGTTGTGTAAGAGGAAAGTATACCCGAGGTAACCACAAACCAACCTTTTAGATGCAGAATCTAGCCAATCTGCATCCAGAGAGGGCTCTCTCTTTATAATTTATCTTTTTTCTTGAAAGGTTTTAGGCTAGTTATAGATTCAAAGTTTGTTTTGGGAAAATGGTGGAATCCACAAACTAAGGGAAAGGCTAAGAGCTTTCAGTCCATTGGGCTATGGAGTCAAAGGATGGCTTTACTGGATTTCTATTCTATGCACAAGATGGTATTACAGGGCAAGATAGCTAGACAGAGAACAATCCTTAAAATTTAAAGTGGGTGGGATGATCTTGAAGGGATGAAATGCAACTAAGAATCTTTCACCATGTTCAAAGGAAGGAAGTGAATTGACTACAAACAAAGAGCAATAAAGGATTCTTTATTATAGCAATCAACAGTGCTTAAATTAGCGAAGCAGGAGCATTTAAGAATTCATGCTTATAGCTAATTTTGAAGAAAACATTTAGGAACAATCACATTTGAAAACAGAGTACAATTAAGCAAATTCTGTTTCAATCCTTTATGTAAATTATTCAGAAATGGATATGATGGTATTAATAAACTAATATAAAATTTCAGACAAAGGGTAGAAACACTTATTGAACTGTAGTCCAACACATGAATCCTGCAACAAGTCCAGTGCTTCAAATCGTCATCCAGTAAGCCACAAGTAAATTTCTCCAAAAGATTTTATTCTGAAAATCTTAGTGTTACAGCAGAGTAATAGAATCCACCACAAATGCTTCCAAGAGTGGAGTATTTATACAAATTTTTAAACTAAAATATCTTGAAACAAATATCAAAATTGGTTCACAAATCTCTCCAACTATTTTACATAAATAGAACTTAATTAAAGGACACTCAAACTAATGCATCTATTTGGAACTATTTTGTATGGATAGGTGATGACAAAGAGAAGAATTCGAATTTGATCCAACTCTTAGTTGATGATGAGGCATCCAAGTCACTAACTGCTTCCTTTCTTTGTGCAATCTGCTCCAACAATTCTGCAAACTTGGGGTCCAATGATATCTTTGTATTTCTCAATCCGTAATAGATATGTAAACAGTGAAAGAGGTTATTGTAGATAATTATTTTGGTGAGATAAACCTCTTTCCATTTCCAAAAATTCCTCTCCAGCTCTGCATAATAGTCTCTGTAAAAAATATGTGTAAAACAGAGTTTTACAGAGTCTGAAAAATGGCCTGTAAATATGTGCATGTATCTCTCATTATAAAACCACTGTGAAAAAACTGAGATAGGTTTTTGTAGATGGGTCTCTTAGGAACCAAAACCTCCTTCAGTTTTGTATGAAGTATTTTGGATTTGCCACAATTCTCTTTGCAAAATGATGACTTAAACTGAAATTTTCTGCAAAAAGTGCTTTCCAACATTGTTTAATATTTCCAAAACCATAATGGATGTTAGAAAAGTGAGAGAGGTTTTTGTATATGGCCCTCTTAAGAACATAAACCTCCTTCAGTTTTGTAAAATTCATCTTGTATTGATCACAATAGTTTCTGCAACACTATGACTAAAATATGCAATTTCTCCAAAAATGTTCCTTCTTGTTATGTTTTTTCATCTTTTTACTTTCTTGCTCTTTTGACTGTTTTACTTTCACTTTAGACAAACCTCAATATTGGTGAAAGTATTATCATATATTTTTACCATTTTACTGCCTTCTGTATTTACTTTTACTCTTTACCTTTGACTGCTCTGTAACTTCATTTTAACTTTTACTGACTTTTACCTGATACACTTTAACCACTGATACTCTTTAGCTGTTATGCTTTCTAACCTCTGTTTGAATAGATTTGATAACAATATTGGATTAAACAAGTCTTATGACTAGTATTAAGACTGTTTATCCAAGGATGTGATCTTCTGGTCACCTCTTCAGGGGACAACTGAGTAGATTTTTCAAGCAATTTCTCAATGGACAAGGGAGTGAGGTTTTAACCAGGTTCAAAATGGAGCATCATTCAAGGCTACAGGAACTCCCATTTAGGTTCTTGTGTGTTCAAAATGGCAGTTTTTGGGTTTTCTTCACGGACCGGGTGCGATTTCAGTTTAAATGAAGGAAATTAGCACAATTGCAGTTTCAAGGGAACAATTCACAGTTTTAAACCTCAGGGAATGACTTAGCGATAAGATTTAATCACTAATCCAGCGAAAAAAAAAGAAAACAGAGTTTTACTTGCAGTTCGGGGCGAAATAGGATAAATACCTGTTCTTGGAGGCAAACTGACTTTTAACAGGTATCAGGCGATGGCAGGAGGGTACTTGAACACAGGTGCAGCGGAATCTTGAAGCGAAATCAGATAGCACAGTAGATTTCAGCGGAATTTTGAAAATCGTAGCAGAAAGTGTAGTCGTTTTCAAATGGTGAAAATGACATAAAAACACGAAATTTTGTTTTATTTCCAAATTCAAAAGAGGGGTTTTAGTTTTTCGAGGAGTGACGTCACTTTAGTGCGGGCTGACGTGGGGCACGGGGGCCGGGCGGTAAGCGGTTAGTCCCCGCACCGCTCATGGACAAAGGTGGTATTAGATGAGCGGGCAGCGATTCCATTAAAGTATCGACACGTGGATGGGTGAACAGTTCCAATACCACCAATCCCCCGCTCGTTAAAATGCTGACAAGGGATGGGTAGCGGGATTGATAGGGAGCGTTGATCTGTGGAAGAGTGATCGGACGGTTGCGATGACGGGGAATAAGCGGAGGATTAAGGTGTGGGCCCATCGGGTTTTTAAAGCAATTAAAGTTTAATTTAATCACTCCGGGAGGCTTTCGATTGGTGAGTGGAAGGTTATTAATCAGTTCAGATAACTAATTAATCCCATCATATAACGGAAAACGGAGTCGTGGCGGGGTTTTGTTGGGCGCGGGTATTAAAGTTAAAGTGTCGGGTGGGATGCCAGGTGGATGAGCCACGTTGGCATGGGATTTTTCCAAATTTTAGTTTAAAAAGCAAAACTTCGGGTTTGATCCTTTTTGTATTAAACATATAGAATTACATGTTTAAACGTTATTTCGATATTTCTATTTATATGGTAGTAAATAAACATTATTTAATTACCATAGGGGCGGGAGTATGCTATAAGGATATATTTAACCAAAGGGCTTGTATAGCGGGTTTTTAATGAATATTTGGGAAGTAATTACTTTGGTTAAAACATAATAGAGGGGTTTTTTGGGATATTAATTTAAAATGAATTATATACTTAGGATAAGGCATTTTCACTAGGGATTTAGTAACTAACTTAATATGGCCAAGGGACAAGGGAAACTCAAAACACTTTGCTCATCTAAGAAAGTGATAATTTCTGAAGTAAATTGCAATATCTCATCTTCAACACTTAAACTTAGAATAGTAAGTTATTTTGAGGGATTTTTATGGAATTTTGTATAATTTTCCTAAGCCAAATGAGATTTTACTTAGGGAAAGGTTAAAGATGAATGATTATAATGATGAATTATCTCTATCTCAAGTACTTAGGTCTTTTTGATCATTAGGCCGAGGGTCCGGTCCCTCCAAAAGTCAAGGAAATGCCTTGAGCCCCTTTGATCTCCAAGTACCCTAGTACTTTGGGGGAAATTAGTAAAACTTTAAGGGAAAAGTGATGAGGGAAGTTAATGATTTTGACTTTGCTTGCTGTGATTTTCCAGTGTATTTCCTGCTTCAGTATTTGTGATGAAAGTAAAGGATCAAAAATATGTAGCAGCATCATTCATCAGATAAAACTTTGTAACACCATCTACCTACCCTATCTACTACTACCATTTTCTCTTCTTTATTAGGGTGCATTTAGACTTGCAAACCCTTTTAAACCTTTTCTTTTTACATGATAAATCTATCTATTTCTACCTTTATTACATCCAAGGGCTCAGATCAAACTATTGAGCACCTTTTATTAACTCTACCTATCTACTTATCTGCCAAGATTAAACTGTTTGGTCAGATACTTATTCTCTATTCTACAACATAAAATTGAAAATGAATGAGTCAAGTTTAAATAGTTTGACTCTTCATAAATTGTGGCAAAAGTTTGACAAGCTGCACACAATTTGTTTATTACATCAGAGTAAAAAGTAGTGGCATTTAGACTTGCACACTTTCCTTGGCCTTTGTTTTTGATGGGGTTCATTTCTTTTACTTTTTGGCCATTTTTATTATTTTTACCCTTTGATTTTCTTTTTAGGGTATACCCTCTTTACATTTTTTAAATTTTTTGATTTTTTGGTTTTTCAAGAATATGGAACACCTTTGTCCAAGAAAAAGGTTTGAACATATTCCATAGTTCAATCAATACAATCATGAAAAATGACACCTATTGGTATAGGAGTCTAACACTGGCTCCACTTGGGGATGGATTTTCCTTGTGGAAAGTCAAGAACAGCAGATCAGATGCCTAAACATGTCTTCAAACTGAACTATGTAATCTCCTTCTTCTGGTAGCTTTATTGTACATATGATAGTGAAACTTTTGAAGCTTAGGGCCTTCACTTCGGGCTTCAACTTCAAGAAGTCACCATCCAATTAAAACTAATGCATTAGCTGTGGCTGAAAATCTTGAATTGAATATAGTCCTTTTTCTGCAACCTGAAATCTAATCTTGAAACTTAAAACAACACACAAAAATTTTCAAACCAACTTAATGAAAAACTAGTTGTAAATTGAAAACTAAAAAAAATGCTCAAAATTCTGAGCTTATTAGCACTCATCTACCTACTCAATCTATTGTTCAACTGCTAGTTAGGTAAAATGAAATAGCCAATGCAACCATTCAAGCATTATGTACTTTGATAGATTTTGTTGCATTTTCTTGTTGATTATCAAAATTGTACTTCTGCAACCTATTAGAAACTTGTCAACAAATAAGAGGATAAGGAAACACTTGATTTCCTTTGTTGACTCTAGAAACTGTACAAAAGGATCTTCCAAAATATATACACTGATGTTTAACTGATCTGAACAACTGTACATCTGTTCTGGATGGCCTCCATACCATGAATATGAAATGTTGTTTTCATCTTTATCTCCCTGTAAACTTTCAGATAAGATTTGTGATGATATTCCTACTGATTGTAATGTTTGAGTGTTGAATCCTTTATCATCTTGATTCTGAAAATCATAGTTAGTTAATAAAGGAATGCTTTGAATGCCTTCAATATTCAACATATCTGCTATTGGATCCTGAAAATCTTGGGAAAATTGTTGGAACCTATGACATATAAAATTCCATGGGACTTCATAAACTTCAACAAGTTTCCCATTCTTTTCTTTAAATATGTTATACCACATTTCCTTTAAAAGTTGAAATGGTTCAAAAAATAGTGGTATGGAACTTTCTTGTGTCATTTGATCATTTATTTCAATGGGAACTGATAACTGCAATTGTGAAACTGAAAAATCTTGATCAATAGTTTCATTATATTCTTTGTTGTCAATCACAATTCCTAAAGATTGTTGATTATTGATGGCATGATAGTTTTCTCTAATGAACTGAAATGAAGCAAAACAAAGAGGTAAAGAGTCTTCACTTATTTCCACATTTTCTGCTCTTCCTTCCTCACTCTCATGGCTGATCTGTATTGGCTGATCACTGTCTTCAATCTGCTGAAACTGCATTTCTTCATCCTCCAAACTAGCTTATGATATCTCTGTAAAGTTAGCTTGACTTTGGAGAACATAACTATCATCATAATGATCATACTTAGGCAAATCATCAAAATAAGGAATGTCATCAAACATACACATTAGAACAACAGATTCCTCTTCCTCATATTGATTTGTAAATTCATTTTCTGATTTATGATAATTTGAATTAAGAGGAATTTGTTCATGGCTATCAACCTCTTCTATTTCTTCATGGTGATTTTGAATAAAAAATTCTTCTTTTATAGTGATCTCCTGTGTTATTTCATCTAGTTTTCTTACCAAAAGGTTGAGTTTTACCTCTGCAATGTTTTTCCTTTCCTCTTCTTCTACTTTCAACTTTTCCTGTTTGATTTGGAGATTAACTTCCACATCAACTGCAATATTTTGCATCTGTACAAGTGTTTTTGGATCTCTTTCTCTTAATCGAAATTATATTTCTGAATCAAAGGCACTTGGATAATGCAAGAGAGCTGAATCATGAGGAGGTCTAATATTTTCTGGCATTGAATAATAAACTTGATTAAATCTGTCAGAAAATTGTTGTATCGTTTCATTTGAATGTCTTTTTAATTGTTTATATTCTTCCATGATCACAAAATGATTAACTTTTATTATCCATCTATCAAGGAAAATTATGATAAACTGTTGGAAATTTGAGATGCTAGCATTAGGCAGATTTTTGAACCAAATATTTATTCTATTTTGCAAAGACAGAGAAAAAAGTCTGATTTTAACATCATCTTCATCAATCTCAAATAAATCCAAATAATTTTCAAAACCTTGAATATGTTTTTGGGCCGTGATACCATTTTCTCCATCAAATATAGGAAGATACTTGTAGTATTTTTCAGGAAAATCATGGAGTATATGAGGTAAAATAAGGGGCTTATATCTATCTGGAACTTTATATGGCACAAGGATATGTACAGGTATTGTAAGATCAGTCTTGATTATTTGAGGCTTCTTAATTGGAAAATTATCAACATTAGATTCATAAGAAAGCTGCTCAAAGAGATTAGGAGAATTATTACTTACAATCTTCAAAGGAAAATAACTAAAAACTAATCTAAGATCTTCTATAAAATACAATATACATTGAAAAAATTTCTTAATGAGAAAGAACATAATGTCTTGGATTAAGATCCAAGTTGAAAGCCTGATCTTTCCATATTGTTCTTCCAGGTTCATTCCTCCAGTGGAGTCTTGATTGTGAAATGGATTTGGAGTCGCCGGGTGGATGATTTTAACCTTTGTGTGTCTGATCCCTGTCCACCATCATAGATCAGATCTAAACCTGTAAAACAATTCTGAAGAGAAAGTTAGTTCTTCAGGAAACTAAATTTTTGTAAATTTTCAAAACAACTTCTACAAACTCTTCAAGAAATTTAAGATTTTTAATTAAAATTTTCTCAAAGATTTATTAAACTAGAGAGTCTGATTAAACATTTGAAACTAAGGTTCAATGTATAAGCTAAATCAGAGATAGACTGAAACAACATTTATTTAATTTTGCAATTGCAGAGCAAAAGCAATTTCAAAGGCTACCTGGCTGATCTTCAGACTCTGTCTATAGCTTATAAATCAAACGATAGTATCAATAAAATGATTCAGATCCCCGGTATGGTCGCCACTATGTTATCACTCAGGTTTTCCTAGAAGTTGTGTAAGAGGAAAGTATACCCGAGGTAACCACAAACCAACCTTTTAGATGCAGAATCTAGCCAATCTGCATCCAGAGAGGGCTCTCTCTTTATGATCTATCGTTGTTCTTGAAATGTTTTAGGCTAGTTATAGATTCGAAGTTTGTTTTGGGAAAATGGTGGAATCCACAAACTAAGGGCAAGGCTAAGAGCTTTCAGTCCATTGGGCTATGGAGTCAAATGATGGATTTACTGGATTTCTATTCTATGCACGAGATGGTATTACAGGGCAAGATAGCTAGACAGAGAACAATCCTTAAAATTTAAAGTGGGTGGGATGATCTTGAAGGGATGAAAGGCAACTAAGAATCTTTCACCATGTTCAAAGGAAGGAAGTGAATTGACTACAAACAAAGAGCAATAAAGGATTCTTTATTATAGCAATCAACAGTGCTTAAATTAGCGAAGCAGGAGCATTTAAGAATTCATGTTTATAGCTAATTTAGAAGAAAACATTTAGGAACAATCACATTTGAAAACATAGTACAATTAAGCAAATTCTGTTTCAATCCTTTATGTAAATTATTCAGGAATGGATATGATGGTATTAATAAACTAATATAAAATTTCAGACAAAGGGTAGAAACACTTATTGAACTGTAGTCCAACACATGAATCCTGCAACAAGTCCAGGTGCTTCAAATCATTTTATTTGTGAAGCCCGCAGTAGAATTTATTTAAAAGCTTTATTCAGAAAAATGTAGAGTAATGCAATGAGAGTAATAGGAATCCACCACAAATGCTTCCAAGAGTGGAGTATTTATACAAATTTTTAAACTAAAATATCTTGAAACAAATATCAAAATTGGTTCACAAATCTCTCCAACTATTTTACATAAATAGAACTTAATTAAAGGAAACTCAAACTAATGCATCTATTTGGAACTATTTTGTATGGATAGGTGATGAAAAAGAGAAGAATTCGAATTTGATCCAACTCTTAGTTGATGATGAGGCATCCAAGTCACTAACTGCTTCCTTTCTTTGTGTAATCTGCTCCAACAATTCTGCAAACTTGGGGTCCAATGATATCTTTTTATTTCTCAATCCGTAATAGATATGTAAAAAGTGAAAGAGGTTATTGTAGATAATTATTTTGGTGAGATAAACCTCTTTCCGTTTCCAAAAATTCCTCTCCAGCTCTAGATAATAGTCTCTGTTAAAAATATGTGTAAAACAGAGTTTTACAGAGTCTGAAAAATGGCCTGTAAATATGTGCATGTATCTCTCATTATAAAACCACTGTGAAAAGACTGAGATAGGTTGTTGTATATGGGTCTCTTAGGAACAAAAACCTCCTTCATTTTTGTATGAATTATTTTGGATTTTCCACAATTCTCTCTGCAAAATGATGACTTAAACTGAAATTTTCTGCAAAAAGTGCTTTCCAACATTGTTTAATATTTCCAAAACCATAATAGATGTTAGAAAAGTGAGAGAGGTTTTTGTATATGGTCATCTTAAGAACATAAACCTCCTTTAGTTTTGCAAAATTCATCTTGGATTGATCGTAATAGTTTCTGCAAAACAATGACTAAAGCATGAAATTTCTGCAAAAATGTTCCATCTTGTTATGTTTTTCCATCTTTTTACTTTTTTTGCTCTTTTGACTGTTTTACTTTCACTTTAGACAAACTTCACTATTGGTGAAAGTATTCTCATATCTTTTTACCATTTTACTGCCTTTTTTATTTACTTTTACTGTTTACCTTTGACTGCTCTGTAACTTCATTTTAACTTTCACTGACTTTTACCTGATACACTTTAACCACTGATACTCTTTAGCTGTTATGCTTTCTAACCTCTGTTTGAATAGATTTTATAACAATATTGGAGTAAAAAAGTCTTATGACTAGTATTAAGACTGTTTATCCAAGGATGTGATCTTCTGGTCACCTCTTCAGGGGACAACTGAGTAGATTTTTCAAGCAATTCCCCAATGGACAAGGGAGTGAGGTTTTAACCAGGTTCAAAATGGAGCATCATTCCAAGGCCTAGACTCCATTTAGGTTCTTGTGTGTTCAAAATAGTAGTTCTGGGTTTTCTTCACGGACGGGGTGCGTTTCAGTTTAAATGAAGGGAATGCATTGCGGTTTCAAGGGAACAATTCCACGAGTTTTAAACCTCGGGGAATAATCTTAGCGATAAAGATTTAATCACTAATCCGAGCGAAAAACAAAGAAAACAGAGTTTTACTTGCAGTTCGGGGCAAAATAGGATAAATACCTGTTCTTGGAGGCAAACTGACTTTTAACAGGTATCAGGCGATGGCAGGAGGGTACTTGAACACAGGTGCAGCGGAATCTTGGAGCGAAATCAGATAGCACAGTAGATTTCAACGGAATTTTGAAAATCGTAGCAGAAAGTGCAGTCGTTTTCAATAACGAAAATAACGGGAAAAACACGAAAATTCACTTTATTTACAAGTTAAAAGGGTTTTTTATTTTTTCGAGGAGTGACGTCATATTAGTACGGGCTTACGTGTGCAGGGTCGGGCGGTAAGCGGTAAGTGGTGATCCCATAAACTTATGGAACAAATTCGTTTGAACGAACGATTCCATTGGCCGATAAGGCCAGCGTAGCGGTGAGCAGTTCAATACACCCAAGCCACCGCTCGTTAAAATGCGACAAAGGGATGGGTAAACGGGATTGATAGGGAGCGTTGATACTTAGGAAGAGTGATCGGACGGTTCTGATGACGGGGGAATCTGCAGAGGATTAAGATAATGAGCCCATCGGGTTTTAAAGCAATTAAGGTTAATATAATCACTTCGGGAGGCTTTCGATTGGCGGAGGGAAGGTTATTAATTAGTTCTGATAACTAATTAATCCCGTAATTATAATGGAAAAAGGAGTCGTGGCATGGTTTCGTTGGGCGCGGGTATTAAAGTTAAAGTGTCGGGTGGGATGCCAGGTGGATGGGCCACGTTGGCATGGGATTTTTCCAAAGTTCGGTTTAAAAAGTAAAACTTCGGGTTTGATCCTTTTTGTGTTAAACATATAAAATTACATGTTTAAACATTATTTCGATATTTCTATTTATATGGTAATTGATAAACATTATTTAACTTACCATAGGGGCGGGACTATTATATAACGATATATTTAACCAAAGGGCTTTTGAAGCGGGTTTTTAATGAATATTTGGAAGTAAATACTTTGGTTAAAACATAATAAAGGGTTTTTGGGATATTAAATTAAAAGGAATTATATACTTAGGATAGGGCAATTTTCCTAGGGATTTAGTAAATAGAGTTAAATGTAAATATGACAAAAGGACAAGGGAACTCAAAATACTTTGCACATCTAAGAAAGTGACAATTTGTGAAGTAAATTACAATATATCATCTTCAACACTTAAACTTAGAATAGTAAGTTATTTTGAGGGATTTTATGGAAGTTTTGCATGATTTTCCTAAGCAAAATGGGATTTTACTTAGGAAAGGGTTAAAGGTGAATGATTATAATGATGAATTATCTTAAGTACTTAGGTCTTTTGATCATTGGGCCGAGGGTCCGGTCCCTCCAAAAGTCAAGGAAATGCCTTGAGCCCCTTTGATCTCCAAATACCTTAGTACTTTGGGGGAAATTAGTAAAACTTTTAAGGGGAAAGTGATGAGGGAAGTTAATGATTTTGACTTTTCTTGCTGTGATTTTCCAGTGTATTTCCTGCTTCAGTATTTGTGATGAAAGTAAAGGATCAAAAACATGTAGCAGCATCATCCATCAGATAAAACTTTGCAACCATCTACCTACCCTATCTACTTGACACTACTATTTTCTCTTCTTTATTAGGGTGCATTTAGACTTGCAAACCCTTATCAATATTTTTTCTTTTTTACAAGGCAAATCTATCTAATTCTACCCTTATTACATCCAAGGGCTCAGATTAAGCTATTGAGCACCTTTTATTAACTCTACCTATCTACTTATCTGCCAAGATTAAACTGTTTGGTCAGATATTTATTCTCTATTCTACAACATGAAATTGAAAATGAATGAGTCAAGTTTAAACAGTTTGACTCTTCATAAATTGTGGCAAAAGTTTGACAAGCTGCACACAATTTGATTATTACATCAGAGTAAAAAGTAGTGGCATTTAGACTTGCACACTTTCCTTGGCCTTTGTTTTTGATGGGGTTCATTTCTTTTACTTTTTTGGCCATTTTTATTATTTTTACCCTTTGATTTTTCTTTTAGGGTATACCCTCTTTACATTTTTTAAATTTTTTGATTTTTTGGTTTTTCAAGAATATGGAACACCTTTGTCCAAGAAAAAGGTTTGAACATATTTCATAGTTCAATCAAGACAATCATGAAAAATGACACCTATTGGTATAGGAGTCTAACAGGCCACAACCAATTGAACCGCTTTTCCATATATATTTTTGTTCACGGTGTTGGACCTGCCAACATTTAGGGGATCTCCCTGACATGAAGTCCTAACTACATATTACTAGGAGTGGGGAATTTAATGATATGCCTTGAGTTGCAAAATGCATAGAGTTGTGTACGGTGTCTTTGGTTAAAGCAAGTGTGTGACCCTGCGGAAATTCAATATGATGCATGATTAGTTATAACAACAAAGGGGGAAGGAAGTGAGGTCCTTAGAATCCTGTAATAGTACGCAGCTTGAAAGGACCACACAAGCTGAAAATACATCACACAAACTAACAAGAATAATATTTTGAGATTTAAAGGTGATTAGTTAAAACATTGGCACACATTCAATAAGATTCATACAAATGCAAACAAAATAGTTCATAAGCATATGCATAAGTTAAACAAAATACATTGCGAACTAGTAAAACTACATTTACAATATATGCATGAAGACATGCCAACTATGATTATTTTATAAGTGAAATTTCCATTCACACATACAACATGACGAACCACTTGCCCCAATAGTGGAATGTGACGTCAACAACACCTCCTCCTCTGAAAGAAATATACTCCCTCTATGATATGAAGAAGCCAAGGATGACAAAAAAATCCCAAGCCTTCTCTAAGCCTACGATTAGCCAAAATATTGGCTCCCAAAAGCTCGTTACAAGAGTTATGAGGATGTATTTATAACAAAGGTGGGTGACTATTGGTATGCCCCCTTTGTGATTCTTGGACTCCCCTCATGACTCTTCACATTACATATGACTCTTCCCATTCCATCATGGACACATGGAATTTAAATCATATAATAATTACATATCATATTAGAATTTCCATTTGATGTGGAATTTCTTATAAAGTTTATTTTGGTTGTACATTTTTCTAAGGAGGCCCATTTTAGACCTCAAAATTCTCGTAATGCAACTTGAAAACCTAACAGGACAAAATACTATGATGTCAATGTTGGGGTGAAATCAAACAGACAATATTGGACTTGGTGTATATTGGTCAAGTACTCATACCAAGCTTGGTAATGTGCGATGGTATCGCTAAACCATGAGATAGTGTTAGGTTGGAAGAAGAATCTTGCCTCCAATGCATTCTGGTACAAACTCTTGGAACCAGTCTTCACTTCTTCTTCAATCAGGTGCAACATCATTTTTATCTGAATCAAGCCACCTATTTAGGTATGCAAATTATGTCTGTTGATCTCCATGTCCTCTCGGGTGGCCTCCTTCGCCAGTTGCTTCAGTTACTAATCAATATCTTGTTAGACTTGCTGCTTTCGTTGAGCCTTGGTGAGTGTACCAATTGACGAGATATGGTGGGTTATCACCATGAAATCCAGGATATTGTATATCCATCCATATGTGGCCTGAATTCTTCTCATGAACGAAGCAAGTTTCTTGATGTTCTGGATTAACATTCGAAATCCAGGTTTCTCTAACTATTTCTGCAAATTCATATTCTTTACCAATGAAAGCGGTACAAACTTGTATCTCATTTTCCACTCATTCATGGTAGTGATGCCAGTTTCTATATTGCTGAGGATGACGAAAAACTCTTTTCTCTGTCATATCAAGTCATTCATGTGGAAAAATTCCCTATGAACAATTATCAACTCATCATAAAGATCTTGCATAGTGTCTCCAAGCGTGAATACTTCAACAAGTATCATTGTTATTATATCCTCATGGTATACCAGTGTGGATGGTGCACTCTATGCTACTTTAGAAAAAAAATTCATTATCTGGCCAAAGTTCCTATATGTTCTATGCTCACTACTTGTTCTTGAACACAAAGCACTGGGTGTTGGATATGGCTTCTCCTGTGAATGCCCAACTAGCATAAACAATGGAAATTGTATTCCTGTTGGTGTTTACCATGATCACCCTTTCTCTCATGAATGAGGGTGATACATGATCATCCGCGAAGTAATTTCTTGTCGCTTGTACAATCTTCTTATGTAGCTCATCAAAGGATATATTATACATGTCCATGACTAGATCATCATCAAGGGGAACCACCTCCCCTTCCTCGTTTGGTTATTTCTATGTAGCTGGAGGTGATGGATTTGGAATGGTGGTCTGAGATTCACTGGGAATTAGGTCCACATCTTCATTTAGCAGCTCGAGTCCCACTTCTCATGAGTTTAATCAATTGTTCATTCTCTTGAGAAAAATCTTGTTGCTACATCTATTTTCTCACACCTTCTACTACCGGCTAATCCTGTACCTGTTCTTCAACCTGTATAGTTTTCCTCTCTTCCACCATGGCACCTTGACTTTATTCCTCTTCTTTCATATTTTTCTCCTCTTTCTCTCTTATTTTAAGCTCTTTTCCTTCCTTCAACTCGTGTTCTTCTCTCTACACTCTCTACATTGATTCCTCTAAGGATTTCTTCTCTATATTTCTTTTCTCTGCACTCTCTTTCCTTTGTTCCCTATTTTCTTCAATCGCTAAAGAAAATTTCTCAGTGAGAGCATATTCTTTCACTTTCCTTCTTTTTTCATCCTTAGTATGGTCTGCTACCTTCGTCTTTCCTTTTTCACATGCTAGAACACTACCTGTTGTTGTTGTTGCTACCAGAATTGTTGCTACCTGTGGAACAAATTGAGAAGTCCCACTTGTATTGATCGACTCCTCGAGTCCAGAGGAGTTATAATATTTCTTCCATTCCTCATCCTCTTGGAACTATTATATCCTACTAACACAATTAAATTACACTCTCACACAGTTTTTTTTGAAAATTCCGCTTGGATCAGATGAATTGTAACTCTTTGTCCAAACTTGAATTTAACCATGTATTTTCCTTCGCAATCCATGGCCTTCATATTCTTAATTTTCTATAGTCTGAATTTAAAAGGAAGAGTTAGCCATGGTGGCTTCTCTATCCTATGTAGTGTTGCTGATAATCTTGTGGAAAAGTGATAAGCTACCTCTTGTATGACCAGTTTATCGGTGGCATATCTCGGTAAAATATGTGATGACTTATTCCCGTCAAATACTTTCATCAATGTGCCATATGGTAAGGCGAACCAATTAGCGATCTCTTATATCACCTCCATAGTTGCTCGTGATATGCAAGGTGGGTCCTCCTAAAATATGAGCCTATAGAGTGGGATGATGAAGTGATCAATAAGTTTCTCCATGATTTCGCGATCACTACAATCTGAGATTATCTTGAAATATATATGTATGGAGTTGTGTCTGAGTGTACATGGCTAGTTCATTCCAGGGAACTAGTTATGCACATAGATTGCATCCAGTAAGTATGCAGACATGCATAAGTGTGCTTGCTCACCCTTGGGTGGATTGCAACATTTTGTGACATTGAATCTTAGTTGATGAGCCAATAGGTATGAACAGTTGAATGAATTCCCCTCATTCACTACTTGGTTCAATAATATTCCCAACACTAATGAAAGGTATTTTTGTCTAACTAGCCATAGATACTGCAGGCCATTATGATGAATAGACTTTCCTGAGTGCTCTCATCTTGTACATATAAGTGGTTGTATGTCTAAAATTGTTTGGATACTTCACCTAGCCCTTGATGATATCTCTCATGTTTGTGCAGTTGTGAGTGGCATATAACTGTGAGTCCATGTTCTTCACTAGCTCAGGAAGATGACACATATGTTTGAATTCTGCTATCCGGAATGTAGCAAGATTCTGCCTGCTCATGTTGTTTGATGAAGGTTTCTACGTTGATTTTTTAGATAACCCAACTTATTACATCTACACATGGGAAGGCTAGATATATGCATGCAACATTTTAATGCCCTAATTGCATGATGTTGAGATACACCTTAAGGTCCTCTAATTATTCTTGAAATGTCCTTGTGTAACCATATTTGATATAATTCCATGTTAGTTTGAATCCCTTCTCTATGAACAACTGAGTGTCTGCGTAAACAGGCATGTTAACCAAAAATTTCTCGACTAAGTCACCAATAATTATTTCAATGGTTTCCTTTGAGGAATATCTCTTAAATGCCATTGTGAAAGTGATTTCTAGAGAGATGCTCAACAACGGTTGTACCTGTGGGATAGAAAAGACACTGACGATAAGAAATGTCAGCTATAAGAAAAAAAAATTCAAGACATCTTCATGCAGCACACTGGGAAACTGAAAGGAAGGATTGCATAATTTTTGGTGGGAAAAAGTTTGATTAGCTAGGGAAACTACACATTGTGTAGTACTATCAGTTAGTATCAAATCTTGTGGCTTGAGACTGCACAATACACAGTTCAACGTCAGAAGTTAGTCAGGAGAGACTGTACGTTGCACAGACCTAGTTGACAAGGTTGTTGGATGAGGCCTAGCACTGTGAAATGCACAATGAGGCCAATTAATACTTCACATTGTGCTGTTCGAGAGGCTAAGATCAAAGCTTGAGCTTCCATATTATGTAATGCCGAGCTAGGAAAAGTTGATTATGACCAAGGGGAAGGTAGATATTCCCAAGGGAAGTATGAAAAATGATAATATTTGAGAGATGGTGAAGGAATGAGTGAAAATATGACTAATTTTTTATGAAAAAAATTAAATCAAGTGCAGAAACCGAAAAAATGAGAAGTGAACAAAATCAGTGAGGAGAGTCGCCACAATGACGACCATCGGTGCAAAAATTCAAAAATCATTGTGACACTTGCGAAAGGAAACTGAAAACATAAAAAAAAACTTCTACATGTTAAATGGTGTTTAAACATCATCATTCATGAAAATAAACAATCAAAACAAAACTCATGCAAGCAAAATGACAAAAAGAAACTAAAAATGATTAATGCAAAACTCACCCGAAAATGCAACGACGATCGCACCAAAGGTTCCTTGATCTCGTCTGGAATGCTAGGGCTCCAAGGTATATTGTGAGAATGAGCTTTAGGGGCATCGAGTAAATATATTTGAGAAATTAGGGTTTATTACGCGCATGCCACAAATAAAGGGAAAAATGAAACTTAGTGAAAATTTCAAAAAAAATAGAAAGTGTGCCTCTTTCGGATTAATAGAAATCAATACCATATTATAGGGATGATTTTTTTATTTTTTAGTTTTTTTTCTTTTTCCGAGAACTTTCCATGCGCCTTACTAAGAAGATTACGTACTTTTAGGGAACTGACAACTCCTGACTCAGTACACTGTGGAGTTTCTGAGCTCAGTGAGTGACTGCACACTTTCTGAGCTCAGTGTTGGGCTCATAGGATTGTTGTAATGACTACAAAATTCTGATCAACAAGGAAAATATTGGTTTCACTAATTGTGCAGTTTCTATAGACAAGCCCAAAACTGTTGGGAAAGACTTAGACATGAGGTCAGCTTATGACTTAGAAAAATTGCTAAGTGAAAATGAAAGTAAACAGAAGAAAAAATAAAAGATAAAAAATAGTTAAAGCATGAATAACTGATAGTAGTGTAAGGTAAGCTCCTATGCAGGGCAGTTAGGCTCAAAAATTTAAGAAATGGCAAATTTTTGGAGGGTGGTTGTAACCGCAACAACATTTGTGAGCCATTGGTAGAAGTCCAACTCTTTGAAACAATATTTTCTTCATGTAAAACTGGGTCTCAGCCTTCCAGAAGTAGTTTTCAATTCATTGATTACCATAACTCCCTCAATTAGTCTAAGTTAAAGACATGCTCCCTTCCTTTCTCTTCATCGGTGGAATACTAACCAAGCCAAGTCACACTAAGTTTTTTTGATTGGAGATGAGGATTATTTATATGCACAAGTAAAATAAACTTATCAAAGCCTTTATTTTAATCTCTGGTGTTGCTCCCTTCCAGCAGTCTTGGAAATTACCTTGGAAAAGTCACTTGATCAACATAAACATTTCTTTGCTTCGAGTGAGCCTCGATAGTACCTTGGCAGAGTTGTTTGCTTCACCTCTCTACCCAGGAAGCCTTTCTCTTCTTTCGCCCTTTATTTCATTTTTTTTCATTTTCTTAGAGAACTGTGCATAGGAACTTATTTATTTCATGGGGTGGAAGAGGGATCTAAAATTATTAAGAGCATAAGAGGTTTGTCCTTAGATATGTATGTTTATGCATATCTCTGACATACTTGTTAAGGTTTTCCTCCCCTCCTTACTCAAATAGACAAGAGTGACAAGGATTAAACGAATATATAGAAACCGATTAGAGTAGGAGGAACTAGTTAAAACCAAAATATCATTATTTCACCATGAATCTCTCCAATAAGGAATGTATTTTCCATCTGAGTATCATGAACTAAAACAAAATAGCAATATTCATGCAAAGAGAGGGAATATCCAGAAAACCAATTGTTGGTATAAAAATAACTTTCCTTTTTTATTTCACCATGATTGCTTAAGAATCCCAAAATGGTCTCATGTAGAAACTAACCTTAGACTGAAAAAAAATAAAAAAATTAAAGAAGAAAGACTAATAATAACGAGTGAAGCAAATCAAAACAACTAGCAATGAAAAGAAAACACTACTCCTATTCCTAACCTAGGTAGAAATTAGGTAACCTCACGCAAAGTGATATTTCCAATGCAGCCACTGGCACATTGCTAGGCCTATGTGGGGGAGGGAATACATGCAAACAATGATATACATGCAAAAAATGAAACAAGAAATATATGACACGACAAACCAAAATGGTCCAAGTTTGAATGTGCACGCAAAAAAGAAATGGTGAAAATAACATGGATAACATTCTGCGGATGTATCATGGTGTCGTGACACATCACGAACCAAAGACTTGTAAACAAAAGCTTTTGAACTGTGAAGGCGAGAAAACATAAAGAAATAAATAAATTTTAGTTTTTCCATTGTGATTTCTAAGTATGACTCCTCAAACAATTGAATGATAGGATCATGAAAAATAGATGGAGGATGAAAAAATTGTAAATCATAAATATTTTCAACACGCAGAAGAGAGTGATGAGGATACCCAACGGATTCAATACTCTTATGATCAGAGGTGGAATTTACCTCGAGGCTACGAGAACCTAACATAACCATCAGCTCGGCCTAAAGTTCCTAGACTACTTGAGGAAGACCCAACTCATTGGAAGATAGATCATCAAAGATCGGTGGCTTTGAAAAATAAATAATAGGAAAATTAGAATCATGACTACCTGAAACAATGAAAAGGTCATGAAAACCACGAAAAAAAATTTGAAGATTACAAACATAAATGTCTTCATGATATGATGAATCGTATGGAGGGGGAAATGAGAAATGAGAAATTTCATCCTCTACGTTTGTAGAAAGGTATGATGAGAGGTTGGGAAGATCAGTGATAGAAGATTCATCCTCTCCACGTTTAAATGAAAAAATCGCATTCCAGGAATTTTGCGAATGATTGGAAGTGTTAAATCTAGAATCATAAACTAAAATTTCACATGAATCAATCTAAATGACAGAATTGCGGACAATCTCAGGATAATATAGAAGAGGTGCGGAAGGAACAGAGTCATTCTTCATCGCAGATTAATGTTCGATAATGGGCTCAGCCACATACTCATTGTAATTTGACATCACATTTTTCTTCCAAAAAAGAAACTCCATCCAACACCTGATCCTCATGAACATCAAAGGAAGGATTTGGAAGATCAGAACATAGAAAATCATAATTCGTAGGATCATAGGGACCAAAGAGTGGAGGATGGGGAGAAAACTCTTCAACACACTCATCCAGCCTGCAGTCCAAAACTGTCCAGAGATCTTGAGTATGTGGGGTGGGAGGAGATGGTTTCTCTGGAACAAATATCTTCTCAATATTTGCCACCAAATTCTGTGGCAGTAAAGATATTAAATGAGAAGTGGACATGAGGTTGATTGGAACAATGCCTTGGTCTGTCGTAGATTTAGAAGATTTATGTGCAAGATTCGTTGGGTGTGAATTAAGTAGTTGTAACTCATGCAGAGTAAGTAAAACTTGAATACTATGTTGAAATTTTCTCATTAATATATCCCAATCAACTTCATTTTATTGAAATTTAAAATAGATATGCAAGAAACGATTAAGAAAATGGTGCAGAGATTCATCAAGTGATTTTCACAATTCTGAAATTTTGTCACAGAAAATTTTATAATCAAAGTCATCAAAAGCGTGAAGCATTTTTTTGAGAAGTTGTTTGAAAGAGTGGATAGAGGTATCGGTGAGTGTGTCACATCATTGCCTTACGCGCCCTTCAAACGTAAGAAATAACAACCAACAACCAACATCCTCAAGTGGGATGTTGTGCTCTGTGCTAAATTGAAGAAAACAATTTGTATGATGAAATATGGTTTTTTTTCCTTTTCCATTAAATTTAAGGTGTGATAAGTCATTGATGATATTCGTTGGCACATGAAAATTGAGATTTTAGAAAGACATTTTAGGTGGATGATTTTCGAAGAAGTCATAAAAGTGAGTGCGGAAATTCAAAATAGACTTCAAGGGCTCAAATTTTCATCTGGCCCTTCTTCTAGCACCAAATTTTTTTTCAGTGTTGGACCCTCCAACATTCAGGGGATCTCCCAGATAAGAAGTCCCAACTAGACCTTACACTGTTTGGAGTAGGAGTCCCAATAGTGGGGTGTTTAATGATATGCCTTGGGTTGCAAAATGCATAGAGTGGTGTACAATGTCTTTAGATAAAGAAAGTGTGCGACCCTCTAGAAAGTCAATATGATACATGTGCAATTCTAACATCAAAGGGGAATGAAGTGAGGTCCTTAGAAGCGTATAATAGTACACAACTTAAAAGGAACACATGAGATGAAAACATATCACCCAAAATAACAAGCAGAATATTCCACAAATTAAAGGTGATGAGTTAAAACACGAGCACGCATTCAATAAGACTTGTAAAAATTGAAATGAAATAGTTCATAAACATATGTGTAAGTTAAACAACATACATTGCAAACATAACTAGAATAGTCCAACTACAATTACAATATATGCATGAATATGTGTCAACTCTGATTATATTATAAGTGAAAGTTCCATTCATACATATAACATGACGAACCCTTTCCCCAATAGTGGAACGTGAATTCAACAACACCTTCTCCTCCCAAATAAGTAAACTCTCTCTATGCTACGGAGAAGCCAAAAGCTTACCTCCCAAAACCTTGTTACAATAGTTATGACTATGTATTTATAAAAAAGGGGTGTGGCTCTTAGCATGCCCCCTTTGTGACTCTTGGACTCCCCTCAGGACTTCTCACATTACATATGAATCTTCACATTCCATCATGCACACATTGAATTTCACTCATATAATAATTACAAATAATATTAAAATTTCCCCTCGTACTCACATAAGACAAAATAGGGTAGAGACAACTTGACATCCTAACAAGAGAAAATACCATGATGTGGTTTTTGGGGTGAGCTCAAGCTGGGAATGTTGGACTTGGTTTCTCTCGGTCATGTACTTATACCAAGATTGGTATTGTGCGATGGTCTCCCCAAACAATGAGATAGTGTTAGGTTGGAAGCATACTCTTGCCTCCAATGCATTCAGGTACAATCTCTTGGAACTAGTCTTCACTTCTTCTTCGATTATACACAATGTCCGTTTTTATCTGAACGAGGCCACAAATGTAGGTATGCAAATTCGGTCTCTTGATCTCCATGTCCTCATGCGTGGCCTCTAGCTCCAGTTGCTTCAGGTACTGATCAATTTCATGTCGGACTTGTTGATTTTTTTTAGTCTTGACGAGTGTACCAATTGAAGGAATACGGTGGGTTCTTACCATGAAATCCAAGTTTCCATATATTCGTCCATATGCAACTTGAATTCTTCGAATAAACAAGGTGAGTTGCTTGTTGTTATCGATTAGCATCCGAACTATGTCTTTCTCTAACTCTGCCTGCAACTTCGTCTTCTTTACCAATGTAAGTGGTGCGGCCTTGTATCACATTGTACACTCATGCATGGCAGTGATGGAAGTTTGTATATTCGAGAGGATGCTGAAAAACTCTCATCTCTACTATAGCAAGTCATTCAGGTGGAAACCTGTCTTATGAATAGTTACCAACTCCTCATAAATATTATGCATAGTGTCGCAAAGTGCAAATAATTCAAAAAGTATCATTTCTCTTATTTCCTCATGTTATACCTATGTAGATGGTGCACTCTGCACTGCTGCACAGAGTTTTTCATTCTCTTACCAAAGTGCTTGTATGTTCTGTGCTATCTGCTTGTTCTCATCCACGAAGCACTGGGTGTTCGATCTGGCTACTCTTGCGAAGGCCCATATGGCATAAAAAATGGCATTTGGATTGTTGTTGGTGTCATCCAAGATCACCCTTTCTCTCATGAGCACCGGTGATGCATGATCATTCGCGTAATGATTTATTTGTTCTTGTACAATATTCTTCTGCAGCTTGTTAGTTGATAGATTGTACATGTCCATGATCGGATCATCATCAAGGGGAATCACCTCCCCTTCCTCGCTTGATGCTTTCTCTTCGGCTGGAGTTGGTGGAGTTGAATCCGTGGTCTAAGTTGTGTTGGGCATCAGGTCCACATCTGCATTTAGCAGCTCCAGTCCCACTTCCATTTCTGTGAGTTTAATCAATTGTTCGAGATCTTGAGAAAACCCTCGTTCCCACATATGTTTTCTCAATCCTTTTGTTGTCGGTTTATCTTGTACCTATTCTTCAACCTGTATAGGTGTCATCTCTTCCACTATGGCACCTTTCCTTTCTTCCTATTCTTTCCTTTGTGTCTCCTCTTTCTCTCTTCCTTTAAGCTCTCGTTCTTCATTCAACTACTGTTCTCCTCTCTCCACTCTATGCACTGCTTCCTCTAAGGATTACTTCTCTCTCTTTCTTCACTCTTATCTCTAATTCCTTTTTTCCCTCTTTGCTTCGATTGCCAAATATATTTTCTTAGTGAGAGGATATTATTTCATTTTCCATCTTTGTTACTCTTCTGTATGGTCTCCTACCTTTCTCTTTCCTTTTTCACGTGCCTAACTACTTCCTGTTGTTGTTGCTTCTACTGGAAATGTTGCCTCCTACAGAACAACTTGACAAGTCCCAGCTGTACTGATCAGATAACGGGGTAAAGAGGAGTTATACCAATTATTCCATGGCTCCTCCTCCAGCCACTAGTATATCCTGCTGACCTAGTTGAATTCCACTCTCCACATTGTTCTTTGCAAATTCCCCTCGGATCATATAGATTGTAACTCTTTGTGTTGAACTCAAATTTGACCATGTATTTTCCTTCAGAATCCATAACCTTGAGATTCTTAATCTTGTATAGTCTAACCTGCAAAGGAAGAGTTGGTCATGGTGCCTTCTTCCTTCTATGAAGTGTTGCTCACAATTCTGTGGAGAGGTGATCAACTACCTCTTTCATGACCAATTTATGGGTTTCATATCTCGGTAAATGATGGGGCGGCTTCTGCCCGCCGAATAATCTGATAAATGTGCCCTCTAGTAAGGCAAACCAATTAGCAATCTTTGATATTGCCTCCATAGTTTCTCGTGACATGCAAGGTGGGTCCTCCTAAAATATGAGTCTGTAGAGCGTGATGCCGAAGTGATCAAGTTTCTCCATGTCTCTGTAATGACTACAATCTGAGAGTAGCTTGCAATAGATATGTATGGAAATTTGTCTCGGTGTCCATGTTCATTTCATGCCAGGGAACAGGTTCTACACACAAATTTCATCCAGACATGTAGAATCGTGCTTGCTCACCCTTGGGTGGATTGCGAGCTTTTGTCACATGGACACTCAACTGATCAGATAATAGGTCTAACGAGTTGACTACCTGGTTCAGCAAGATATCCCACCCCTAAAAAGATGTGTTTGTGTCTTACTGGCCATAGATTATGCAAGCTAGTCTGACCAATAGCCGATAGGATTTCCTAAGTGCTCTTGTCATGTACATATGAGTGGTTGTCTATCTAAACTTGGTTGGCTCCTTCACCCAACCCTTAATGATATCTCTCATGTTTGTGTAGTTGTGAGTGGCATATAACAATGAATCCATGTGTTTCACTAACTCAATAAAATGATACATATGTTTGAAGTCTGTTGTGAGGAATGTAGCAAGAATTTTCCCGCTGGTGTAGTTTAATGTCATGGTTTCTATTTTGATGTTTGAGACAACCCAACTAATTACATCCACACATGGGAAGGTTGGATATCTCCATGTAATATTGTAAATCCCTGATTGCATGATGATGAGATACACCTGCTGACCCTATAAGTCTGCTTGAAAATCCCTTGTGAAATCATCTTTGATCTACTGCCACGTTAGTTTTAATCCCTTCTCTATGAACAACTGAGTTTTCAAGTAAATGAGCACATTAACCAAAAAATACACTAACGACAAGAAAATGTCAGTTATAAGAAAAACGACTTTCAGGACATGTTCAAGAAATACACTGGGCAACTGAAAGGAAGGATTGGATACTTTTTGGTGGAAAGAGAGTTTTACTCCTTGGGAAAAATGCGCACTATGCAGTCCCAACAGTCAGTGTCGAAGCTTGTGGCTTGAGACTATGTAATGGGCAGTTTAGCCTCGACACTGTGCAATGTGGAGTGAGGCCAACTAGTACTAAGCATTGTGGAGTTCAAGGAGCTAAGCTTCAAACTTGAGCTTCCATATTGTGCAATGCACAACTAGGAAATGTGGATTATGGCCAAGGGGAAGGCAGATATGCTCAAGGGAAGTGTGAAAATGAGCAGATCAGACAAATGGCAAAGGCATGAGTAAAGATCTAACTAAGTATTGATGAAACAAATTAAATCAAGTGCAGACACTAAACAAATGATAAGTGAAAGAAATTGGTGAGGAGAGTCATTGCAATGACGACCATCGGTGCAAAAATGTAGAAACTAATGTGACACTTGTGAAAGGCAAATGATAACTTAAAACAACACTTATACAAGCTAAATCATGTTAAAATACCAACATTCATGCAAATAAACAAGACATAGATATGGTCAACTTGTGGTTTACGACAATTGTTAAGTGGAAAAATAGGTAAACACAAGCAAAAATAAAAGATAAACAATAGGTAATGTACGAATACGTGATAGTAGTGCAAGGTAAGCTCCTTTGAAGGGAAGTTATGCTCCAAAATCTAAGCAATGACAAAATTTTGGAAGGTGGTTATAGCCGCTACAACAATTTTACAGAAATAAAGATGTGTAAAGACACAATGAAGAAATGTTATCATATTTGAATACAGAATTAATAGTCCTTAGAGCATTTGAAAAGGTTGAAAGCATTGAAAAAAAAATTGCATCTTAGGAAAAATAACGATATTACCAATAAAAATACTAGTAAAAATAAATCTTCTTATATTGATTATATTTTGTTTTAAAAGTGTTTAAAATTATTAAATATAAAATTAAGATTTAGTAAATATTTATAAACATTTTAGAACATAAAAATCCATTTTCACTTTTATGTATAAATATATTAATAAATTTGCATTATAAAACAGTGTAGCCATAGATTTAAAGAATATATTTGTTACAATTAAATAATATTTAATAAATATTTTGTGATTTTAAATATATATTTTTATTGATTTTCTTTAATTTTGATTAAAAATTATTAAAATGGTATATTTGACTGAGTTAAATTTATATAGTTAATATAAAAAAGTTTTTCGTATAAACATAATTACATAATTAAATAGTCCATTAAAATATAAATAATTTCAAATACAATATTATTTTAATATAAATGTGTCTCGCAAAATAAAAATGACCCAATCTTTTTTAGCCCAGCATTTTGGCTTTATTTACTCTCTACGGTAACCAAAAACAATCTAGTGTACATGTATACCACGTTTGGGCTAAAACATATTGGACATTTCTCTAAAAATGATTGCATGAAACTATATTAGTTAGTGAATATTATAGGACCTTTCCATTTTTTTGGTGTCATGTGCTTTTATGGGAATAAAATAGATTTAGAAATTAACACTTTCATGTGGTGTCTCTGTGCACGGTAATAATTTATTCAGGAAAAGAAATCTTGGGCAATTTTATAATTTGGATATTTAAGGTTGTGGCTATGCATCATCGTTATGGGAAGTTGGCTACCATGAATGAAAAATAATTCTTAATGACGTCACTGTTCCAGTGACATTCCGTGCACCTCTCTTTCTCACTCATTTCAATGATTTGGTTGAAAATTACTAAAAATCATTCAAATGATGATTATTAAAAATATTTTATTAATGTAAAAAAATTATTATGAAGTATTTAAGCATTGATTATGAGGACATTTGGCAATCATAAAGTTTTTTTAAGATTTTTTATTTTAAATATAATTTTAATAACTGTTTAAAATTCCATAAAATTAGTTTAGTTAATAGTTTTAGCCAATAAAATTTCTAAATTTGAAAAAATATTACACTTTTAAAAAAATCATTTTAATATAATAATTTTGAAAAACTTTAATAAAATTTATAAATTATTTAAAAAAATAAAAATCATAATTTTTTGACCATTAATAAATTACAATATAACTTGTTTTTTTGACCAATATAATTAATGCTTAATAACCAAATTTTTCCATTATAAAATATATTCTTTGGACAAAAAGATACTATGTTGTAATAGAAAGATAACAACCATCCTTTATATCATTCCAATACCACTTTCCACTGAATATGACAATTGAGAAACCACGTTAGAATCTATTGTTACATATATATTAAACATTTTCCATGTAATTGTCATATTAAACCATAGCTGGATTTTTTTCAAATGATCATATGCTAAACCTATATTTTCCAAAAGTCACTACCTACTATTCCGAGGTCCAGTTATATCTACAAAGAACATCTACTTGTTGCAGTGATATATATATATATATATATGGGATATTAAAAAGTGGTTGGATTTTTTCAATAATCATATGTTAAATTTATACAGAATTAAATTAAAATCTATTAACAACATTTACTTACTATTCTATAAAATAGATATAGATAATTGTTAACTCATAAGAATAGAAACAGGATAGCAAGAATGACAACACACCAACACTATCTAAATTCATTTATATACTGTTTAATTTTTCAAAGTGTATATGTAATTTTTCATGTGAATGTGACATTAAAAGTCGCTGGGTTTTTTCAAATAATCATATGCTAAATCTATATGGAATTAAAATAAATAAAATACATTAACAACATTTATTTACTATTTTATGGAATCAAGATAGCCAGAAGAAAAACAACACACCAACAGGAATTATACAACAACACTAGCTACTTTGAAGAGACAAGAACATCACTATCTACTTACCAACCAACTTTTTGCACGAAGAACAGGAACCAAGAAACCTAGATATTTTCCATTAATTTTGTTTTTGACCTCTGTAGCACGGGAACCGCTCCTGAGAAATGGGAAACTCGTTCCAAAGGTTCCTTCGTTCCCGGGAGTTTTGGAACTGTGTGGGAACTTACCATTTTCGGTAGGAGCTGCGACAAGAGCCAGGACACGTTCAAGAATCTTTGACCACTATGATGATCGACCTTCCGGCGTTTCCAACAAAACTTGTTTAGTAAGTTTTACCAAAAAGAAACTTCATTTCTGTAAATTTGCCCCAAAATCCGCCAAAAAAAACTTCCCTTCTCAAAGTACACACAAAAAAAATCTTTTTCTAGCCAAACTCACTCACAATCTTGCATAAAGTTTGTCCTGTATTCACTCCATCACTGTAATTGTTAACTTGTTTAAGAGCGCAACCTTGTATTCATTTGCAAACAGTGCCTGAAGCAGCGGTTTTCTGCAAAAAGTAACCTCAGTGAGTTTCCAAATACTTTGTTTTTTCTACACATTTAAACTCCAATATTGAGGGCTTTAACTTTTCAAGGATTTCTTCTTTTCTGTCCTTTTTGTTTGCGAGCTCTTCTGTGGGGCTATTTCATTTTTGAGTCCTGTTTTATGTGATGTCTAAACTCTAGTTTCTTGCTTCCCTTATGTGAAATTCCTCTTGCCATTAATATGTTAGTTTCATTTCCTTTCAGTTTCAGAGAGACTCTCTGGATTGGTTCTTGTAAAGATATTATATTTTTTCATAATAAAAAAATATATTAAATTAGTAAATGCATCAATGATGTGTCTGAAATTTCTAGAATTAGTAACATTGACACTCCTTTGACAAGTACAAAGTATCATAACCATATGCCACATTATGTAATTAAAAAAACATTTTTTTTTAATTATTATATAATATTACCGCTCCCAATTAGCCGTTTTCTATAATTTTTAGGGAAACCTCTAGCCATTCCGGACACCAGTACCCAAGTTCCCAACGTTTCCACATTCCAGAAACTCATGCAACATAGTTTTTGACCCTTATGTGAACCTCCTCGATAGCAGCGCACTCAGGAATACGACACGCTTATATCGTAACCGGACTATTTCTTATTGTGATCCTTCTGCAACTACATATTTCAACTCTTTATTAGGTCAGGCAAACAGAAAATTATCTCTACAAGGAAAATTATTTTGATTCCGTTAATGGCAAGGGAAACAGTAACTGCAGGATCGCATACAGAAAAAAACAGACAGGAGAATATATATTATTTTGAAACTTTACACCGTAGCCCAACAGGAACAAGTAATATAAATACTGCATGCCTGCCGCAGGACCATGGTTGCATTGATTCCATTTCCGACGTTAGTATGGAAAGGGCAATGCACCTTTTGTCGTGAAACTCGCAAGTCATGGTTCGGCGAATGGTTTATTCTCGTATTTTGTCTATTTTTTTATAAATGATACGTTGGTTTGTTGCCTTCATAAGGCGTGAAAGGTTTGGATTGTCTTTATTTTGCACTTGGAAATCATTGTAGTGACAAATCCAAATTGTCTTTAACATACAAATATTAAATTTAAGTTCAAATATTAAATGTAAGTTCATGAATGTGTAGTAAAAGAGCATAGAAATTGTTTTGTAAGGGCCTATAAAACGTAATATACTTCCAATATATAAATAACAAATTAAACACAAAGAGTTAAAGAAGATGAGAGAAATGGCAACCAATCATTCAAACTTAGAAAAGTCTGATACCTCAAATGTGATGGACTCCTTGATATTGTCTTGCGAGCATTCTGGATCTAGAGCGAGGCCTAAATGGACTTCAATTTATTGAGGTATTTGTCTAGAGTTTTTAGGAAAAGCTTTAACTCATCCAAAATGAAGAGGATTTTTTATTGTCCTCATTGTGATCCAACAATATTTAATTTAGTGAAATTTCATATATATATATACATATCTTTTGTGTTTTAGATTGAGTTGCTAAACTTATGTTGATTATAGATTTTGAGAATATCTTAAAATACTAAAGTGAAGACAGAAGTCAATTGTTTAACATTTCTCTTAAACATCAAATTCTAAAATATTTTCAAAATTTACAATCAACATAAAAATAATCAAACCAATTTTCTACCTCTCCAACCAGTTCACTCTCTATCAAACATCCTCTGTCTCCTTCAATGTCATGTTCCACCTCTGTGATTTCATCTGGAATACTACGCGGATTTTGAGTGTGATAAAAATGTGTTGAAAATTCATTGATTTTTGGGCTTGAGAACCTCCATGTCCTCTGAAGTGGGCTGCCCCTCGGCTACCCGTAGCATGTTGATGAGGCAGTGTTAATTAAAACAGTGGATGTCGTTGTCATCACAAAAAATAAAAATCCTCTCTAGAAAAGTAAGCGGAGGGAAATGGTAACCAAGGAGAATAGAAGCTTTCGATATGAGGGCTATTCATAAGGATGGAATAATTTAGAGAAGGACTAAAAGAGAAAATATATCCACTTGAGATCCAACTTGGAGGGGAAACCATACCAAACCCAACTGTGGGAGTTCGAGGAAGAAGCCAAAAAAATCCCAACAAAGTAGAGAGAAAAGAATGTTGAAAAAACTATAAAATGTGCTTAGGGAGAAAAAAAATATAAAGGAAACAACAAAGGAGAGTAAATTTATCACTCGACAAACTTAACACAATTTCCACAATAATTCACAAAATTTCACAGCCGGGTACGCTAAATTAACAACCACCTCATAAAAATTTTGGCCAAATTATTTAACTAATGGTTGCACTTGTAAATTCGGATTGTTCCTTGTGGGAGGATGGGATGTGAAGGAACTCAACGACGAATACCCAAATATCCACACCCCTACATCATTATTGCTTGTAATCTCCACCTTAGCTCAAGCACCATTGAATTATTACTCGTTATAGATGGTTCTGTCATCAAATTCAAGTGACGTGGCATGATCTCTTGTTAATATAATATTCAAATAGCATCATGGAGCTGTGATCGAATTCAAGTGATGTGCCATGATCTCTCGTTAATATAGTTTTCAAATAGCACCATGGAGGAGAGCATATGTCCCCATCATTATTCATGAGCGGTTGGTAGAATAGTAGCTATGTACCCTTCAACCTATCTCAATCACCTCATTCTAAAAAGAAACGTCTCAATCCTTATTAAATTACAAATTATTAATATATTAATAGCCAATAATGGTTACCTAAAATATGTTTTTAAATGATGTGCAACTATTATTTCCACGATGGTGCATGGTTTTAAATGATCTTCGACTATGTTATTTTTTGAGGAGATATTTTTTTTGGTCAAACTAAAAGATTTGGTTTATTGAGTTAGTAACTTATTTAGAGGGAATTTTTAAAATTTCAGGTGAACATAAGATTTTCTCATATTATCTATATGTATATGAGATTAAGATATATTGTAAATGCAGGATCATTATGAAAATATTTAATGTAGCTTAGTTTGATTAACAAAGATAATCATGTTTTCATAATAGTTAAGTTATTAATTTCATTATAAAGTTTATGGTTATTAATGATTATTTTTGCAACATTAATTCTGTTTATAATCATAATTTTTTGGGTATCATGAATTCGTGGGAGAGACAACAACATCAATATCTACTTACCAACCATGTTTTTGCACGAATAACAGGAACCAAAACACATAGTTATTTTCCATTAATTCTCTTTCTTGACCCTGATGCGAACCTTCTGGATAGCAGGGCCCTCAGGAATACCACACGGTTATATCATAACCGAGGTATTTCTTATTGTGATACATTCTGCAAAAAGCATATTTCAACTCTTTATTAGGTCAGGAAAACAGAAAATTATCTCTACAAGGAAAGTTATTTTTGTTTCCATTAATGGCAAAGGAAACAGTAACTGCAGGATCGGATACAGAAAAAACTAGACAGTAGAATATATATTATTTTGACACTTTCTTCCGTTGCCCAACCAGAAGAAGTAATATTAATACTCCATGGCCGCCGCAGGACCATTTCCGTGGTTGCATTGATTCCACTTGTGACGTTCGTATGGAAAGTGCAATGCACCCTTTGTCGTGAAATTCGCATGTGATGGTTCGGCGACTGGTTTATTCTTGTCTTGTCCAATATTTATAAATGATACTTTGGTTTGTTGTGAGTCCTGCATCAGGTTTGGATTGTCTTTATTTTCCACTTGGAAACCACTGTTGGACAAAACAAATTGTCTTAACCATCCAAATATTAAATTTAAGTTCATGAAAGTCATGTGAGAAAACATAGAAATTGTTTTGTAGGGCCTTTATAGCGTCATCTACTTTCAATATATAAATAGAAAAACTAACAGAAAGAGATATGAAATGAGAGAAATGACGACCCATTCAAACTTAGAAGTTGATAAGTCCACTACGACAGACTCCTTGCTACTGCCTTGCTGCTGCCTTACAAGCATCCTAGATCTAGAGGAAGGCCTGGATCCAGAGGAAGGCGTAGATGTACTTCAATTTATTTGAGGCATTTCTTTAGAGTTTTTAGGAAACGTTTTAACTCATCCAACTGCAGGAAGATTTCCTCGTTTGCCTCATTGCGATCTAATAAGAGAATTTTCAAATTTCAATAGATATCTTTAATATACATGTATTGATTATAATTTATTTTTTTTCCTCGAGTTGGGTTGTCAAATTTATTTAGATTGCATATTTGGGGAATATCGTAGAATCTGATCGGGAGAAAAGAGGTTAATTGTGACTTTTTTCCTCATTGTCAAAATTTGAGATATTCTTGGGATCTGCAGTCAGGATAAAAATGCCCAGGTTAGGCAAATATTTTGCTACCTCTCCAACCACTTCAATATTTGTCAGACATTCTCTCTCCTTGAATGTCGTGTTCCACCTCTGTGATTTCATCTTGAATATTAGGTGGAATTTCAGTGTGATAAATACGTGTTAAAGATTATTGTCATTGCTGGGCTCAAAAACATCCATGCCCTCTGAGGTGGGCTGCCCCTCGCCCACTACTAACATGTTGATGAGGCATTTTTATTCAAAACCATGGATGTTGTAGTCATCGAAAAAAATGCATATCCACTCAGAAGGAAGCAAAGGGAAATGGTAACGAAGGAGAAGACAAGCTTCTTATATAAGGGCTCTTCATAAAGATGAAATTATTTATAAAATGATGAATTGGGAAAATATATCCACTAGATGATATATAGGATGTGGAGGGGAAACCATACCAAAATCAACTATGAGAATCCAAAGAAAGAAACCAAAATTACACAAAGAAAATAAGAAACAAGGTTGAAAAAACTGGGAAATATGCCGAGAAAGAACACCAAATACGAAGGAAACAACACAGGATAACAAGTTTAAAACTAGACAAACTTAACACAAATTCCACAATAATTCACAATTTTTCACTACCCGATACCCTATTAGCAGTAACCAAATACAAATTTTGGCCATCTTATTTATTTATTTAACTAATGGTTTCACTTGTAAATTTGGATTGTTCTTTGTGGTATGATAGGATGTAAGCAACTCAGTGACTGATTACCCAAATATCTACACCCCGACATCCTTACTCATTGTGAACTCCACCTTAGCTCAACCATTAAACTGTTTCATGTTATAGATGGATCCATCATAAAATTGGGGTGATGTGGCATGATCTCGTTTATACTTTGCTAATAACATTATGGATGTGACCATATGGCCCCACCATCATTCATGAGTGTTCAGTGGGACAAGGACCATGTACCCTTCCACCTATTATATCTCAATCACCACTTCTAAATAAACACACCTCAATCTTTATTAAATTAAAGATTAGTAGTATACTTTAACTTATAATAATAAGACATTTCAGTTAATATAAATAACACAATTAAATCTAATTGAACACATAGTCTACTACGAAAATGACCACGGACTGAAGTGTTTGGAAATAATGCTTTCTTCAAATTAGCATTTACCCAATCAAGAAAAATGGACTTGTGAAGGGATATTCTACGTCTTGAGCACACAATAAAATCAATTTTGTTTCATCACACTTAGAAGATAATATGGCATGATATATCATGATTTATTCCAGTGGTTCGCTTAGGGTATTAAGCATTTGATATTCACTTCGCTTTAGCCTGACTTTAGCTTAGTAAATATGAAAGTTTTTATCTTCTTGTTTTTTGTTTTAAAATGTCTCTTTCTACCTCTGTTTTTTCCAATAGATGGATGTGGTGGCATATTTTGCGATAGATTTTTAAAAATACATATATTATAGGATTGTTGTTATAGTGTTGTGTTTACGGATGTTTTCTTAAGACATAAAATTGTGATTTTAAATTTTAAATTTTTTATATTATAAAGTTGTGATGTTGTATTGTATAAAAAAATAAAATGTATTTGTTTTTTAGTGAGGCTATATTATGGTCAGTTGAAGAATATAATTTTATTAGGGTGAGGAATTGAACTAGTAACATAGTATTTAGGAGTGCCTCAACAAGGCACTCAATCATCATCTATTGAAGACTCAATAAACAATTGAAATATAATTTTTATTTATATAATTTAATAACTTTGTTTTTATATTAGTAGATTTTTTAATTACGCCCATAGGTACTTCCCTATTAGAATTGGATACTTTAATCTTTTTGCTAATTAATCATTTGGATTTGATTGTTTAAATTGAAATATTCCAGTAGATTCTCGTCGTTGACACTCTATCAATGAATGAAATTGAAAGTAATAACTTCCTTGCAGATCTAAATCAAGTGTTTAAACTATTTTTAAACTAATTTTTGACCAAATTGTGATTAAAAGTTTACCGTGCCTCTTATTTATCTCCATGTATGAGGATTAGATAAAATGAAATTGAAAATTTAATGTGAAATGTTCCTGTGAGAGTGATGTATGTTTACATTCTGAAACATGTGAAATGGATGTTTGTTTACATTTTGAAATGTATGCATGATTAATCATGGAGGAATAAATCGTGACGTGTAGGTATAAGGAAACGATTTCATGCCAAATAGTTCTCATAGATGTGGCCCAGCTATGTGGCACCTTCCATTCAATTTCTCCTTTTGCACCATACTCTCTTTCATCCTACAAGAAGATGGTTCCTATTCCTCATATTTCAGTGATCCACAGATATATGTTTATCAAGTAATGGATCTGCAAAACTCATTCTCTCTAGATTTCAAATCTCGTGAATAAATTATAATGGCAATAGATCATACCAAAATATAATGGTATACAACTCTTCCCTTATGCGACCCAATTCTCAGGGTACTGACAGATCCTATTCATTTGTTCTGTTTCCAAATAGTTTTTTTATCAGAGGCCAGAAGTATTGGTTACATCATAATTATAACTAAAAGGTGTGCGGAAAATAGTCTGAGAGATATCATTAGGGAAAAATTGGTAATGTTAGAACTAGACCTATAAGTCTTGCTTGAAGTCTTGGGGAGTTAAATGTCATCCTAAAATTATTGTTAGAGCTTTATTGTTGCATTTTTTTTACAAACTAATTGGATATGAATTTAAATTAATTGTTTTTTAATAAAATAAACACTCTATTTCCCAGTTTTAGTTAACGTCAAATGTCGATTTCTAGAGCCTCATAAATTTTTTATTGTTTTCACCAATGAATTTCCAAATGTTGATTGTTTCCATTTTTAGTGTTTTCACCAATTAATCGATAAACTATGAAAATATGCAAAACAACAACCAATATTCCTCGACATTTACATTTACATGGCTTTAAATGTTTAGGCGGAGCTTTGGGTTTTCTAATAGAGCGACATTCAAATCAACTCCAGGTCTTTGGATTATATCAAAATCTTGACAGATGTTGGACTTGTACAAAGAGGAAACAATATTTTTGACTTATTTGATATCTAGGGTTCAGGACAGGTTTGTACAAAAATTCTCCAAAATTTGAAGAGATGCATGTAATCTCTATCTTTTCTTACTGTATTATTTAGACATTAGAGACACGATGTGGTTCATTTATTTCAGCACCCCATGGTGTTGTTTTTGTTTTTATATTTATAATACAACTATATTTTTGTTGTCTCTACTCAATGGTAGATACCCACAATTATTAGTTTAAACTTGGGAAATGATGTTGTTAAATAGGGCCTGTTATTTCTTTTGAGAACATAAATGATGATTTAATGTTTAAAAAGTAAAAATTCTATGACTCTAGAAACTAACGATTGACATTGATTTTGCTACTTATAAGATCCAATAAATTTTAGCTCAAATGTAAACCGTACCTTTATAAAATTTAAATTACAATAATGATGTAGCGAATCCCAATGGAACTATTTGATATTATTTCTTATGTAGTTTAATAGGTCCATTTTTTAAATTTTTGGATAAAATAAATTTAACTTCCTTATTTAAAATGTGCAAATATATTCAATATTTTAAGTTATTAAAAGGTTTGATTCATCCTCACTATGAAAAGACAACATTATAATTTATTTTAGTTAATTGTAAAAGAGAACATTCAAAGTAAGTTTTGAGTGATTATTTCAGAATTCTTAGTCATTATTTCATAATTCTGTGATTTGAAATGACTTAGAGCTTCTTCTTCAAAATACATGACATTCAAATTAAAGTATTGAAAAACAAGAACCTTATAAATTGTTTATGTTCAGTAAATGGTCCATGTTTCACTATTCGCACATTGTAATTTCAAATAATTTGAAGCATAAATGCAGAGTTAGCAAATTTTGAATAAACCTTAATCTCATAGATTTAAATATATCTTTAATTGATGATGCTAACTGAATGACTTAGTTAGCACTTCGTTTAAATTTATAAACAAGAACAAATGATAAGTCATTCTCAATTAGCACTTCTTTAACATTTATGGGAAAAATCAATAGTAACTTATTATGGAATGTAAACATTTAATTTTTTATTTTTTAATTGTAAATATATTGAGGGAAAAATAGTAGACGCATTTTTAAAATACAATTTTTTTTTCTAAATTTTTTTAAATAATTAGAATTCTTTTCGTTTTGAAATAAAGAACAAATAGAACAATTATAAATTCCTATATCTTCGATATTTTTCAAACCTTATATTACTTGTCTTTTGTGCCAAACATTTTTTTCTAATTTTTTTTTTGTCATTTTGACATTTGATACATGAAAATCATCTCAAATTCACATAGAAAAAAATAAAAGGGATTTATACAACATATTTGACACAATGGATAACTAAACGCCACTTCGAAACTTTCTTTGTCTCAACTTCCACTTCTTTTTCATCTTTCTTTTACATTTATATGCAAAAACAAATTTATGAAAGGTAAACATTATTTTTTATTTTTTATTTTATATAAATTTTATTATATAATTTTTGTTTAAATTATTGGAATTGTATTTTTAATTTAAAAAATTATTTATTACAAAAATAATTTAACATTTTTGAAAAACTTTATAACACTCAAATTAGAGTAATTTTGTAATTTTAAATGATAATTTTTTATTAAAAAAAATAATGAATATAAACTAGATTTATTATGTCATTTTAAAGTTATATTGCTCACTAGATTTTATAAAAATACTCATAAAATTTACTCAATGAAAATATTGATGGCCACAATATAAATATTGAAAATAAGAATCATTTTTTAATTGTTAAAATAATTATAATTATAATTAATAATTAATAATTATAAATATAAGTATAATTATAATTAATATTCTTTTTCTCAATTTCCATGCCTTTACAGTTTTCTTTTACATTTATATGCAAAAACAAATTATCTCTTATTATGAAAGGTAAACATTTGATATTTTATCTTTAATTTTATATAAATTTTATGATATGACTTTTCTTGAAATTATTTGAATTGTATTTTTAATATAAAAAATGATTTATTACAAAAATAATTTAACATTTTGGAAAAACTTATAACGAAATTTTGTAATTTAAAGTTATAAATTTTAGTAAATTAAAAAATAATGATAAATATAACTAAAATATAAACTAAATATAATATTTCACTTTTAAGTTATATTGATCACTAAATTTTATAAAAAAACACGTAAAAAATACTCAATGAAAATATTGATGTCCATAATATAAATATTGAAAATAAGAATTGCTTTTTTAAATTGTTAAAATGATTAGAATTATAAGAATTATAATTGTAATGATAATTATCATTATAAATTATAAATCATAAATTTGATTATAATTAATAATTTTAAATAAAATTGTATTTAATAATTATAATTAATAATTAAAATTAATAATTATAATTATAATTATAATTTTTAAAATTGTTAAAGCTCTAGGTTTATTGTTAATCAAATTATTTATGGTCAATCATGATCTATGATGGTCAATGATGACAAGTGATGACTAATGCCAATACTATTTTGGGGTTTGCAATATTAATCTTAGGTTTGATATATTAATCTTAGGGTTTATAATATTAATCCTAGGGTTTATAATCTACTCAATTTGTAATATTAATCTTTGGATTTAATATTAATCCATTAGGTTTAATATTATTCCGTTCGGTTTATAGTCCAAAAGGTAATCCAAGGTCAACATGATTAGAATGGTCATCCAATGTCGACTATGGTAGATTTTCCAGTAATACAATACATTGAAATTTCCCTATGGTCAACCGTCATCAACCATGGCGAATCATGGTCAAATATGATCAACCATTATTGGCCATTCTCAACTGTGGTGAGACATGGTTCAACATGGTCAACCATTATCAACCGTTATTGAATGTAGTCAGCTATGGTTGAATATGGTGAATTGTTAATCATAATAATTATTAAAAATTATTAAATTTTAATGTTATTAAATTATTAATATCATTTAAATTGTAAAGTTAATATTAATAATATTTATAACTAGAACATTTAACATTTAATATTGTAAATATTAAATATTATCAAAACCCATCTTCTATTTGATTAATATTATAAATATAAGTGATTAATAAATCAAAGGATTTTATCCCTCTGGTTTATTAATCCCACAATCACCATAATCAATGTGTTGAAACTTTGGTCAACCCATCATCAACCATAGTCAACCATATTCATTTTAGTCAACTATGTTTATTTTCTAGTTTATAATTTTTATTTTAGTGTTTATATACCCAAGGTTTATAATATGAATCCCTTGGGTTTATAAACATTGGGTTTTTCAAATTATTCCCTTGGAATTATTATTTCCTTAACTTTATAATATCAATCCCTTGGGTTTATTAATCTAAGGGTTCGTAATCCTATGGTATAATATTATTCATAGGGTTTATCATATTAATCTTAGGGCTTAGTATAAATCCCTTGGGTTTATAATCATGGTCAACCATGGTCCAATGCCAGATTGTAACAAAGATTGTTTCAATCTAAAAACCAACCATGGTCCAACGTCGCATTGTGCCAAAGATTACCTCAATATGGAAATCAAGCATGGTAAACCGTGGTTATCCATATCTATTTTAGGGTTTATAATATTTTTATTAGCATTTATATACCGTGGGTTTATAATATTTATCCCTCGAGTTTAATATTATCCCATTGGGTTTATAATATCAATCCCTTAGATTTGTTAATCTAAGGTTTCTTGTTCCTAGTGCTTAATATTTTTCATAGTGCTCTTAATATTAATCCTTGGGTCTAATGTAATTCCTCTTGGTTTATAATCATGGTCAACAATGGTTCCAAAGTCACATTGTGACAAATATTTTCTCAATATGAAAATCAACCATGGTCCAACATTGCATTGTGACAAAATATTGTTTGCATATGAGAATAAATCATGGTAAACCATGGTCAACCATGTTGCAACATCACATTGTGACAATGATTATCTCAATATGAATATCAAAGATGGTCAACCATAATGATTTTAGGGTTTTCATTATTTATCTTAGGGTTTATATACCTTGGGTTTCTAATATTTATCCCTTGTGTGTAATATTATCCCCTTGGGATTTTATTATTGATCCCTTGGGTGTATTATTCCCATGGATTTATAATTTCAATCTCTTGGTTTTATTAATATAAGGGTTCATATTCCTAGGGTTTACTATTATTCATAGGATTCATAATATTAATCCTTTGGATTAATATAAATCCCATGGATTTAATTAATTAAATTGGGTTGATAATATTCATCCCTTGGGTTTAATAGTACTCCCGACTATAGTCAACCATGGCCAACAAAATCGAGTAATAGTCAACCATATTTATTATAGTCAACCATGTTTAGTTTAGAGTTTATGATATTTATTTTAGGGTTTATATACCTTAGGTTTATAATATTAATCCCTTGGGTCTAATATTATTGATAGGGTTTATAATATTAATGCTATGGTTTAGTATAAATCCCTTGGGTTTATAATAATGGTAAAACATGGTCTATTGTCACATTATAACAAATATTGTCTCAATATGAAAACCAACCATGGTCAACCATGGTCCAGCGTCACATTGTGCCAAATATTGTCTCAATATTAACATCAAGCATGGTAAATGATCGCCATCCATGTATATTTTAGGGTTTATATTATTTATCTTATAGTTTATATACCTCGGGAGATTGTCTCAATATAAAAGTCAACCATGGTCAACCGTAATAATTTTAGGGTTTAGTATATTTATCTTATGGTTTATATACCTTGGATTTGTAATATTTATCCCTTGGGTGTAATATTATTACCTTGGGTTTTTAATATTGATTCTTTAGGTTTATTATTCCCGTGGATTTATAATATCAATCCCTTGGTGTTATTAATCTAAGGTTTTATATTCCTAGGGTTTACTATTATTCATAAGGTTCATAATAGTAATCTGTTGGTTTAATATAAATCTCATGGATTTAATTAATTAAATTGGGTTGATAACATTCATCCTTTGAGTTTAATATTACTCCCAACCATAGTCAAACATAGTCAACCATGATCAACCAAAGTGAGCCATATTCAACCATATTTATTTTAGTCAACCATGTTTATTTTAGGGTTTCTAATATTTATTTTAGATTTTATATACCTTAGGTTTATAATATTAATCCCTTTGGTCTAATATTATTCTCTTGGGTTTATAAAATATGAAGGTTTTAGAATTAATCCATTGAGTTTATGATTCCCTTCATTTTATAATATCAATCCCTTTTCCTTAATAATCTAAGGGTTCATATTCCTAGGGTATAATATTATTCATAGGGTTTATAATATTAATCATAGGGTTTAATATAAATCCTATGGGTTTATAATAATTGTCAACCATGGTCCAATGTATCATTCTAATAAATATTGTCTCAATATGAAAATGAACCATGGTAAATTGTTTCCATCCATGTATATTTTTTGGTTTAAAATATTTATCTTACGAAGTATACCCAGGGAAATTGTCTCAATATGAAAATCAACCATGGTCTACCATAATTATTTTAGGTTTTAAAATAATTATCTTACATTTTATATACCTTGGGTTTATAATATTTATCCCTTGGGCACGTAATATTATTCCCTTGGGTTTTTAGTATTGATCCCTTGCGTTCATTATTCCCATGGATTTATAATATCAATCCCTTGGGTTTATTAATCTAAGGGTTAATATTCCTAGGTTTATTACTATTCATAGGGTTAGTAATATTAATCATTTGGTTCAATATAAATCCCATGGATTTAATTAATTAAATTGGGTTGATAATATTCATCCCTTGGTTTTAATATTACTCACAACCATAGGCAGCCATAGTCAACCATGGTGAACCAAAGTGAGCCATAGTCAACCATGTTTATTTTATTGTTTATAATATTTATTTTGGGGTTTATATACCTTAGGTTTATAATATTAATCCCTTGGATATAATATTATTCTCTTGGGTATATAAAGTAATTGGTTTATCGAATTAATCCCTTGGTTTTACGATTCCCTTTGGTTTATAATATAAATTCCCTGGGCTTATTGATGTAAGGGTTTGTATTCCTATTTTATAATATTATTCGTATGGTTTATAATATTAACCATAGGGTTTAATAAAAATCCCTTGGTTTTATAATCATGGTGAAAAATGGCCAACAATGGTCCGGTGTCACATTGTGACAAAGATTGTCTCAATATAAAAATCAACCATAGTCTACCATGGTCAACCATGGTCCAAAATCGCTTTATGTCAAATATCGTCTCAATATGAAAATCAAGCATGGTAAACCATGGTCATACATGTCTATTATAGAGTTTAAAATATTTATCCTAGAATTTATATACCTTGGGTTTATAATATTTATCCCTTAAGTAGAATATTATTCCCTTAGGCTTTTAGTATTAATCCCTTTAGTTTCGAATATCAATCCCTTAGATTTATTAATCTAAGGGTTATTATTCCTAGGGCTTAATATTATTCATAGTGTTTTTTATATTAATCCTTGTGTATAATGTAAATCCCATTGGTTTATACTCATGGTAAAAAATCGTCCAACGTCACATTGTGACAAATATTTTCTAAAAATGAAAATCAACCATGGTCCAACATTGCATTGTGACAAAATATTGTCTGCATATGAAAATAAATCATAGTAAACCATGGCCAAGAATGTTGCAACATCACATGGTGACAAATATTGTCCCAATATGAAAATCAATCATGGTCAACGATAATAATTTTAGGGTTTACAATATTTATCTTAGGGTTTATATACCTTGGGTTTATAATATTTATCCCTTTGGTGTAATATTATTCCCTTGGGTTTTTAGTATTGATCCTTTCGGTTTATTATTCTTGAGGATTTATAATATCAATATTGTGTGTTTATTAATATAAGGTTTCATATTCCTAGTTTTTACTATTATTCACAGGTTTCATAATATTAATCCTTTGGTTTAATATAAATCTCATCGATTTAGTTAATTAAATTTGGTTGATAATATTCATTCCTTGGGTTTAATATTACTCCTATCCATATTCAACCTTAGTGAACCATGGTCAACCAAAGTAAGCCATATTCAACCATAGGGTTTATAATATTAATCCTAGGGTTTAATAAAAATCCATTGGGTTTATAATCTTGGTCAACGATGGCCAACCATGGTCGAGTGCCACATTGTGAAAAATATTGTCTTGACCTAAAAATCAATCATGGTTCAAAGTCACATTGTGGAAAATATTGTTTCAATATGACAATAAAGTATGGTAAACTCTCATAAACCATGTTTATTTTATGATTTATAATATTTTTGTTAGGGTCTATATACCTCAGGTTTGTAATATTTATCACTTTAGCTTAATATTATTCCCTTGGTTTTTTAGTATTAATCTCTTTTCTTTATAATTTCAATCCATTAGGTTTATTAATCTAAGAGTGTTATGAAACCAACTCCAAAAATAGAAGAAAAGAGAGATCAATGCCTTAGAAATCAACCACTTCGAAGGGGTAACCTCCAATACATTATAGAAATGAACAATTCTTGGATGCTACAAATGACCAAAACCTCCTTCTATATATAGGAGTCCATGGGGGCACAATATAATCCTAGCTGACCTAATAATAATAATGTAAGGGCGCAATAATAACAATCTTGGGGTTACAGGGGTACAACAATAACAATAAGGGGCCTACACTAATAACAGTAAGGGACTAAACTAGTAATATAGGGACCTAACATGCCCCTCTCCTTTAAAATATTTTTTCCTCATTGCTTGAGTAGCTTTGGGTGCTTCTGTATAAAATTATCATCCTCCCATGTAGAATATTTAGTGGGTAAGTTCTTGCACTTGATGAGATACTCTGAAATTGATCGATTTCGTAGTTGCCGAGTTCTTATTTATGTGACCTGTTCAAGTTCCAATATTATTTTTCCTTCCTCATCAAGTTCTAGCAATATTGTTTGAACTGGAATATTTTCACCTATAACCTTATTTAATCATGAAACATGGAAAAATGGATGCACTTGCGAATAAGTATGAAGCTCCAATTTGTATTCCATAGTACCAAACTTTTACAACACCTTATAAGGACCATAGTACTTTGGCGATAATTTATTATCCTTATTAGCTTGCTTGAGGGACATTTGTTTGTATGGTTGTAGTGGTAAAAATGCCCAGTCTCCTACATCAAAACTTCTCTCGCTGCGATGTTGATTTTCCTGTTGTTTCATTCAATTTTGTGCCAAATTTAGGTTATCCTTTAAGAGTTGAAGAAATTCTTGTTGATGCTCGATGTGATCTCCACTACTTGAACCTTAGAATTTTCTCTTAAATATGATGTGATGGATGGTGGATGATATCCATAAATTTCCATAAATGGGGTCATTTTTTTTGTAGTATGGAAGGAAGTGTTATACCACCATTAAGCGAGAGGTAACCACTTGACCCATTTTTTTTTTTTATCAGATACAAAAAAATGAATATGTCGTTCCAAACATTTATTCACTATCTTAGTTTGACCATCAGATTGAGGATGATAAGATGAGCTATGAGCTAGTTGAGTACCCAAACAAGAAAATAACTCCGTCCAAAAATTTCTAGTAAAAATGGGAACTTTGTCACTCACAATAATCTTTAGGTTTCCATGTAGCTTTTGAATTGTGTCCATAAATGTAGTAGCAACTGTAATTGCTTTAAATGGATGAGATAATGCACAAAAGTGTGCATACTTGGTAAGTCTATCAACTACCACCATGATGACACTCTTTCCTTCGGACTTGGGTAAACCTATGATAAAATCCATTTAAATATCCTCCCAATGTTGACCTGGAATGGATAAATTTTATAGAAGACCTGGGGTCTTAATTTTCTCAACTTTATTTTGCTGGAAAACCAAACATTCCGCTACAAAATTTTGGATATCATATTTAAGGCCATCCCAAAAAATTCTTTCTTCACCCTGTGGTAAGTTTTTAAAAATCCTGAGTGACCTCCTAAAGGAGAAGTGTGAAATTCCAAAAGAATATTTTTTTTTAGTTGGGAAATCTTACAAAGATATAAGCGATATTTGTACCATAAGGAATCATTTTTCCAACTAAATGTATCAAATGTACTAGGATCTTGTTGCAAATTTTGAATGAGTTTCCACACTTCTTCATCCTTCTTACATTCATCCCTTGCTTTGGTTATCCAATATGGTTGGATAATATAAATGGCACAAAGCAATGCTTCCACCTCTTCATTCTTTCTTGAGAGTGCATCTGCAACAACATTTAGCTTCCCTTTTCTGTAGATTATTTCAAAGTCATAACCAAACATCTGTGTGACCCTTTTTTGCTGCTCTTCTGAAGATAATCTTTGTTCCAAAAAGTGTTCAAGACTATCATGATCACTTTTTACCTAGAAGTAACTTCCCATTAGGTACGGTTTCCATTTCTTTAGTGCATGTAGTATTTCTAAAATTTCCTTGTCATAAATAGATTTTTGTAAATACTTTCACCAAAATAGCATCTGCACTCTTCAAAATACTCATAAAAGATTGTGAATTTAGTTGGAATTCTGACTGCTAGTTAGCATTTCAGACTTTAAAAGAAAAAATTTCTGAAGCACCCATCTTAAGAGGTCCAAACTGGAAAATACCTTTTCATATTTCAACAGATGCTTCAGAGATAGCTCTAGGAGCTATGTTATGACAAAATGACTTGATCCCCTATTCCATCTATTACACAAGAAAGAATTTGACTCCCACAGAGTTAAATTACACTATAACTGAAAAGGAATTCTTAGTTGTTGTTCATGTTACCAACAAATTCAGACATTACATAACAGAATATGAAACCTTTGTCCATACAGATCACTCTGCAATTAAGTATTTAATGAATAAATATTTTTATAATGGCGGAGTTACAAGACAGTTATTTCTCTTGCAAGAATTCAACATTACTGTTCTAGATAGGTCTGGAAAACAAAACATAGTTGATGATTTCCTGTCTAGAATTCAAAATATCAAAGATGACACTTCATTTGAAGATAAATTTTCTAATGAATATATTTTTTCAGTAAATACTTAGACCCCTTGGTTTGAAGATATTTCCAATTACTTAGTTACAGGAAAACTACCTTCACATTTTCTTTCTAGAGAGAAAAGAAAAATCCTTCAATTAAGTGCAAGATACTCATGGATTATTAATGAATTCTATAAGACAAGTCCAGATCTAATTATCAGAAGATCTGTTCGAGAAGATGAAATGCCGAAATTCTTAAAGCATGTCATGATGAACCTTGTCGTGGACATTTTTTTGACAATAGGACAACCTATAAAATCCTTCATTTAGGATATTATTGGCCATCCATCTTTAGAGATGCTAAAGAATATGTCAGTGTGATAGTTTCCAAAGGGTAGGAAAACCTTCTTCTTCAAATGGAATTCCACTGCAACCTTAGGTACTCATTGAACCTTTTCAAAAATGGGCCTTGGATTTTGCTGGACATATCAGTCCTCCATCTAAACAAAAGAAGTATATTTTGGTATGCACTGATTATGTCACTAAATGGGTAGAGGCTAAAGCATTACCTTCTACTAATGAAGGATATGTAGTTAATTTTCTTTTTGAGGATATCTTCACTCGTGCTGGTGTTCCAAGAGAAATTGTGACAGATCAGGGCACTCAATTTACATCAGAGGTGGTGAAAAGGCTCGTATAATATTACAATATCAAGAACAGAAAGTATACTCCTTATCATCCACAAGAAAATGGTCAATTTGAATCTACCAATAAGGTGATTGAAGGAATTCTCACTAAGACTATTCATCTACATAGAAGAGATTGGGTAGATAGGCTTCCTGAAGCCTTATGGGCCTATAGAACTACATGGAGGAATACAACATGACATACTCCCTATGAACTTGTTTATGGGAAGCAATTCCTATTCCCTATAGAGTTTCAGATCAAAACCTTCAAGATCACAGTCCAATTGGGACTTGATTTATCATAAGCATAGAAGCATAGACTGGATCAACTCAATGAACTAGATGAAATTAGACAAGATGTAGTTCAAAGAACCAGTATAGTCTAGTGTAGCAAAGGGCTAAATGACATCATAATTATATGAACGAGAAAAAGTTTCAAGCAAGGGATTGGGCACTTTTGTTCGATTCAAAATTCAAGGATTTTCAAGGAAAGTTTCAGACTCATTGGCTTGGGCCATATGAGATTGAAAAATTCTTTGATAATGGAGTAGTGAAGATAAGGACAATAGATGAAGAAAATGTACCTCTTCTTGTGAATTTTCATCGGTTGAAAGTATATCATAAACCATTTTCAAAAGAAGAGTTTGTTAAGAAATTTCAAGATAATATTGATATGGAGTTAGTGAAGAAGAATTCTTCTTCTTCACAAACTTAGCTTTTATTTTTCCTACATTCATAAAAAAATATACAATAATAATAATAATAATAAAGTGTATAAGTATGAAAACCAATCAATGATTCACATACTTATGATGAAAATACAGGGTGAAAATTAGAGATTTCTAACATCCTATATTTTCTATTTTCTTTTCTGTAATAAGTAGTGACACAAAAACTACATTCATTTTGCAGTTCATAATCTGTAAATTCATTTCATTTTTCACACTCCATTTTCATTTTTCAGCTTCATTCCATCACACTCCACTGTCACTTTTACAATTTCATTCCATCTCATTTCACTTTCATTCCATATATTTCACTCATTCCATTTCATATTCATGTTTCATACTTAAACTATATATATATATATATATATATATATATATTCCAGTTGAGCACATTCTGTAGCTGAGCACATTCTGCAGCTGAGTACATTCTGTAGCTGATTCTATTCTACAACTAATTTGATTCTGCAGCCACTTCAGTAGTTCTGACATGATGATTTCAAGGGATTAAAGGATTATGTTTTTTTTAAGACCATCTTGCTACAAAGAGTACCTAAGGATCAACATCAAAGCAAACAACAAAAAAAAAGGTTAAGTTCTGGGTAAAGTGTAAAAATTTATTTTTAATAGCAAGTTTAAAAACATGAAACATGTATAATATGAACATTAATATGTTTCCTTGACAACTCATCATTCAAATTGATTGCAATCTTCATCATAGTATATATCAGCCATATCCTTCGTATAAAGTTACATAACATTCCATCATTAATACCCTTTATTTATGACTAACAATCATGATCATGACATGACATACTTGTCTACGTCTCTCCAAGACACTACCATATATTTATTTCCTACAACTCTTCATAACCATCCATCAGTTCCATAGCTAACTCATCTCCATCAGTCCTGTAGCTAATTCATTCCCCTAAAACAGAGGGGTAATTCTAAAGGTTGAAATAACTCTGCACAGTAGAAATATGGGGTTAAATGTTAGATCATAACTGGTGGGGGTAAAGTATATGGAAGGATACCCACAGGTCAAATAATTTCTGCAGCAAGCTGGATGGTTGAAGTTCATAGAAAAATTCAATGGTTTTCGTAAGGAGATTACAAAATCCTTTTCTCAGTCTTTTGATGGAATCGAAGTAGAAATTGGGGACATTAAATTTGCAGTGACAAATTCATTCCTAGTTGAGGCTATAGAACTTCCAAGGCATGGAGAAATATTGTTCAAGAACAAATAATTCCATAGTGAATCATGGAAGGTGATACTTAAAAACCCAGGTATGGATGTCTCAGTTTTTAGAAAAGGAATCCCCAGTACAGTTCTTAAAAGTAAATGGATAAATATTCTCTTGATTTTATAGAAAATCATAACTTGTGAAGGAAGATGTGGATGCATGTATGTTTACCATATCCGTTTATTAATGAATTTTATAGAAAATGGTGAAATCAATCTTCCTTTGTTTCTGCTAAATAGTTTAAGAAGGATGGCCTCAAATGTACAAAAGAGAATACAATTCATAGAGAACACCATGCATCATCATGGGTTAGTGAAGATATTGATTGAGTTTCACTTAAGGAGCATAGGAGACACTTGGGAGGACTTCCTTGTTAGGAATCATTTTCAAGAACCATGAAAATCACCACCCAAGGAAGATGATGTCAAGAGAGGTAGAATAAATAAAATTGATATAATTGTTGAAAACCAAATTGAAACTTCAGTACAGAAGAATGATGAAAATATAATTTCTGAGGAATTGACAGAAATCAAGAAACAAATCAAGACAAGAGGAAAGAAAAAGAAACAAAGTGAGGTTACAAATGAGGGGAATAAAGGTCCTCCAAAACTAAGATAGAGCTTTAGACTCCAAGATATCATGAACAAGACATTATCAAAAGTGACATGGCTTATAAATATAGATGAGGAAACCCCAATACCATCACTTGTTAACATCTCTCCTAAAAATAGTCCTCAAAATTCTCCTGTTTATCATCTTTAAGAAGGCCCTCATAGAAGATCCCCTGGCATAGATCCAGTTCAGTAGCAGATATATGATTATGTAGAATCACTAGAGAGAATAAGTGCCTCAATGAACACAGAATCACCTATCAATCCACAAGAACCTCTAATTGATTCTCTTAAGTAAGATATTTATGAATTAGAGATATTGAACAGACACATCAAGCAGTAAAATGTGACTTTGAAGGAAGAAAACAAATTGGACAAGGAAATTCTTAATAATACCACTTTGCAGCTAGATCTATGGCATAAGAAAAATAGGGAATTAAAGAAGAAGAAGAAGTTATTGAATAGAGCAATCATTAATCTCAAGTTCAAACTTCTAATGAAAAGGCCAAGAATGACATTGACTTCAAAGAAGAACAAAAGAAGAAGGTTGGATGTCCTACCTGAGGTATCTGAGAAAATGCACTACGGAAGAGGAACTCACATTTGTCAAATTGCATGAGGAAATGTAATGATTTTGCAGTGGGGGTATGTTGAATCTCATGATTACCCTCTCTTTGATAGTTTTTCTCATCTATTTCCATCACTTTTTCATAAGATCACAAACCCTAATTAGTGAAGAATGCTAAGTTTTGTCTTAAGGATGCATTAAAATGATTGCCATATTATATTTTCATGCTCTTGCTATTTAGATATTTTTTTGCAATTTAGCTACAAAATGCAACCTATTCTGTAGCTAACTATCTATTCCATATCCACTCTCATGGTTTAGCAGGTTCCAAGTGTCAACTGAGGAATTGGGACACATCAATGTTTCTAGAATCATGCCTACATGGATTCTATCCTACTCACTCGGTCAAGGTCGACAGAAAAAGGAACCTAAACTCATGGTTAGAGATAAAGTCAAAGTACATTACCTAAAGCAGTAGGACTCTTGATTTTCTCTTCATAGAAAATCAAGAGTCCAACAGTCCTATTTCAGTTGCAATTTGAGTTAGACACTTGTATCTCGCTTAACTCGTAATCACTTATGTAATTTCCTTTTAAATATCGGTTTCATAGAACCGAAAGGACAGTTGAGATTTCAAGTGTAAACTCCGGATTTTTGCTGATACTCTGTAATCAGTCTTAATTTTAATCATAACAAAAATTTCATGTTGCAAATGACTGTTTGAGTGCATTTAACAAGCTAGCAGTCCAACCACATCAGTTGCAGAGTGCCCATGCTTCTGAAGGAGTTTTTTCATTTATGTTTCTAGTTATATTTCCTTTACTCTGTTTCAAAAATTTTGTTTCTAAGTAGGCTTATGCTTCATTCCAGTTTTCAATAGATAGCTTAGTGATAAATCACAATTGTACAAACTTACTTTTCTAAGGTATTTCATGGAAATAGAAAGCTCTGTTTTCAAAATAAATTAAAGATTGAAGTGTTAAGAAACCACAGTTTCTTAGTTTTGTCGTTTTTCCCTTTATTTCCTTTAAAACTAAATTATCAATTACTGTGTCAACACAATTTTTCTAAAAGCCATGACAATATGTTGATCATAAATTAAATGGTTAAATGTCTCATGCATATAGTGGTTGAATTTACCTTGCACATTGTCATTTGATTTTCAAAGACTAAGGCATAATTTATTTCTCCTAAAGCATCTCAAGAGGTTAACACTTTACATTTGAATGTTGCAGAAAAGTCAATTTTACATTAGTTGATTTTAGTTAAATCTTACATGCTTTTACTTTCAAGACCCTCACTTAATTAAAAACACTAATATTCCTAAAAATCATTCTAAAAGAGATTGATCTGATCATGTTTCGAGATGTAATGGTTGAATGATTAATGAGTGCAATTTCTGAGTTATCTTTCTGTAGATTTTACTTAGTTTTCTAGTTCAACAGTGTAATTAGTTACCTCACACTATATCAAGAAGATCACTCTTCCAAATTGAACATTGGAAGTAACTAAACATAACTTAGATGTTTTCATTGCATTCCTTTCTTACTGTTTTAGGACATTAGCAGATTAAAAGTACAAACAGTTGCTTAACGCCATCTCAATAAGGTCATTCTTAATCATTGAATGTTGAAGTACCCAGAGGTACATTAGCTGTTTCATTTGCTACTTTCACTTAAGATAGGCATTGCAATTTTCAATCTTAGTATTATAATTAGATCCATGGATTAGGACTAATAATCATATAAGATAGATGCTTTGTTTTCCAAATTAGGTGTTAACTAGCCGACAATTTTTGGTTTGTTTTTATGAAAATTAGATTAGTTTAGGAACACTTCCTTTTCTTCCTTCTAAAATTAATTAGATTCACTTAAATCTTTCCATAGTTTTAGATTAACCATTCTTAGATATAAAAGAACAAAAACCCCCCTAAAAACAACATAAAACACAAAACAACGAAGTAAGGAGTAGGCTTCTTAAGCACATATAGTGCACCACACTTCATCGGTTTACAAACCTCGGATTGATAATTAATGCAAGCAATTTAGGACACTAAATTGACTAAACAGTTGTTATGTATATGATTTGATATGGTCTTTCTACAATGAAAGTTGGATTGGGAGTGTATGCCTTTGGGGGACTATACTCCTCTTTTCATAGAAATTGATTATGGTCAATGTTATTTGTGTGATGTTATAAACTATCATTATAGTCAAAATTATCTTGTTTTGTATCATATATGATGTTATAAGTTATATTTAGAGGGATGTGTTTATTCATGGTGAAAATATTCCTCTTTTTAAGTTCAATGCTATTTATTTGATAATATAGACTATATCTCTAGTCAAAATTAGCTTGTGTTTATATCACCTGTGATGTTATAGCTCTACAAAGAAATACTTATACATATTTTCAATATTTGTATTTTCAAATTCAATAATATTTATACATAATGTTGGATGTCATTTTTACATGTAAAACTAGTTTTTGATTTTATTATATATAATATTACAAGTTATCTCTCTAATGATGTGCCCATGTATAATGTAAATATACATTTTATATTTTTAAAATATCAAAGAGAACTCAAAAAATATTACCTACTCAAAACTTGTTGAGTTTTTATTCACAAAAACAAGTAGTGCCACATGCATTTCATCCCCAACTTTTCCTCACATCAAAAGAAAACATATGTTTATGCCTCCTAGTCAAAAATCGCTCACACCCACCAAATTGGTCTCTACCCAAGTTGTCCAAGGCTCTAGAGCGTTTTCTCTAATCAGGGCTTCCAATACTAGTAACTCAACCCACAACCATTGTCAGGTTTCCATAGAATTTGTCCAACTAGGGATTCCAAAACTAGTAACTCAATCCCCCAAGGGCTTCAAGATCATTTGTCCAACAAAGGCTTCCAAGACTAGTAACTCAACCCAAGTTATTACAGGGCTTCCAGAGCATTTGTCCAACCAAGGCTTCCTGGAACTAGTAACTCAACCCACATCCAAAGGAACATGAGAACCAACAAAAATAAAAAAGGAAAGGAACCTGCAACACCATGGATATCAAGGAAATGGCAAGGCTAGGGAAAAACACTATCAATCGAGGAAATCCTCAATGCCAATGATATATCATAATCAAGAAACCACATGCATGTGCCATGCATGCCAAAAATAGCAAGGAAATCATACATGCAACTCAATACCTACAAGAAAAACCCATTGCAGCTACTTATTCCAATGTCTTCTTGCACTTTCCTACTTATATTTGTCCTTATTGCTCCAAATCCCAAGTATTCCACACTCGTCCAAGAGTTCTCCAATAAAACTCCAAGTGTCTAAGGGTATGAGAGAGAGAGAATAGAATGAGAGCTCCAAATCTAAATTGACAAAAGGAACCAAATGATCTTCAAAATACTTTTAATAATTAGGCTTTTATTTTCTTCAATTTTCCATTATTTCTCTTCATTTTCCTCCTAAAATGCAACCTGCGACCTTTCACCTCCATTTTCTCATATTTTCCATTGTTTTCATAAATAAAATGCTTGATAAATGCTTTTTTCCTTTCTGAACCCTTTTCCATTGCCTTTGCCAATTTCAATAGAAATTAATTAATCACAATTGATCCCCATCACTATGTTTTTCCCAAAATACATCTTGGAATATGTCTCCCATGACCATAATTATTATTTTTCCTTTATTAACTTTATTACAAGGATTTTTTACCAGGGCTGTTACAGGACCCTCACCCTTGGGGGAACATCTTCCACAGTGTTCAATGACACCTATAACCAACAAGACCATTGAAAAGGAAAACATATTGGCCATGGAGATTTATAGTTGATCTCGTCGCAGTATTTATAATGATCATCTTGTTAATAAGAAAACCAACACGATAAACATTACAACATGACAACCATAATGACATGACACCAATAACTTGTGTTGAATATTTGTAACACAACTCATGGCAGTATTTATATCCATATACATATATACATATACCAAAATGCCACATGAAAACATATGCCAAACACATTCACTCAACCAGCAAACAAAGAATGATACATAACCCACAGTTGATCAACCATCCCCCATGTAGTTGCATAAGGCCAAAATTTCTTCCACTGCACTTTAACCTAATTGATTGCTTGGTTTTGGAGAATGCACATTTTTCTCTAAAAAATTCACTAAGGTTTCACCTGGAATTATCCTTCTGGATCCACCTGCAATAAAAACTAGCCAATCACATGATCAACATCTTTAACATAATTTTTAAGCAATGACACATGGAAAACGTCATGGACTTTCACTCTTGGAGGAAGTGCAATTAGTTAGGTTACTGGTCCAATCCTTTCGAGGATCTTGAAAGTTAGACAATACCGAGGTGCCATCTTTAGTGATGTGACATTGACACTATTTTAATACTAATTATTTTTTTATTAGTATTAAAATCTAAATTTTATTAATAAGGTTAATAGCTATATTTATACATATTAAAAATGTTTAAAAATAATATTAAGACATAGACAATATGGTTTAATAGTAATAATAATAATACTATTATTATTAATATTAATAGTTTTCTTCGATGTATGTGTTATTTGAGGAGAATGGTGGGATGGGGTCATGCCCACCAACCTATGGAGATGAATTCATTAAATGGAGGGGTGGCATGGCCACCCCATGTATGCATAACCATGTGAGAATTTGTTAACTTATCGAATATGGGATAAAATGTACAGAGGAGAAAATGTGGTCAGAAAGTTTAGTGTAGCTACGAAGGTGAGTTGAAACGACTCTAGATTCTAGTGAAGGCAGCCTAGTTAGACACTCATGAGAATTATGTGATTTCTATAACTTACTACTAAAAACAAATCAGGGGAATAATTTTTTTCCATACCTGGGAATGGCTATGAAGAGAACTGATAAAAGAGTTGCTCTGCAAGTAGGTTGTGTCAGGGAGAATTTAGTGCTAGTATTGTGGGGCACATGGATACAAAATACCACATGCAGAATTAGACACTCTTTGACAGAATACCATAGTGTCTCATGTGCTCTCAAAGTAGTTGTCACACAAGTATCTTCTCCATTTATTCACCCTTGGTCAATATAGGTCACCACCACTTGGGTAACTATAAACACCTCTTATTATTATCATCCATATGCCTGCATTTTTCTTAGCTTCTAGTGCTTGCATGGTTTAGTGGTGTGTCTTTGACACTATATCTTCCTTGTATTTGTATCATCAAGGTTCTGACCGTGCACTATGGTGACTTTACTTTTCAATTTTCTAGTCCCTAAATTTACTAGCGTCGCCTTATCGTATGTTGTCGGATTTTCCAATTCTAGAGTTGGGCCATATTCCTCTTAGGTTTCACCATCCATGTTTTTTCAATAAGCTTGATAGTGTTTCACTTCTACAATCAAACCTCTGTTCATGTTCATTTATGTCTTAAAATTATAAGGATAGCCTTATAAGGTAATATGCAATAACAAAGGATAAGAAGTTAGTGTGGGGGAGGAGTCATGACCCCTAGGGTCGAAATTGAGCCCAAGAATATACCTAGGAGGATACTTAGAATTTTCATTTGGTTTTAACCCTAAAAACCCAAAATTAAATTCACCAATTGGAAACCCTAGAAGCTAGAGATAGTTAGGCCTTCTCAAACTCGAAAATAATGGAAGAAATTGGGCGATGGGTTCTTGATCCTCATCCTATTAGGGGAAGGAGAAACTAATATTTTAATTCCATATCACTATACTATCAAATAAAAAACTTTTTTCGGAAGGGTCCTAATGGAAAATTTTTTTAAAAAAAAAATATATATATATATATATATATATATATATATTCTATCTTTGAAAAACTAATAAATTAAATACTAAATAAGAAATACTAATCGATCCATATGGATGGAAATATCATTAGTAGAGTAACCACCATACCCTTAGGATTTTTATGGGGTAAATAGGATAGGAAACCAAATTTCACAATGAAGTAAAAGATATTCCTCCCTAAAGAGGAGCTTTTTGAAGATAAAAATGGAGTTAGAAGATAGATCCTCCCTTACCCTTGGGATGAGGTATCCTATAACATCCTCAAGTACATATCTTGTGAGGGGAGTTTGAGTTTTGTTTATAACTATCAATTTATTCTTCTCCATGAGCTAAGGTTCCAGATATAGTTACCAATTCTAGGAAGGCCCAGTGATCCACATCTCCTCTTTGAGTCCATCATTGAAATGAGGGATAGAGTGAGGGAACAGAGGCATCAACACATTGCCCATCATGGCCTCATCAATATAATTGTCATTAATTCCCTAAGACATATCAGAATACTTATATTGTGGGCTTACTTTGTGGACATAGATAGGGAGGCCTTCATTGAGTCACAAGCCCTTACCTCCACAAAACAAGAAGAGACACTAGCATCTATTAATGGGGGTAGTGAAAAAAAGAAAAAGGATGAAGAGAAAGAAATAATAAAGGAAGAAGAGGAAGAGAAAGAAATAATAGAGGAAGAAGAGGAAGAGAAGGCACAAATAGAGGAAGAAGAAGGAGAAAAAAAAATAGAAGAGGAAGAGAACCTTGAGGTACCCTCTAGATCTCAAAGGATAGGAAAAAAAGGGAAGCAAATAAGCCTATCACCGGGAAACACAGAACAAGAGGTGGCTTCTACTGTTGCCACACTGAGCACACCTACTAATCTCAATAGAAGTTGGAAACCCAGGCAAGGCCCTTTGTAATACAAGAGTTGAAAGAGCACTACGTTCAAGAAAGGGAAGCCTCAACCTCCTTCAACATTCCCCGTCATAATTAAAGATTCAACCAAGCAAGAATCAGAATTGGTACCTCATGAAGGAAAACATGATGAGGTTACCTCCCCTAAAGTCAAGGGTAAACAAAATTCTCCACCCATAGGGATGCCCATGACTAGATAAATCACATCTAAGATGCTCAAGGCACAAGCTACCCTGTTACAGGAGAAAACATAGGAGCTATAGAAAAAAACATGGTCGAAATAGGAGAAATAGGGACTAATATAGGAGAAACAAGAATTTCTACAAGAGAGGGAAGCCACATCAAGAGGGGAAGAAGAAGTCCTCCAAGAACTCTAGAATCCCGATCCACAACTTGAGCTGGGATCCTACTATAAATTCATTGAGGATGGGATAATTATACACACCAAATTTTTAGTACCACTCTTCTTTGAGTTGGAAAGCGAAAGAGGAAAAACACATAGATGTATGAAAATTGCAAGATCTAGGACGGTAGAATATGTGGTCCTAATGGAGGAAAAAGTGCACAAAATGAGCAGGGAATGACTTAAGGCTAAGGGAGTTGGTCATGAAGGAGAAGCTATAGTGAGAAAACATGAGGCTAAGGGAGAAGCTGTAGGAAAAGAGGGTATAACTTTCCACCATGGAATTTTTTTCGATGGAATCCATAGACTGTAGAAAACCATCTAAGTCTTGTATCATATTACTCAAGGAGCAGTGGTTTTAATTCTAGATAAATTAATTAGCATAGTATGGCTTTATATAATTCCAAGACTATAGAAAGTTCATTAACTTTTGGTAGAAAGTAAGAATTGAGGAAAAGGCCAAAATGGATGAATTTTATATGCACAATATGATCCTAAAAGTCATAAAATTTTAGGACCCCAACTATATATTGGGGGACATGCAACTAATGGCACTAGCCTCTTTGTTGACCCATGAAGAAGCAAGAGTCGAATAAGTGAAGAGGGTGATTACCAAAGAAGAGAAGGAGTCTTTGTACATTATACCAGAGTTACTAAGCCTCAATGATGTCATCAGTAACCACACCATAATCTCCACCAATCCCAGATTGGCCCCTCGGTACATGGAACAGTAGGAACAATCTATCCTCCACTTCAAGGACATTTTCAGGTTGTTGGGAACTAAAAGCTAGTAGGCTTTCCAAAGGATATGTCATGCTTTGACTCAAAATTTCTAAATGAGGGAGTATTGCTCTCCTGAAAGACTAAGGAATTCAGTGGAGAGAACCATACTTTACAAAAGGATCATGCAAATATCTAAGATCAATTTGATAGGGCTCAAACTTAGTCCTCCCTTACTATTGGGCCTACAAGAGAGAAGAGATCAGGGAGAATAACAAAAGGACTGGACATACATAGAATTAAATGCAGGGTTCTATCCACATGAAGGCACACCCTCTGAGATTCCTTGGGATGTCAGAGAGGCCACTAGGTCCATGAATTAACTTCACATCAGTGACTAATTTTCTTAGAGGGTGAGAAACACCTTCAGTAGCGGGGCGATGATGGGTCCCATCAATATGTATATTTTTAGGCCCATCGAGCTATCCTCTAACCCTTAAAATCTCTTTTCTGACATTAATTATCATCTTTATACATAATGTTATTAGTAGGGATATTAAGGGGCATGTGTCATATTTCATGGTATAATGTGATTAATATGTAGGAAAAATAAGAATTTTGGAGATATTTACTATGCAATGCTTCCTTGGAGATATCTAAAGAGAATCTAGGAGACTTTTCAACTAAATTAACTCTCCAACTCGACCGGAGACCAAATATTCCTCACCAAAAACTCGAATTCCACTTGCAACTGAGGAGCTCAAGTTAATGTGAAGATGTAAGGGAACCAAATCCACCAATTTTGATTTTTTTTAGCGAAGTATTCCTCCTCCCAAGGGAGCTTCCCCTCAGCCAATGTTTGTACAAATAAACAAGCCTAATGGCTCACTAGGATTTGAAATTTTGTTGGAGATAGGAATACCTCTTGAGAGGTAAGAGCTTGACACTATTATTTTCATCTTTGATATGAAGTATTTGACTCCAATTTTTTGTTAATGGAAATCTTATTGTTTTCCTACATGTGAGTTAACTTTGGAGGGTTGAAACACTTGGGCTTGGGCCCAACCCAGAGGCTTTAGTCCCTCTCTTGTATTCTTTTCTTGTTACTTTTTAAGTCATATTTTTTTCATTCCTTTCCTAAGTAGGAATTATATTTCATAAATTGTAGTTGCATGTTTGGCCACCTCCTCTCTTGTTGGAAGTGTGGTTGAATATTCTACAACAACAAGCCAAAAATATGTGTTTACAATTTCTTCAAAATTACTAAGTTTTGGATTGAAATTATTTTGCATGCTTGGTGTGTGTAACTTACATGTTAGAAACATTTATTTGGAAATTATATTGCATGCATGTTGTAGGATAGAGTAGACGTTGAAGGAATAAAATTCAACCCATATTTTCTACCTTGATTTATCTTGCTCCAATATTGATCAGTAGATGCACATTATGATTATTGGTCTGCAGGGGTTTCCAAGTGACTTGTAGGGTTTTGAAAACTCATCCACATCGAATTATAATTTTTTAACATCCTCTTGGAAAACTCTAACTCCTCTCAAGCTGTTCGACTGAGATCATCATTTTAGGGCCAATGAAGGACACCATGGGCATGGAATTTTATGCAAGATATAGCTCTGAGGGGTGTTAGGCTTGGAAAATATCCTCACACATCGTTCATTCACCTTAATCAACCTTTTGGATAAAATCATTGCCCTCATAGAGCTATTACACCCACTTTTGTAGCAAAATAGGGTAGTCTTGTTGGAAAACATGGCTTCCTGTAGCACCCCATAGCAGTCTTATAACACTGGCTAAAATTAACCATATTTTCCGTAGGACCTTCACTCCTACATTTTGAGGTTGAATAGTGGCCCTGAACCTTTGATTTAATGATTAGGGAGACTCCAAGGCCACTCCAACCCTATCATTCCTCCATTGCAACATACATTAGGGGAATTTTGAGGTCTAAAATGGGCCTCCTAAGAAAAATGTACAACCAAAATAAAATTTATAAGAACCAATAGGATTCAATCTGATGATGTCAACCATGGGGTATGATTCACAATTTTTTATGTAAAAGGGTAAAAATATTAAAAAATAATAAAATAATAAAAGTACTATTTCAACTCGTATTTTCAACTTATCTCCCAAATTTTTTACTCAAATTTCAAGTCGGAGTACTCGTTGGATGCAAAATTCAATTCCTCATCTAAGGAGTACCTTTTTTGCATACTTTTGATTGACCTTGCTACACGAAAAATGAGAAATACCTAAAAAAACATGATTGCAATAAGTTTTTTCATGTATTTCTTATTTTTCGTGTAGTAGGATCCATCGAGAGTATGCAACATGGGTACTTCTATGAGGAATTAAATTTTGCATCCAACGAGTACTGCTACTCGAAATTTGAGTACAAAATTTTGGAGATAAGTTGAAAAAGTAGTTTTTTTCCTTTTTCCCTCTAAAATTTAATGATGTAATCAAATTTTATTTTATTATTTCCACTATTATTTTATAATTTCCTTAGGAGGCCCATTTTAGACCTCAAAATTCCCCTAATGAAACATCGTGGTTAGACTTGGTTTTTTGCAATTCCATAGTTGTGGTGTAAATTGAATTCCTCCTTCTCAATCAAGTTGCAATTAGATTAATGATTCATGCAAGGATAATATTAACTTGATTAAGTGTTCAAATAGAGTAAAATATCTTATTTATGAAACTAGTATAGTTTGTTCCTTTTATGCAAATACATTTAGTATTTACATTTAATGAATGTTAATTTCATTTCTATAGTTAAAATCATGTTCATTCCCTTGAAATGATGATATGCTTTCATATAAACTATATTTGTAGTTAGCTGAAGGAGTGGTTTTTGTATGATTTGATATGACATAATGACTAAGGGTTATATGCGTAGAAGTAACCTACTGTGCATATAACATTATCACCTCTAAATTTGTATGAACCTCGGGTTAATGATTTAATCTTAGAAGCCTTAGGAGTTTCAAAATCCTTGATACAATACTTGGGCTCATCGATGACATAAGTTGTAGAATATTATTGGGTGTGGAGGTGTTTCATTGATATGAAATGACTGTATTAGTTTTTTTGTGCTAAGTTTCTTTTCAGTATAAAAACACATGCATAATCAGTTCATTAGTTTCCATGAATTTTAAGGTGTTTTTCCATGAATTGTATATTATTTTTAGTGAATTAGAGGCTTAAAATAATCTTAAATAACACTGAACAACAGTTTAAAATAGAGAAATAAGTCACCACATGAAATTTACACAGCAAGCATGATGAAGCAGTTCAACCATCCTGGGCTACATTTGTTGTTCCAGCTCCCAATGGCAAGTCCATCTTTCATTATGCTAAAAAAAATTCTATTAAATGTAGTTACAATTCTCTAATGGCTATTTTCTCTACACCAATGGCTCCAGAATGCTTCAATTAGTGAAAAATGACTCTTCCTTCACTCAGAATGGTAGAAAATTGGGCCTCCTACACTTTTGTCTAGGTTCACCTAGGAAAGCTCCACTAAAAGTGGAGAACTCCACTTAATTGGAGTTAAAAGTGGGGCATGCCACCAAAAATGGTGCACTTGCTAACCTTCCATCCAAATTGACTGCAACAATAAATGTTTGCGGTTGGGGTGGCCACATGCTAACCCCAAACCACAATTATTGTAGCTGTTAGGCGGAACCTGGGGTTGTAACTCTGGTTGGTTTGTTTGACTGCGGTTGAACTACTGGAGGTTTGTGTTGACCGTGTTGGTTTGGTTTTATTTGTTTTTTTCCATGTAACCATACATTGGGAACCACTGGTGGGTTGGGATCTTCAGTGATTCCCAACCTCCGAATGCACTTTCAATACAATTTAAATGTAAATGATTGCCCATAAGGTTAAGAACTAATTGTGTAGCACGGATGGTTAGACCTGTGTGTTCCCAATGGGAGGTCTCGGTGTCAATTCCTGCGGACCCAGAAAATTTTTACTATGTAGTTCTAGGGCCACGTGGCAGCCTCAGGGTGGCCACGTCGCAGCTCATGATTGGCCCCTCAAACACCGTACAACCAATAAAAACAAGGACACTTATCAGCCGGCGGTCGGTTTTGAGGAAGGAATATTCCCTAGAATATTCCCTTTTGATGATTGTGCATCCCGTTTTGCTGACTGTGCAGCCCGTTCAAACTTAGTCAAATTGTCGAAAATTTACCTGTTTGGTATTTCGATCAAAACACGATATCTCCCTCATACGACATCAGTTTTTTGAATCGTTTGTGACAGTGGAATAAGGAGGACGATAGTTACACAACCATCCCAGTTTAAACCCAATTATGTAACTTTGGATTTTAAGAAAAAATTATAAACTCTTGATCATTCCTCCCCATTGGGAAGCTTTTGGACCCCAAAATAATTGATTAGTTTTTCAGTTGATGAGGGTACAACTCCCTCAGCTTTCCAACCTCCATCCATTTTGGCTTGTTTGGTTTATTTCCTTTGAGCATAACTCGAAGGTAGTCAACACTTCCCCTCTTTGATGCTCTTGTCCTCCTGCTAAGAATGGTATCCTCTTTGAGCTCATCCAAAAATTTTGGCGAGAAATATTCAATTGAAGGTAGCTAAAGATCACTTCCTTGATCATCAATCAATGGTGGCTCATACAAGCATAAGTTTTTAACATTAATAACTCAATACATTTTCATATAAGAATGCAAGTCAAGTTGGAATGCATTGTTATCAAATTTCTTTATGATCCTAAAAGGACCATAGTGAATGGGTTTGACCTTTTTACCTTCCCCTTGCATCCTTTCTTTGCTAATGTGAAACCATACCTCATTTCCCTCTTGAAAATTTTGATAAACCTGATGATTGTCATACCTTTCTTTGTATTTTCTTTGACTTTTCTCAAGCTGTTCTTGAACTTGTTGATGTATAATCTGAATTTTCGAGCCTTATCAATATCACTATGGCCATCAATTGCAACCTCCTTCCCAAAGATGAAGTCTAATGGCAATTTTGGAAAACACCCAAAGCATACTTCAAAAGGTGAGGTTTGTGTTGAAGAGTGATTTTCCTGGTTGTAAGCATGTTGAATGTAATGCAGTTGTTCATCCCACAACTTAGGATGTTTGTTGCAATATCCTCTCAATAGATGCACAAATGTTCTATTCACCACCTCAGTTTGTCCATACATTTGTGGATGAAAAGAGATGCTCTTTTTCAACTTTGTGTCCACAATTCTCCACATATTTGACCAGAAATTCCCAATGAACCTAGAATCCCTATCACTAACAATAGTAGTGGGCAATAAAAAATCAACCCAAACATGTTGAAAATAAATTTCAGTGGTTTTTTCAGCAGTAATGGTTTTCTTACATGGAATAAGTATACACATTTTACTAAATCTATCCACAACTACATAAATATAGTCATGTTTCTTTCTTGACATAGGTAGACCTCCAACAAAGTCCATGGAGACACTCTCCCATGGCCTTGATGGTACCGGTAGTGGCATGTACAACCCAATATTCCTATTACTAGGCTTACCTGTTACACACATAGAACAACCTCTTATAAAACTTGACACACTATCTATCATGCGAGGCCGATAGAAATACCTCTGTAGAGATGAATGAGCTTCTCTCATGGCACTTAGCCTCTCTCCCTATGGAATACATAGCTTTCCCAAATGAAACAAAAAAATTTATGCATCCGATAATATTTTTCTTCAACTTGATTCCCTTCACTCAAACTAGCATACACATCTTGGAAATCAATTTCATGTGCATCTTGTTCTATGTAATTCTTGTTATCACCATAAAAGATTTTTCTAAACTTGGATAGTTTACATTGTTCCTAGTCATGGTCTTAGATAGGTGTTGGGTCATTTCATGCTTTAAAGGGTAGGTGATAGGGTAAGAGTCTCAAAAGTATCATTTTCATATCCAAATAAATTTTGACAACCTTAGTACATGGTTTAAAAGTCCCATATCCTATTTAGAAGTCATATCTTAAACCTTTTGAAAAAAATTTGGAATTAGTCATGCAACCATACTTTCATAGCGCAGACAGTGTGAAAAACCTCTTTTGCGCTACGAAGGAGCTTCTACTTTCATAGCGTTTTTCCCTGAAAATACATTAAGTGTGCTACGAAAGTGTGGATTCGTAGCGGATCATGTCAAATCAACAAAACTTGCAAATTCCGTTAATTTTACATCGTTAGGTGTCAGCTAGGGGTCATTTCTAAAGCATGCAACCATTCAAATCCATCATTTAAAATGTATAATTCATCATGATAGCTGAGTTCAAATTCGAAAGGGTTGGTCTTTTGTTTCATTTCTCATGCAAAAACACTACTTTGTGCCTTTTTCGAATATTAAATTGGTGGTAATCTCATACCAAAGCTTTCTTCATATATTAACAAGCAAGGCTGACTACCATAAGCAAGCGAGGCTAACTATTTTGAAATCAAGCGAGGCTGATTTGTTACAGAAATTCAAAGGCAAAGATGACAGAAGAAAAGAAAAACCACAGGTTTGGACCTTGTTTAAGAACAAAGTCTGAAAGAACAGAGGCCCTAGTCAAAGATAAATCAGTATTGGAGGCTTTCAAGAAAACAAGGTGTTGGAAATTTTGTAAAAAATTGCAGGGAGGGCATAGTCAGGTGACAAAGGAGTTTTCCCTACATTTCATTGGCTCAAACACAAAAATTGGAATCCTAAACTTTTCAATTACTCCTGAAATCATAGCTTTGGTGACAGAGATTCCTAGGGGGCAAGAGAGATGGTTCAAAGGCTTCAAATTTGACATGCAGGAATGTAAAGTATTTCTAAAGCCCGAATTTGCAGAAATAGACTTAACCAAGGCAATTCCAGGGAGCTACATCAAATACACCTATGCAAATTTTCACTTCAACATACAGAGGTATTTTACCTGTGAGGGAAGGTATCATAAAGTATGTTCATATCATTTTAAAATTATATTGCACTTTACTAGCATGATTTCTCTACATTATCCATTCTTTCTATATAGAAGTATAGCAAAGATGGAAAATAAGGTGCAAATGAAATCTCAAGGATGTGAAACTTCCCTTTTTCATCATGGTCTAATTAAATTCATAGTTTTACATGAACTCCAAAGGATCAAAATGGAATGGTCATAATTTTATTTTTTATGTGGTTTCAGAGTCGAAACACAAGCTACAGGCATTAACCCTAAGGTTAAAGAAATCCCACTAGCAAAAACTAGTAAGCCTGTAATGACAAGGTCAAAAATATTTGTTAAGCTAAAACCTAGAAAGCAGGTGAAAGATCAAGTGAGTAAATCATCAGCGGTTATTCTTGAGACTCCTCAACCTACAAAAAAAAATATAGCTGAAGTTAAAGAAATGACACAAGAACAGCCACCTAATAAACTAGTTCAAAGGAGATTGACTAGAAGTCAAATTGCAAAGGAAAAGGGTAAAGAAATGATTTCAGGAGAGAGTCCAGGCTTAAAGGGTAACTTAAATGATATTTTACAAGCCATTGATATCGAATAATCCTCTTTGGTACAAGCAGATTTCATAAAATTTGATGAAGGAAAACTGAAGAAGATGAAATCTTCTAAGAAACTGGAACTCGAGGATGAGGTTGCAGCATTTGTATTCAAGACCAAAAAACCTTTAACCAGACAATCCAAAAATATGCAACAGCTCAATATTGAGTTAGATAAAATAGAGGAAGCCTCCATTGTTCATGAAGAGTTTATAGACCTTTCATCACCAATACCTAAAAGTGACAAAAACAGGGTATTTTCCACTCAAACAGAAAAAACCAGTTATGAAGAAATGGAAGAAAGGTTGAAATTAGATAATTATGAAATTGGTATAAGAAGGAATAAAGTAAGAAGGTATGCTGCTGAAAAGACAAATTTCAAGAGGATAAAGGCTCTCTAGGAAGTTGAAAGGGTTTCCAAACCAGAAACAATCAGCATTGAAGCTCAATATTTTACTTGGACTGTAACCGCAATTAAAGAAGCCAGATTTGTAAGAATGATGAATGTTCAATTGAGGACTACCAACAGGAAATTGAGGAGACAGATTGAAGACCTAGAAATACAACTGAAAAAATCTGAAGAGAAGCTACAACAACAATGAAACAGGGAAAGTAAGTGATAAATCCTTAAAACTATTTTTTCATAAAGAAGAAGATCATTTTTTAGGAAGAACATATTTTAAAACCAATTTGTTTTGCCTTTTGATGTTGATATCAATCTTTGAAGAGTTTTAAATATCCTCAAACTATAAATTTTTGAAAATTGTATTAAAGGGACATACACAGCAGTTTCGTAGCGCGCCACAAAACTGCTGAAGATAAGTTTTTGACATTTTGCATATGTATTTTGGAGGTAAGGATTATTGGGTTTCAATTTTTGATGCTGCTAGTGGAAAGATGAGGATCACAGATGAAGAATTAGATTGCAAAGAAGAAGAAATAAGGGTTAAAATAATTATTTTATATTGTTATAAAAACTACGTACTAAAACAGGTTATTTTCGTAGCGCAGTTATATCTAATCTCCTTTTCCATTTTTTCGAGGACCTCCTTTTTGCACAGGTGGAAGATTGAAGTTTTAATGGAATATTATCACATGTGACCTATATGAAACAGTCATCAATGCCAGCAAAGCTGCTCGAAGATAAGAATGGAGGTTAAGGGCTAAAAAACAGGAACTCTATCTTTAGGTTTTTAGGACAGTTAGGTCATGAATCAGCAGGGTTTACAACAAGGCTGGATGCATCATAAAGGTCGAAGACATGGATTAGCAACTATCAAAGAAAGTATTTAAGTTTTATATAAGGTTGTTTGAAACATGTTTAGGAGTTTAACTCCTATTTGAATTAGGACTCATAAAAGACAATTAGCTGTCAGTATGTAATAATAGTTTGTTTCATGAATAGAATAGGTGTCAAGGATAGAATTCTAATTCTCCTAATGATGGATAATGGAATCAAAGATTGTAAAGGCTATATATGAAACATTAGGTCTAATTCATCAAGGTTGGCATTTTTATTAGCAAAAGAAGTTGTGTTATTGTAGTAGACTATGTGTTGTTTCAACTTAATATAGAGATTGGTTTTACTACTCAAGATTCACAAGGGGTTTATGTGTTTGATATTTCTATGGCCTTTTTCAATTACCTATTTGCAGTGGTATGAGCATGTGTTACTTAGAATTCATTGGATAATTCTCTAACTTCCTTCACATGCTTGTAGACTGTGTTTATTCATTGTATTACTGTTTCACTTATAAACCTAAACTCCAAGTGGCTTGACTTCCATTTTTAGCTGATTATGATGTTTTGTTGAAGACTACTTTGACTCCATGGCCCAATAGATGTTTGCTAATCTTTAATTCAACCAATTATAAATTTTTGTCCATTTTTATTTGTAGAGTTGGCCATCTAATAATTAATTAAAAATATTAAACCTATTGAGAGAGCCCTCTCAGGTTGAGGAGGCTAAGCCTCAGCCAAAAGTTTGGTTTGAAAGAGTTATTCAGAGTCTACTTGATCAATAGCCTATCAGGGTTAGATTTTGTGATAACAACTATCATGTATAGCAGAATGATTTTTGAGTAAATTAGAAGCACTAATGATTGGTCTTGAAAGTATATCAGAAAATTTATGGAAAATACCTTTCTTGTACCTTATAACCAAGTGAAACTGTTGAATAAATCCCATCCACTTGAATTGTCTTGATTGCTACAATTTTTTTTTCTACTGCAAGTACTGTAATGGTTGGTGATCGGTGTGTACAATAGTCTCTTTACCTATAAAGTAGTGTTTCCATTTCTTAACACTTTGTACCAATGCATGTAGTTCTTTGTCATATGTAGGATAATTAGTCACAACACCATTAAAAGTTTCAGAATGAAAGGAAATAATATTACCATGCTGCAAAAGTACTGCGCGCATGGCATAATCACTAGCGTCAGGTTCTGTTGGAAATATTGAGGGCGGGGGTGAATCAATATTCCTTTAAATTGCAGTATTATTTAATATTCAATTATTATTAGTGTTTGTACAATGATAGCAAACAAGAGGAACACAAATGCACACATTTTTTTAAGGTGGAAACCCACTCCGGGACAAAAACCACCTAATGCTTTTATAATAATTCTTTAATATTCAAATCCAATTGAGAATAAAGCTCCAACTTCCTAGAATCTAGAAAAGCATTCTTCTCCAGCTCCGACTGGATGGACGCTCCAACACCCGAGATTCTTCAATAGTCCACTGAACGGATACCTCAACACCCAATGAGCTACAACTCACCCTAGCACCACCCTACGACCTTATAGAAGAATAAAAGAAAAATAGACTCCCGTACCAGGGAAAATGGTCCACTTTACAATGATATAGAATGATGTAGAAGAAGAATATATACTAGATCATAACCAAAACTTTGACACAACCACCTAATGATGATCCTAGACCTCCCAACACTACCTCTTCAACCCTTGGTAGATAGACACTAGTACAATTTATACAATAATATATTTACAATGACTAAGTACAATGATACCTTTACAATGATTGTATGCAGTGCTGCCCACTTGAAGACATCATATGATGAAGTTCTTGTTGTTGTTATGCACCTTGGTTGCTGCTATTATCATGCTACCCTCTGCTGCACCTTGCCTTGCTTTGTTTCCGTAGAACGTTTGGTCCTTTGCAACCCTTGACAACACATGATCTAACTTTTTCTTGCCTTCTAGGAGCTAGATATTGAATCTAGTGTATCTCTGTTATTTCAGATCCTCAATATCTAATTTTTGGTCCTGTAGTATTCCTCTGATTCATCTTTCCAATGCTATAGGTCTGACCCAATTTGGATTCTTCAAGAGAGAGTTATACCCAATCTCTCACAATGCCCTAATTATGGATTGTTTCAGCAAAGCACACTTGTATGGCGTGCCACGTGTCACTATTTCTTCATTTGGCTCTAAAATTGATAGATTGAAAGGTATAGACTGTTTAATATCCGCCACTTTTTATGGAATTCCAATATGATACTGAGAGAGAGAGAGTTATGACGAAATTACCAAGGTCACTTCTTTGAGATGAATTTCAGGAGCCTGGAAAAACCCTGACTCCCACAGATCATATCTCCAAAAATATTGTGCACCTTGATCTGAAATTTTTACAACAGCTTCCTTAGGATTTCCGCTTCACCTCATAAAAATTTTAGCTTTTGAACCTTCATAGAAGCAAAGTTATAGCGCAAAGTCCACGATGACCTTCAACTAGTCGAATCGCTTACCTAAGGAGTAAATGAAGATCACAATTTATATAAATGCTTAAGTTCAGAGGGGCTTCAACAAGTGAATGTGGGTGGGATTTTAGGAGCTTAAAAAATATTAATTATGACTTTTCAATGACTCATGCACAACCCCACAAGGTTTTAGCCCACTAACTGGGGGTGAAAACTTCAAACATGAATACCTCTGAAACCGTGAAGAATTACATGGCGTGCCATATATCAACGGAAACATCTCGATAAGTAGAAACCATCAAAGGCATTATTGACCCAGAATATATTAATTTCGTAGGTCAAAATTCCCATGCAATAATGGGTTAGCCCCTGGTGTTGCTTGGGTTGACATCAATGACAATCGTTGATCAACAATCTCCCCCTTTGGCATTGATGCCAACACAAGTACTCCCCCTGCGATCATGACACCTCTTCCTACAACATTCTCTACCCCTTTGACATCAATGGCAAAGGGTAAATCCCCATGAAACACAACCATCTTGCAGACCTATAGACACTTCCACTCCCCCTGACACACAACCATCCTGCAGACCTGTAATCTACTTCCACTCCCCCTTTATATTCTAAAAAAGGAAAATCTAATGAGAACTTGGGAGAATCCCAAGCTTCTGGTGAAGATATTCCAATGTTGGTGAATATTTAATATGTGATTCTTTTGGTGCTGCTTGGAATGCTACTTGTCCAACTGCTTGCATAACATCTGGTTGGGGGGTGTTACATATAGGAGACTACTAATCATATATTTGTACAACCTTTGATCCACATCCTTAGATGAGTCGTCTATGCTCAATTTGAAACCTCTTACCATTGGAGTAAGGATGGGTTTGCAATCTTCCATTTTAAATTCTTGAGCATTTCCTTGATGTGCTTGGCTTGACATATAAATATTCCTTTCTCTTGCTGAGATATTTGAAGCCCTAAGAAGTATGTCAGCTCACCAAGTAAATACATCTCGAAATCACTTTGCCCCTTTGTAGCAAACTTCTTACTTAGTCGATCATCATTGCTACCAATTATTGTATCATCCTCTTTAGCTATTAGATATTCTTTAGTTGCTTCATCCAGAACATATATATCATTTGGAGCTCAATTTTCTATAGCTACAATTTCACCATACACACCTTTCCTGATTTCACATTTTTTGGAGTTGAATAGTATTGTGTGTCATTGATCACGCATTTTTCCAACACTGAGCAGATTGTGATTCATGTTTTCAACCAATAGAACATTCTTGGCTAGAGAATATTTTCTTCCGAGAGTGATAGTACCTGATCCTATAACATTTTAAGATCCATCATTTCCAAAGGACATGGTTCCATCCTTCTTCTCTTTCATAGATACAAATTTATTTCTATACCCAATCATATGCGTTGAGAAATCGCTATCAACATACCACACATCTTTTTTCTTTTGAGCCTTGAAAGCGAGAGCACAATTATCATTCTTCTTCTTCTTCCATGTTTGTTCATTCTGTGGCTTCGAAGATTCTTCTGGAGGATTTTGAAGTCTGCAGTCTTTGGATATGTGTCCAAAGTTTCGACATTTGTAACATTAAATATTATTTCTTAAATGTTCAAATCTGTTGATGTTTCGCTGAGCCCTGGGAGGTTCATATTTGACAGATCTCCTGGAATTGTATTTGTTCCTAGGGTACGTGCAACATTCTACAGCTTTATGACCAAATTTTCCACATGAATAACAGTAGCCATAAAAAATATGTTGGTACCTGGATGGAAATTTTCGTGAAGGAATTGTTTTCCAAGGTTGTTCTTATGAATCTTGTCCAGTGAAGTGTACATGCATGTCAGATCTCATAGGTTCATTGTATTTTGTTGTAGAAGGTTCTTCTTCTTCTTCTTTGTAACCGATGTCAGTTCTGTCGTTGTAATATCATTGATTGTTGATGAGCTCTTCCAATGCCCTTAAGCTTTTAGCATAGTTTTGGATAGTTTTTCCTTTCTTCACTTCTTCATGCAACGAGACTACTTTGGCTTCTAATTCTTCCCTTTCTTGGTTTCTATCTTCCAACTTCTTTTGAAGTGTCTCTTCAATGCATCTGTGTTCTTCAAATTCAATTTTGAGACCTTGAACTTGTTCTTCAAGAGTATTGGAATGGATCTTCTCCGCCTTGATATCTTTTATAAGCTTGATTGCTTCCTCATAAAATTCTTCTATGGTCCATATTTATTCTTCGTTCTTTGATACCTCTTGTTTATTGTGCTTGGCCATAAACAATACTCTCTCATTGGCTTCTTCTTTGCTTTCATTGTCTTCATCGGATGATGAGCTATCTTCTTTAGAGAGAAAGATCCTTTTGGATCCTTGCTTGTTGAGTTTCTTAAAGCCTTTCTTTCCTTTTGAATTGCCATTACCTATGTTTGGACATTTTGCTGCAAAATTCCCAACCTCATTACAACTGAAACATATCAATGGAAGTTTACCTTTGAATTGTCCCTTACCAATTTTTAGTTTTCTCGTGAAGTAAGCATATTCTTCATCTGAAAGACCTTCTTCATCATCTCCCTTTTCTTCACACTTGTAGGTGCATGTCTTTTCAATTGAAGGTTGTTTATACTTATTAGTTTTTTTAGATGCAACGAACGTAGTTTCTAGATGTGAAATACCCTCTTCCTCCTCAAGTCTCATTTCATATGCTATGAGAACTCCATGTAATTCCTCTTTGCTGAGTTTGTCCATATTTGCACTGTATTCTAAGACCAATACCTTTGGGTTGAATCTCCTTAGTAGCGTTCTAAGAATATTCCGTATAATAGTCTTCTCATCAAATGGCTCTCCTAATCCTTCCAGAGTATTGGTTATTTCATCAACGTATTGGAAGTATGCAGCAATGTTGCAATCTTCTTTCATTCTGAGTTGCTCAAATTTTTCTCTATAGATTTGAAGCTTTTATTCTTTGACATTTGAGTCACCTGCATATATATTCTCAAGCTTGTCCCATACATTTTTGGTGGTTTTACAACCCAACACCTTATGATAAGTAGATTCAATAATTCCACTGATAATAATATTCTTTTATTTTGCATCATTTACCAAATTGTTCTTACCTTGTTCTTCTGTGGTTGATGTAAATCCATTTTGAACAATGTCCCATACTTCATAACCTTGCGCCAAGAGATATACCTCCATTCTTCCTTTCCAAAGTGCATAATTATTTTCATTGAATAGAGGTACACTGTTCTTGGTATGCTCCATGACCTCCTTCCAGCTGTTAAACTACTATTGAAGGAACCAAGCTCTGATACCAATTGTTGGAAATACTTGGGGGGGTGGGGGTGAATTAGTATTCCTCTCAATTAGAGCATTAGTTAATCTTCAATTATTATCAGTTTTTGTACAATGATAGTAGCAAAAAAGAGGAACACAAATGCACACAGCTTTTAAGGTGGAAACCCACTCCGGGACAAAAACCACCTAATGCTTTTCTAATAATTCTTTAATATTCAACTCCAATTGAAAATAAAGCTCCAACTTCCTAGAATCTAGAAAAGCATTCTTCTCTAGCTCCCACTGGATGGATGCTCCAATGCCTGAGATTCTTCAGTAGTCAACTGAATGGATTCCCCAACACCCAATGAGCTAAAACTCACCCTAGCACCACCCTACCATCCTATAGAAGAATAAAAGAGGAATGGACTCTCGTACCAAGGAAAATGGTCCACTTTACAATGATATAGAATGATGTAGAAGAAGAATATATACTAGACCATAACCTGAACTTTGACACAACCACCTAATGATGATCCTAGACATCCCAACACTGCCTCTTCAACTCTTGGCAAATAGACACTAGTACAATTTGTACAATATTGTATTTACAATGACTAAGTACAATGATACCTTTACAATGATTATATGTAGTGCTGCCCACTTGAAGACTTCATATGATGAACTTATTACTATTTTTATGCACCTTGGTTGCTACTTTTGTCATGCTACCCTTTGCTGCACCTTTCTTTGCTTTGCTACCATAGAAATTCTGGTCCTTTGAAACCCTTGACAACACATGATCTAGCTTTTTCTTGCCTTCTAGGAGCTCGATATTGAATCTGGAATATCTCTGTTATTTCAAATCCTCAATATCTAATTTTCCTTATTGTAGTAGTCCTCTGAGTCATCTTTCCAATGTCACAGGTCTGACCCAATTTGGATTCTTCAAGACAGATTTATACCCAATCTCTCACAATGCCCTAATTATGGATTGTTTCAGCAGAGTGCACTTGTACGGCATGCCACGTGTCAGTGTTTTTTCATTTGGCTCTAAAATTGATAGAGAGAAAAGTAAAAACTATGAAATATCCTCCAAAGTTTATATAATTCCAATCTGATACTTAGAGAGAGAGCTATGACGAATTTACCAGGGTCACTTCTTTGAGATGAATTTCAACAGCCTGCAAAAACCCTGACTTGCACAGATCATATCTCCAAAAATTTTGTGCACCTTTATCTGAAATTTTTATAGCAGCTTCCTCCAGATTTCAGCTTCACCTCATAAAAATTTCAGCTTCTTAAACTTCTTATAAAAAAAATTTAGAGCGCAAATTCCACGATGACCTGTTTCAGATGGCCGAATCCCTTACCTAAAGAGGAAATGAAGATCACAATTCATATAAATGCTTAAGTTGAGAGGGGCTTCAACAAGTGAACGTGGGAGGGATTTTAGGAGCTTAAAAAATATTAATTATGACTTTTCAATGACCCATGCCCCAACCCCATGGGGTTTTAGCCCACTAACTGGGGGTGAAAATTTCAAACATGAATATCTTTCAAACTGTGAAGAATTACATGGCGTTCCATATATAAACGGAAACATCTCGACAAGTAGAAACCATCAAAATAATTATTGACCCAGAATATATTAATTTGGTAGGTCAAAATTCCCATGAAATATTGGGTTAGCCCGTGGTGCTGCTTGGGTTGACATCAATGACAACCATTGATCAATAGTTTGAATCTTGAATGGTTGTCTCAAATATGGTAATGAAAGGACTGAAGCTAAACTAATCTTGTGTTTTAAATCTTTGAAAGCTTTTTGTTGTTTGCCTCCCAAATGGAATCCTTTCTTCACACTTTTCACTACATGCATAGGATCTGCAATGGAAGAAAAGTTAGCAATAAAATTTCTCCAATATTGAGTTGCACCTAAGAAAAGTCTTACCTCGATTACTATTTTGGTTGTGGGCCAATTCACAATGGCTTCCACTTTAGAAGGATCAATCCTCAATTCTCCTCCTCCTATAATATGTCCCAAATAGACCAAAGAAGTCTTTCCAAGCTCACACTTTGACATCTTAAGAAACAATTTCTCTTTCTATAAAATATCAAGCACTCTATTCACATGAAAGACATGATCTTCTTTTGTTTTGCTGAAAATTAAAATGTCATCTAAGTACACAATTAGAAAATCATCAATGAATGGTTGCAAAATACTATCCATAACTCACATGAAAGTTGTTGGTGCATTACACAAACCAAAAGGCATAACTAACCACTCAAAGAGTCCTTGTTTGGTTTTGAATGCACTTTTCGATATATCACTTTCTGCAATTCTTACTTGATGATATCCACTTTGTAAATCTAACTTAGTTAAAAACTTTGCTTCTTTCATCTAATCAAGCAAATCATATATTCTTGGGAGTGGGTAATTATTTTTTTACTATAATCTTGTTCAAAGCTAAAAAATCTACACACATGTTCCAAGTCCCATCTTTCTTTGGTATCAAGACTATGGGTGAACAACATGGCGAGGTGCTTGGCCTTATGATTCCTTTACCCAACATCTCTTAGATTTTCCTCTTTATTTCAACATTCTCCATTATCGACATGCGATACATACCGATGTTTGGAAGAGGACAATCTTGCTCCAATTGAATCTCATGTTGAATTTACCTTTTTGGAGGCAATCATTTTGGCTCCTGAAACATCTCATGATGTCCATTAACCACATCATATAAATATGATTTCAACTTATATCACATCCTTCAAAATATTCATGATCGATATCAGATTTAGCCTTAATTATAAGAAGAAAAAAATTCTTACATAAATTTACCAGCGTTTTTACCTGTCAAGCATTTACCATAGCAATGTTTGTCTTCTTGCGATGTGCTCTAACAATGAAATACTTTCCATATTTGAATAAATAATACTTGTTCTCATCTCGATGGAATATCACTTTCCTGTCATAAAGGTAAGGACTCTCTAATAAAATACCAGTTATGTCAAGCAGAACCACATCTAATTCAAATGTGTCAACAAATCTTGCAGTGATTGCAAACCTCAATATACATTTCTTTGAAACCTGTAGATTTGCATCCTTACAAATCCGATGCAATGGATATGGTTTTGGATGTGGTATGGTCTCAAGGTTAAGTTTCTTGACCAAATATTCAGAGATTAAGTTTTCTTGTGACCCACTTCCAAATAGTGTGTCAATCTTGTTATGCTTGGATATGACCCTCACATGAAACAATTCTATTCTTTCTTCTTCATTTGGAGTGTTTATGTGAAAGTTTGATGTACTGGTACGAGGTTTAGTTTCAATTTATTTTCCCTTAATTTTATTCAATCCCATGGCTATAATTTTAGATTCATCACCTGAATCAGATCCTAAATTATGTTGACCTGTAGCAGCAATTTTATGTTTCCCCTTGTTATTGGGTTTCTTTGGCCTCAATTCAGGATGTAATTTCCAACAATGAGTTTCATCATGGCCTTATTTTGAACAATGTTTACAAAAAAAAAAATCTTCCTCTTTCTTAACATATGCATTCTTTTTGAATTTACCTTTTGATATCTTTTCCTTGGCTTTACCCTTAAAATTTTTCTTTCTACCCTCTTCAAAAATGTTCTTCCCTCTAGCTTCTAGATGTGTGGCCTGAACACAAACTCCATCTAGACTAGTGGGGTTAAACATGAGAACAGTATGTTCTAGGTAGCTATGTAAGCCTCCTATGTGCTTTAGCAAAGTATCTTGGCTCTAGAAATCCACCCCTAATAAGAGAGCTCTTCTCCTAAATTCCTAGGTGTATTATTGCACATTTTTCCCCTTTAATTGCCTAAAGTTCTACCAGTTCTTGATGGCTTTATACATATGAGCTAATGGATAAAACTGTTGTTTAATAGCAGTAATGAAATATGACCATGATAGAATAATCTTACCATGTTTCTTGATTTCATCCTTTTCCTTGGCTTCCCACCAAAAAAGTGTTGCACCTTCCATTCTTAATGAAGCTAATTGAATTTTTGCATCATCATCTTGAAGGTCCTGTACTCTCAAATAGACCTCCAATTGTCTAATCCAATTGCCAAGATTTTCTGCATTTACTTCACCATTAAACATATAGTCAATTCGAACTTAGCATCAGGTTTTAAAATAGGAATTTTACTAGTGCTGTTGGACTTGTGTGGCTAACGTACTGAAGAAGAAGTAGAGGATGATGATGATGAGGGTGAGGATGATGTCTCTCCTTTCCCTCCATTTCCTCCATTTCCCTTAATTGAATTATATTCATCATGGTGACCTCCTGAAGATACTTTTCCTTCTTTGTGAAGTTTAGATCCTTCTTCTTCTAATCTCTCATTCCTTTCTTGATAAAGGGCTTTAACCATCTCAGTCATGTCAAGAAATGATTTCCTGAACACTCTTTATTCCTCTTTAGGGTCAAATTTTTCATGGATTTATCCTTCCTCTTGAGGCATGCTTAATGTGTCTTCTGCTTATTTATGAGGTGAACTAGGTGGTATATATTGTGGCAATCTTTCTCTGCTTTGCTTTGGCTCCTTTTGAGACCCTTCTGCTTCCACCAATTTTCCTTCTCTTATATTGAGCTTCAACCTTGTAAGCATCTAAAACTTTCAAATAGTTAAACACTTATTTGCACTAAACAACACCAGAGAATAAACTCTAGCTCTGATACCAACCTGATATGAAATGACTATATTAGTTTTTTTGTTCTAAGTGTGTTTTTAGTTTAAAACATGTGCATAATCAGTTCATTAGTTTGCATGAGGTTTAAGGTGTCTTTACATGAATTTTAGATGATTTTTAATGAATTAGAAGCATAAAATAAGCTTAAGTAACATTGAAAAGCAGTGTAAAACAAAGAAATAAATCACCACATGAAATATACACAGCAGGCATGATGAAGCAGTTCACCCCTCCTGGGCTACATCTAATGGTCCAACACCCAATGGCATGTCCATCTTTGATTATGCTCAATTTTTTTCTATTACATGTAGTTATAATGCTCTAAGGGTTGTTTTATTTGCACCAATGGTTCCTTAATGTTCCAATTAGTAAAAAATGACTCTTCCTTCACTCAAAATGGTTGAAAATTGGGCCTCCTACACTTTTTCCTAGTTTCACCTAGGAAAATGGCACGCTTGCTAACCTTCCACCGAAATTGAATGCAACAATAAATTTTTGTGGTTGGGGTGGCCACATGCCAACCCCAAACTGTGGTTATCACAATTGTTGAACAGAACCTAGGGTTGTAACTCTGGCTGGCTTGTTTGACTGCAGTTGAACTATCAGAGGCTTGCATTGACGATGCTAGTTTGGTTGTATTTGTTGTTTGCCATCTAACCATACAACGAGAACTGCTGGTGGGCCGGGACCGCTGATGGTTCCCAACCCTCGAATGCACTTTCAATAAAACTTAAATGTAAACCGTCACCCACAAGGTTAAGAACTAATCCCATAGTGCGAGTAGTTAAATGTCCAAGTTCTCAGTGAGAGGTCGCGAGGTCAATTCCTGCAGACCCAACAAAATTTTACTCAGCAGTTCCAGGGCCACATGGCAGCCTTAGGGCTGGCCACGTGGCAGCTCCTTATTGGAGCCTAAAACAGCATACAACCACTAAAACAAGGACACTTGTCAACCTACGATTGGTTCTAAGGAAGGAATATTCCTCAGAATATTCCCTTTTCCTAACTATGCATCCCAGTCAAACTTGGTCAAACTGTCGAAAATTTACATGTTTGGCATTTTGATCAGAACATGATACCTCCCTCATACGACATAAATTTTTCAATCCATTCATGGCATTGGAATCAAGAAGACGAGATATATGCAACCATCCTTGTTTTAACCCAATCCTATAACTTTGAAATTTGAGCAAAATTTATGAACTCCTGATCATTCATGTAGTGACACGACGAGTCGAATGATTTTCATAAGTTATTTTGGCAAAATTCTGAAATAATAGGGGAATAATTTCTAAAGGAACAGCACAAGGAAATAAGAGCTCAAGTAGATGAAAATTTTCACTAGGTATGGGTCAGAGCTTCTCAGTAAGCAGAGAAATAGGATATGCACTTGTAGGTTATCCTAAGTTGACAAAATAAATTTGAATATATCTCTAGTCATCAGATTAATAGAAGTTGTTAGGCATATATAATTTTTTCTAATATCAAAAGATGAATAAATGATGATTTTAGATTTCTAGAAACAATATTTGAGAAACACTATCAATTCTAGAAATCTCACTGCCTTCATCATCCTAAGTTTGACTATTTTTTACTAAACTTTCCTATATTTTTCCTTCTCAAAGTTCACCCTGCTGCTCTAAATAAAACTCCATTTTTTGGACGCATTTGCCTCAATATTATGTCATCACACCCACACCCTCATTCATCCCCTTTCCCCTATAAAAAACCATTTCTGTTTCCCTAAAAATCCCTCAAAAATCCCCCTCACACATCATTTTCTTCTAAAAAACCCTTAAAAAATGTAAAAACCCTTTTTACATTGTTTAAAACTATCTTCTCAACCTATCAGACCCTTTAATTTTCTATAAAAAACTCTATTTTATGCTGAAAGTTCCCTTTTGCACAAAATAGGCCCTTAAACCCCTTTTCCGCTTAAATCCTAGCCCTTTTTACTCCCATACGACCCCGACCCTTTGTTTATTCCTAAACCCCTTCCATCAAAAAAAATATGCCTCCGACTATTTATTTTATTTAACCCCCAACCTTATAAAAAACCCACCCAAAACCTTCGAATACAATTAAAATGTGGGCCCACTTCTCTTCCACCGGATCCTTTTATCAGGAAATCTCCATTGTTGATCGGGATTTGTTCCCCCGATCCAATGGTCATCCCGTCTCTTACCTCAACCCCACTTTCCACTGAACATCGCTGGCCATTCACCACGTGCCATCTGTCTGCGGGCTTCACCCTCCACACCTGCACGCTGGTCCCTCAACCCTTCTGCACCATCGATCTTAACCCTTAAGATCTAACGGTCTAGACCTCGTATTGCGCAGAAATCAACGCCAAACATTAACACTCCTAACTCGCGTGAAACAAGCGGTTTCACCATGGACACACGGAAGTTACTCTATGGTATCGCGCGCCCATCACCCAAAACCACTTACCACCTTACATCTGCGCGATAAACCACCACGGTTTTCCCAAAATTTCCTTCCCCTCCTGCACCAAAATTCAAAATTCTTAGCCCTCATTTGAATTTCCTCATGATTTCGCCTCTGGAATCATACCTCTGCACTCATTTATCCTCTATAGATCACCCCCAATGCTTCAAAAACCCCCAAAAAAAGCAGTTTTCCCCCTCCCACAGTTTTTCAATTAATTCGTTTGGGTCTTGTGTATTTTTTAGTGGTGGTGATTCCCAAAAGGCATTCTAACAGTCAAGAAAGTGAAAAATTAAACCTTGGATGACGATCCAAGGGGTTTCAAATAAATTTAAAGAAGCAGAGGCAAAAGTTTAAAGCTCCTATGCCAATAAGTCATGATCATTGGAGATCATAAACCCTTCGGCCATAAAGAAGACCACCTCTATGCACACAGAACAAGAAAACAGTCAGAGAAGATAGCACAAGAAATGAAGGAAGCTGAAAGATCAAAGGGCTAATTCAAGATCAAAGGATAAACACAAAGGATTAGCCACGAAAACACTGATTAAAGAATCAAAGAAAAAATCTTTAAAAAAAAGAGATAAAGGACAAAATAGTCATAAAGCAGAAAGAAGGATAAAAAAAGTAAATTAGATTATAAAGGTTAAATCAAGGTTCAAAAGGCCTAATTACTAAGTTTTATTATTAAAACAAAGAAAGATAACCCAAAGACAACTTCGAATAACTCAACAAAAAAGCAATTACTTCTCCAAAGACAGATTTTCCACCTACAAAATGTTTTCCTTCAATAAAGGCATCAGACAATTATTACACAGTCAGAGATATTTTAAGGCAGCTCAACAGTTATTACAAATTTATTACAAAGCCTTTAAAGTCAAATATTTCAACTAAAATGACTCATAAGTTAAGACAGAGTTATTATTTCATAGTAACTCTTTCAGATATTTTTGCCTTAGGCCTTGCAGGGTCTCAAAGGTCAAAAAACATTAACTCTATAATAAATAACATTTAAACACCCTATATTGGCAACACCTCCTCATTTTTCATATAAATATTGCATATGAGCTTCATTTTAAATGTTGGTTACTTGATGGTTATTTGACTGAATTATGCTGCTAAGCTAGTTGAGGAATGCTAGATGGAGCTGAACAAAGCCCTGAGTTGTAGAGAGCTATTGTACATGGAGTATTGTAACTGGTTTGATCATCAATAAAACAAGCATGTTCACAAGATCCTTGAGCTATATCAATGGTGAAGTTTTCCTAAATTGTTATTGTTTCTCCTTATGTTTTCCATTATTTCCATCTTTCTCTGATAAAGAAACAAAAGTTTTAGATTAGGATTTTCTATTTCAACACCCTATTTCTGTTTGTATTTCTTTAAGTTTATTTTCTCCTGCAAGATCTGATTGGAAGATTCTTAATTTCCTTCTAGTTACATCTTGGTTGTTGTCTTGGAAATGATTCAATAGAGTGAAACCAAGGAAATTTTGGTGAGCCAATGTTCCTTTTAGTAAGACTTGAGATATTTTATTTAAGACCTTTCTTTAAAGTACACTTACTAAATTCTAAAACCAGAGAAGTTTATGTTATGCCGTGCCCTTTGGTCTGCCTTGAAATGTTGCTTTGAAGAGTCTTTTGAGAGTCATGTCAAAAGCAGATTAGATTATTTATATTTGATCTTAAACCATTGTTACTATTTTCTTATATGTTTTCTTTATCTGAAAGTAGTCTTTTGATTGCTATATTGTTGTCTGAAAGGTTTCTTATTAAATTTTTTTCCAAAGAATTTTATGGTTTTCCCCCTCCTTTGGCTTGCTACAAATGGTTACCTTAAAAGGTTTTTCTTGTCTAAGTAGACCTAGAATATTCTAAACTGACTATAGCTTTGCTTCCTTCACAACTTATTATTGTTTCATATCACAACCTAATCTAAAGCATCCATTTGATATAGTTAGCTTGCCCTATGAATACCCTTGCAGAGTTGATGAACAATTAAATCCTTTTTATGACTCCATAGCCCAATGGATTAATGCTTTCTCACGGTCTATTTGTTCAGTTGAAACATTCCACCAATGAGTCACACCATTGATCCTTCAATATTTCAATTAATCCAACCAACAACAAACAAGTCCTTAGAATTTCATAACTAGCCTAAAATATAATTAAACAAAGAGCACAAAGATATATCGATTGAAAACGCCTTTATAGAGAGATCCCTCTCTAAATCCAAGAAAGCTAGATCCTAGGATTCCAAAGTGGTTCTGATGTGGCCCGTGTAGTGTTTGTTCTTGCCATTCTTGCAAATTACAGGGAGCCAACATAGTGGTGACTCCACTGGGGAACATACTGAGTAATAAGAATTTTAGATTCGCTCAAAACTTATAAGACCTCATTAATTTAAAATGAATCAAGTGTTGCCAAGAATTTTTCCTAATTGTTGATGGTGTACAACAACCAGTCTAGTAAAACAAGTAAAAATCCTCCACCTGGCGACTCCACAACCCTCAATAGACCAAGATACTCCACTGGTAGGGAACTCTAGACTGGTTGAAAAGATACAGTGACACCTTTTTTAAACAAATATGGATCTAAGTATAAACAGAGAGGCTAAACTAGATATGTTGATAGATACATTCAACAAAATGATGCATATAATTGAAAAGAAAGAGGAAAAATACATGGTGGAGGTTGGTGCTGCTTATTAAAAACAACATATACTTCCTCCCTAGGAAGAACAAAATCAGTCATTACAAGACAAGGACAACAAACAAAATGTGCATAATGAGCAAGATTGCAAAGAAGAAAATGAGGAACCTTGTTAGGTAGGTAATAGTTGCTTTCCTACATTGTGTTCTTCACCATTAAGAGAGCATTACAAGCAAGTTGCAAATAAAAACAGAAAGGAGTGCTCTGAAGAAAAAGAAACAATAAGCCATCTTGAAATCACAAAATCTGGAATAAATGAGAAGTCAACACATTTATAATCTCTACCCTTATGCTTCAAATCATTTCATATTTTGAAAGGAAATTGGCACCCTGAGGACCTATTAGAGGAAAGTTATGAATCTTATGCTCAAAATAACTATCATGAAAATCAATAAGAGTTGGTTGAGGATGAGAATAATCAAGAAATAGAAGAAAACCCACAAAATCTCTCTGAAGTCACAAGTGAAGATTCACCATATCTTCTAGATGAGGTTCAAGAAAACATTCAGCCTAAAAAATAGCCTTCACAAGAGAAAGAGAACTGCTATAATGCCACCCAAAGAAAGAGAAAAATGCCTCCTCTTTTGACTGAAGAGGAAATCAATCAGATCATAAACATGTAGCCAGCCTCTAAACTTTCATATGAGAAAAAAAATTATATTCATTTGCCTGCTAACCCTAGCTTCCATAAATCAGAAAGTGAACTTGTAGATCAATTAAAAGAAAAACCAACTGATAATCCAACATGTTTGATTGGTGAGATTACTTATTTTGATGAATTTCCAAAGCCTGGTCGATATGATGACAGTCATGTGCTCCAAACAGAAGCTAACCTTGCGGAGCCATCAGCAATTGATTTGTGGGATGAAGTTCACTATCATTAGCTTGAAAGAAGTAATCAACCAATACAGGTCACCTATGACACTGATGAGGAAAGCCTTAAAAGTTTAGAAGTAAGTGAGGGGTCTATGACCCTTTGCTCTACTTCACTTCAATCCATCAGAAATAACTTTCATGTGGTTGGAAATCAGCAGTCCTTTGGTTTTGATGTTGAGACTGGAGAAGAAAAAGAACTTGTTAAGAAAGTGGTAAATAAGGAGCCTTTTCCTAAAAATGTTGAGGAAATCATTTGGGACATGAGATCCTCTACAGCTTCAGATTTGCAACCACCAAGTCCCATTGAATTTCAAATTGTAGATACATGCTTGGAAACTAATGATCCCATGAGAGTTTTTGTACTACCTTCTCAAGAAGATATATTGCCTAAGAATACTCTAGCTCATCAGCGTGATGACCTTCACCCAGTTTTCATCCCACTCAATCAAAGCATCTCATTTTTTTTAGAGTACAACATTGAAATAGATGATGATTCTACCAGTTCAGATGATCATGAGAAAGGGGAGGAGTTTCTATCCCAAAAGAGTCCCAAATTTAGCCAAGTGGAGGAGAGAGTAGTCCTGGATGAAGCTTATTTTCCAAATCCTCTAAGCCAAGTATTGTTCCAATATCCCTTTGATGTTTTATTTGAGACATTTGCAAGGGGAGTAAAACATGTCAGGAACAGTATGTTGCAAAGTGTGAGAAAATTTTCAGGCACTGCTATTCAGAAGAAAGTAAGATGGGAGTGGCCCTTCAGCTTGTCCAGCATACTAAAGGAGTTGAACAAAGATCAATCATGGATCACCTACTTGATTGGTTATATTGGAAAAGAGAGTTCACCAGGTAAATATATGTCATGTAAAGTTAGATTAGGATATATAGGCATGTAAAATAAGCTCATCACTGTGAGCATATTTTTAGTTTAAGAGTGTTTTGAGAAAAATGAAAAAACACAAAAACAAAGAAAAATAGAAAAAGAGGGTAGATTGAAAGAAGAGGTACAGTCCCATACCAAAAAGAGTAAGTTCTAAAATTGTGCAATTCCAAATGCCACTACTTGAGAAGAGAATTCTTGCTCAGTCATACAACCTAATCATGATTGAATGAGTTTTAAAATTTATGCTGATAGGTTAGTGAAAGAATATTTACCAAACTGTTTAAAATTGTCTTATGAGTAGATTAGATTAGGAAAATAATTTGGTTCCAATGTTCAAAATATAAACCAAGAAAGGAAGAGGGATGAAAAGCAAATTCCAAATTTCAGCCCTCAAAATTTTGTGTTAAATTTCTACAAAATAAATTTTGTATGCAGACTTGTACAAAGTATCACTGCTCATAACAAATTAGACTATCCAATCCTGATTTGGTTATGTTTTCAATTTTTTGTTTTATATTAGAGAATGAAATTTTTCCAAACAGTTTAATCTTGAAACATAGTCAGAATAGGTATAGAAATAAATGAGTCCATCAGCTTAATCTGAACTCTTAGATGATATAAGTGTAGAAATTGTTAGTTTCCTGTTTTCAAAATAAAGTGATGTCAAGGGTTGGCTAATTCAAATGCACCCAATGAAAAAAAATATGTTAGAACAAGTAGGATGGGTAGGTAGAAGTTGAGTTGGAATTAATCATGTTATGATTCAGATGCTGAAAAATCACTTCTTCAATGCAACAAGTCATCAAGTTTAATGGAGGTCTGTCAAGGTGCAAATCAAGGCACTGGTCTAATTCTTCGAGAGATTTATTTTCTAAGGTTCTTGACACCTCCTAAAGGAGCTACCCTTCCCAATTGGGGCCATTGTTCGCCTTCTATAATTTTTGCTAATATAAAAAGATGACTAAATGATGATTTTATATTTCTAGGAAAAATATTTGAGAAACACTGTGAGTTCTAGAAATCTCACTGCCTTCATCATCCTAAGTTTGACTATTTTTCACTAAACTTTCCTATATTTTTCCTTCTCAAAGTTAACCCTGCTGCTCTGAAGAAAACTCCATTTTTTGGACCCATTTGCCTCATTATATCATCACACCCACACCCTGATTCATCCCCTTTCCCATATAAAAACCCATTTATGTTTCCCTAAAAAGCCCTCAAAAATCCCCCTCACACATCATTTTCTTCTAAAAAAACCTTTAAAAAATGTAAAAACCCATTTTACATTGTTTAAAACTAACTTCTAAGCCAATCAGACCCTTTATTTTTTTATAAAAAACTTTGTTTTATGTTGAAAGCGCTCTTTTGCACAAAATAGGCCCTTAAGCCCATTTTGCGCTTAAACCCTAGCCCTTTTCACTCCCATACGACCCCGACCCTCTGCCTATTCCTAAATCCATTCCAACAGAAAAAATATGCCTCCGCCCCTTTATTTTATTTAACCCCAAACCTTATAAAACACCCACCCAAAACCATCAAAGGAAATTCAAATGTGGGCCTGCTTCTCTTCCACACGCTCCTTTTATCAAGCAATCTCCACCGTTGATCATGATTTGTTCCCCTAATCCAATGGTCATACCATCTCTTATGTCAACCCCAATTTTGACTGAACACCACTGGCCATTCACCACGTTCCATCTGTTCGTGAGCTCCACCCTCCACACCTGCACGCGAGTCCCTCAACCCTTCCACACCGTCGATCTCAACCCTTGAGATTTGATGGTCCAGACCTCGTATCACGTGGAAATCGATCATGAACATTAACACTCCTAACCCATCCGAAATAAGCGGTTTTTCCCTAGACATGCAGCAGTCACTCTATGGTATCACGCGCCCACTGCCCAAAACCACTTACCACCTTACGTCTGCGCAATAAACCACTACGGTTTTCCAAAAAATACCTTCCACTCCCATGCCAAAATTTAAAATTCTTCTCCCTCGTTTGAATTTCCTCATGATTTCACCTCCGGAATCATGCCCCTACACTCCTTTATCCTCTGCAGATCGCCCCTAATGCTTCAAAAACCCCCAAAAAAAGCATTTTTTCCCCTCCTGCAGGTTTTCAATTAATTCCTTTGTCTTGTACAGGTCTTAATGGCGGTGATGCCCAAAAGGAATTCTGACAGTCAAGAAAGTGACAACTTAAACCCTGAATGATGATCCAAGTGGTTTCAAATAAGTTTAAAGAAGTAGAGGCGAAATTTTAAAGCTCCTATGCCAATAAGTCATGATCATTGGAGATCATAAACCCTTCGGCCACAAAGAATACCACCTCCCTACACATAGAACAAGCAAACAGTCAGAGAATATAGCAAAGGAAATGAAGGAAGCTGAAAGATCAAAAGGATAATTCAAGATCAAAGGATAAACACAAAGGATTAGCCATAAAAACATTGATTAAAGAATGAAAGCCAAAAGCTTTAAAAACAAGAGATAAAGGACAAAACAGTCATAAACCAGAATAAAGGATAAAAACAGTAAAGTGGATTATAAATTTTAAATCAACATTCAAAAGGCCTGATTACTTAGTTTTATGATTAAAACAAAGACAGATATCCCAAAGACGACTTCTAATAACTCAAAAAGGAAGCAATTACTTCTCCAAAGACAGATTTGCGACCTACAACATGTTTTCCTTCAATAAAGGCATCAGGAAGTTATTACACAGTCAAAGATATTTTAAAGCATCTCAATAGTTATTACAAAGTTATTACAAAGCCTTTAAGTCAAATATTTTAATTAAAATGACACAGAAGTTAAGAGGAAGTTATTATTTCAGAGTAACTCTTTCAAATATTTTTTCCTTAGGCCTTGCATGGTCTCAAAGGTCAAAAAACATTAAATCTGTAATAAATAACATTTAAACATCGTAGATTGGAAGCACCTCCTCATTTTGCATATAAATATCTCATATGAGCTTCATTTTAAATGTTGGTTAATTGATGGTTATTGGACTTATTTCGGTTGCTAAGCTAGTTGAGGAATGCTAGATTGAATTGAAGAAAGCCTTGAGTTGCAGTCAGCTATTGTACATGGAGTATTGTATCTAGTTTTATCATCAATAAAACAAGCATGTTCACAGGATCCTTGAGCTATATAAATGGTGAAGTTTTCCTAAATTGTTATTGTTCCTCATGTTTTCCATTATGTCCATCTTTCTCTGATAAAGAAATAGAAGTTTGTGATTAGGATTTGTTGTTTCAGCACCCTATTTCTGTCTGTATTTCTTTATGTTTATGTTTTTTTCGGCAAGATCTGATTGGAAGATTCTTAATTGCCTTCTAGTTACATCTAGCTTGTTGTCTTGAAAATGATTCAATAGAGTGAAACCAAGGAAATTTTTGTGAGCCCATGTTCCTTTGAGTAAGACTTGAGATATTGTTTTTAAGACCTTTCTTTAAAGTACACTTATGAAAGTCTAAAACCAGAGAATTTTATGGTATGCCCTGCCCTTTGGTATGCCTTGAAATGTTGCTTTTAAGATTCTTTTGAGAGTCACGTCAAAATCAGATTAGATTATTCCTGTTTGATCTTAGACCACTCTTACTATTTTCTTATATGTTTTCTTTATTTGAAAGTAGTCCTTTCATTGTTATATTGTTGTTTGAAAGGTTACCTATTAAAGGTTTGTCCAAAGAAGTTTATGGTTTTCCCTATCCTTTGGCTTGCTCCAAATAGTTACCTTAAAAATATTTTCTTGTCTAAGTAGAGCTAGAATATTTGTAACTGACTATAGCTTTGTTCCCTTCACAACTTATTATTGTTTCATATCATAACCTAATCTAAAGAATCCATTTGATATAGTTAGCTTTCCCTATGAATACCCTTGCAGAGTTATTAAACAATTGAATCCTTTTTATGACTCCATAGCCCAATGGATTAATGTTTTCTCATGGTCTACTTGTTCAGTTGAAACATTCCACCAATTATTCACACTATTGATCCTTCAATCTATCAATTAATCCAACCGAAAACAAACAAGTCCTTAGAACTTCATAACTAGCCTAAAATCTTAAACAAAGAGCACAATGATATATCGATTGAAAACACATTTATGGAGAGATCCCTCTCTGAATCTAGGGAGGCTAGGTCCTAGGATTCCAAAGTGGTTCTGATGAGGCACGTGTAGTGTTTTTTCTTGCCATTCTTGCAAATTACAGGGAGCCAACAGAAGTCAACATTGGTATTTTTAGCATATTTCTTTCCTCATGAAAATTACAATTTGCATGTGTGTGATTTCTTATTTCATGTCTCTTATTTTTGTTATAAATTATGAATTAATGTCCACGAAGTAGTAGAGTATTTTTTTTTCTTGTGATTTTTATTAAATATCCATGAGTTGTTGCAAATATACATCATAATTTCTTAACCTCAAGGGTATTTGCAAGCCTCATAGAGACCCTATTTGTTTACAACGGTTGGGATCTGGCAAAGTTTCATAAAATAGATAAAGGAAACATGAAAAACGTGAAAAACCACTATTGATGGCACCCAATTTTTTTTGTTCTAAAATGAGATAGAATAAAGAGTAAAACAAATCCCGAGAGCTCGTACCAAACAAAGTCGACAAGAATTTGACTGCTTGATGGGAAGAATTGATAGAAAATTTTCCTTCACATAGAGAAGAGGCAACCAAATACTTTTTAATATTGAAATAAAATGAGTCGACTCAATAGGTCTTCACTGTGTAAAACGCCTAGTTGCAAAGGCTTGTCACCACCATGATTCAAAACCATAATTTTTTCTCATATCTCTAGTCAAAGGTCGAATCCTCCTCATATATTACATTGTTCCCCTTGTTGGTGTCTCTGTAATTAAAGTGGGGCAAACATTCTCCATTGTATTTCCCATCTCCTTGAGCAAGAAACCATCAATATCACAAGGTGGCTGCAGGATCATTGAGGTTGAGTGGGAATACCCTAAGAATAGTTGTGTGAGCCATCTCTTGAGAAAACACTCCTCCCCATTTCCATCATTCATCAATAATGTTGGAAAAAATATTGAGATTTGGCGGGTGGGGTGTGGTGGGGTGAATTAGTATTTTAATCCTAGTTCAACTTTTCAAAATTTTATTCAAATTTTTGTACGCAACTTCCATTCAGAAAAATAGTGTATGTATGTGACTGTGGTGAATAGAAATAACATATACCCAGTTAACTAACTTTTCATTTATTTTCTCATTTGTTCAACTTGAACTAGTGCATCAATACTTCATTAAACATTAGCCATGTGAAGTAAGATTAGAATAAACCATCACACATAAGAAACAAAAAAACACATGAGGACACCAATATTTTTAGGTGGAAATACAATGTGGGAGAAAATCACCGTTCTTATCATCTTTGTATTCTTCTTTTATAATAGAGGAAAATGTCTTACAATATTGTACTAGCACAGACTCATACCAGTTCGCATGCACCCACCTACAAAAAGGATACAACATTCTCTCGTCCCACAACACCCACTGGAGGGGAGATCCAACCCCATGATATGGTTTATCAACACCCACTAGAATGGAGATCCAACTCCCTAAACATATTTACCATCCACCATTGGAAGGAAGCTTCGAATCCCTCACTGAAGGCTCCAACACTTAGCACCTCCATGGACCACATTGCATAATATTTCATACTGGATCCACTTGAATTAAAACATCAAATATGTATGCCACTTTTCATGATATTTTTAGATTGGATCCACTTCCATCAGTTAAGCCCAATATCAAATAATGGTTTTGAAACAACTCACTAAATCAAATCACTCAATCGCTAAAACAAATTATTCAATCAACATCGATAAAATAATCACTGGATATCAATCAGCCAATGCAACCAGATCAAAACAATTCATAACAAATCATATTAGTGCACATCCATTCACAAGTATACCAAACCATACTCATATCATCACAAGAATCAGATCGTGTCACTATAAAACCCTGATCAATCATATGTCAGAAGGTATATGCTACTATTCTGAATCATGCTTGCATATGTACGCACTTCCCCTAGAGACTACATATGTACATGTCTCAATCATTGTACCTCACTGATCACTAAATATAAATTACCCTACCTCTGAATAAATAACTCAATCACATGTTCAAACCATCATAGATCACTAAATCAAATACATATCACTATACAACAAAATGATCACTAGTCAACATTCCATACCATAATCATTTCTACCCAAATAGTACTGTCAAGCATAGATTATCATAAAAGAGACTTCATCTATAGGAAACAACAAGCATAACAGAACTTATCGAATATCATCAACAATTCATATTTCAAAACCCTAACACGTATACATTATTTTTACAAAGAATGTGTGTGTATGTACACGCTTTTAATGCTTGACACCTGCGTACAGATTTTTAACTTTCACAGAATGTATATGTGACTACCCAGAAGAATATCCACGTATATATGCTACTTCTCAGAGAAAAACTAACATATAGCTATGTAATCACTAAATCATTCCTTGGATGCAACCACAAAAACTCACTCCGTAAACCTTACTATCACCCATTCTTGCCAGAGTATCATTACCACAACAAATATATTATTGTTAGTAACCATCACAAAAAATCAAGCAAGAATATTCATTAGTATCCATTGTACTTCCATATCTACCAAATCTGAACCTCCTCTTTTCTCCTTGATTCACATTTGTTTTAGATCAAATCATACATTAATAACCCATAAATTTCACATCTAAAATCTTGATCTCCATATCCTTATATTACATAAGACTTATGAAATACCATAGGCCAATCCCTTAGTAATACCAATGGTATTATTTTATGGGAACAAATATTCATTCTTGCGCTCATTACTATGGGCCAATGCCATGGTAAATACCCTTGGAATTGTTAATACCATCGTGTAGATTATGTTCGTGACTTCTCTTCACCATACCTACATATGTATGTGGTTTTTATTCACAGGTCCCGCGTATACTTTCTCACACTTAGTCTTTACCATTCCATTGTCTCTAAATTTCTATTACTTTGTCCATCTCACATTTATCATCTACATAACCATCATGTTGATATATTTATCAAGTAGTTTATTATCAAGGAAAACACATTAGCCATAATGCCAACAATCTCCCCCTTTGAAATTGACGAAAATCACTGTGGTGTTTGGTCAGCACCACCTATAAATACCTACAAAGATAATTGTATGCACACCAATATTCTCTCCTAATTCACCAATATTATCTCCAAGCATTATTTTCCGAACACCAAGATACTCTCCCATTATTTGGTAAAGGGTTCACCAATGTTGAATGAAGGATTATTTTTCCCTTTGTAGAGAGGATCACTATAGTTCCGATCTACTTGAATATGAATACTTTACGTTGAATCTTCTAGAAGATATTCAATGAAATACATGACTCTATGACTCAACCAGATATTAATTTTCCTATCACCAAGGAATTATTTCTTACATTAATAACCTAGCAATGTGGGGTTACATATTGTGACTCAAAATTATATCAAATGATCAAAATAATGGGATTACTTACATAAATTACTTCATCCAAATAGTCCAAACATCATTGATTATTAAAATTATTACATCATCGGTATTTACATGAACTTTACATCAAGAGACAGATATGAAATTTATAACCAAAACTAGAAACCTCAATGGCGAGGTAGCAAGACCATGATAGTCACAAGAAACCATTATACACCGTATAGGATCTTGAAACATGATCACCTCACAACATCAACATAGAAACAAACATGAACATGTTTATCATCATCATGAAGTAAGATAGGTAAATGTAGAATCAATCTTCAATAGTATCAACATGTGACCAAATATGCAATACTTTCAAGCATCACCAAATAGTTATAGCAGCAACATATCAATAGCCATCCTCTTGTCATCATTTAAGATTCCTTTTCCTCATATATGAAGAGTTATAATTCATAGGTAGCAATATCATTCCCCTATTCCAGAAAGTCATCATATTATCTCCATGCATCCATCAAATGCAATGAGAACCTGTAAAATCAATAATGGCCATAGCATATACTTCATCAAGAGAACTATCATACCATAATCAATTGTATCTCAAATGAACATCCATCATTGATAAAATATGACATAGAGATGGAAATATGAAATCATCATCATCAACCAATCATAGCATAATATTGTGCAATCAAGATTTCTTAGAAACCCATCTCCTTGATCTCATATCATCAATATGAACATGATCTACATATGAGGAGCCGAAAATTCTCAAGTGGCATATATATCCTCAAATGTAGCATATAGACAACATATACATGCATCATCACCAACATATGTAAGAACAATGGCCATCATCATAGAACTTGTTCACATGTTTCTTAAGCATCATCCATAACTTCACCATATGTAACTCAAGCATCATAGAAGACATAATGAAATCAACATAGAATAATCATCTTCACTAAGTGTGACTTAAGAAATATAACTTCAACAACAAATGTGTCTTTAAAAACATCTCCAATACTTCACCAATGATATATTTACTTAAATCATGAAAACCGTTATGCAACAAGGAATTCTCAAGAAATCATAATACCAATAATTAACTATTAGAAGCATAGAAATTTCTCCCCCTGAACCTGTGCCAACAATTCACTATCAGGTCTTATCATATCCAAATTGATCAATCAATAAAGACATCAAAAGATACAAAGTAATAATTTCAAAACCAGATAGACAAATAATAACTGACTGAAGCATATAAAAACATCTCCTTGATATTTTCCCACGGTTTCTTTACCTTAGAGAAACATACACAACTATATAGATTAGGAATGATGTATATACACAATTCTCCTTCATAATCTCCACGTACAAAGAGTAAAATACTAAACTTTCATATCCATAACTCCCCCAGAGTCTATGTCAGATGTTCCTCTTGGTTGTTACTACATCAGAAGAAATATTAGTAATACCTGATGTATATAAAAAAAACATAGGGACTTAATATCAATATATACATGGCGCGCTCCACTAGGGTTCCTGCTCTGTGCGCGCTCTCTTTGAGCTTCTCTACAGCGATCGATGTTCTGTTTCCTGTTACCCTCAAGCCGCTCTGCTGAATAATTCGTCATGAACCCAGCCTCTGAAGGGGAGGGCTCTGCTCCCCCTCCCTTCAATAAACTTCCTTCTGACACCCCTGCCGCTACAGACAATATTGACAGTTCTTACCTGGCTCCACAGGCAGATTCTGTCCCTGGTTCCACTGCAAACGCCTCAGGAGATGACGTTCAAGGCTCATCAGACACTCAAGACAAGAAGATAGAAGCGAATGCCGCCACGACCCAACAGGAAAAAGTGTCCTCAGCTACTTGCATCCCAAATATTGCAGAACGAATCAAGATAGAGCTACCCAGCCATCGAATCAATGGGCACATTCAGTATATGAGGGATCATGCCCTCATTGGAAAGTTTATCGGTCTTTGGCCAACTGAAAAAGCCTTGCACGGTTGGATTCTCTCCAAATGGAGGCCCAAAGGACAAGTTACCTTGCAGCTAGGCCCCAAAGGTTTCTTCACTGCGATTTTCAACTGTTTGGAGGACAGAACTCACATCTTTGAGGGAGGACCGTACTTCTTCAACTCTGCAGGTCTTTACCTACGGGATTGGAAAGAAAGATTTAATCCAGATAAAGAGGACTTTAACTGGGCACTAGTCTGGATCCGTATGTACTCATTGCCTCAAGAATACTGGGATGAAGAGACTCTAAGGGACATAGGAAATGGCTTGGGGGTGTTCATCAAGGCTGCAGAGGAAACTAAACTCCAACGTTACACCTCCTATGCCCGGATCTGCGTTTATATGCACTTGGTAAAGGCTCTCATGGACTCAATAAGTCTGTTTCATGACAATTTCGAGTGGATTCAGACCCTTGACTATGAGCATGTTCCTTTCCGATGCAGGAAGTGTCACGAACATGGTCACCTCTACCGTGATTGCCCTCTGAATCAACAGCAAAAAAGCACCTCCACTGAGCAAAGCAAAGACGCAGAAGGTTTCACTAAGGTCTCTAGTCGAAAATGGCATTCCAAGAAACCACCCTCTTCTTCTGAGGCTCCAAAAAAATCAGATCTGAGAAATAGCTTTGAAATCTTGGCCAATCGACCTGATTCGGAGGACCTCCCTCCTCAAGCTCCATCCTCTGACTCGCTTCACCCTCCCAAATATCTGCTCCCCACCTCCTCAGTCCCTAACCATGAGAGTACCATTATGGTTGCCTCCACATCGGTTGACCACAATGAGAAAGAATCAGCCCTCAAAAATGTCCTTATGGATCTCGACAATGATATAGTTCACAGTACACAGCCAAGCAAGGCCACAGCAGATTCGAATATGCCATCTCATATGGAAGAAGAGCTCGAGAGTATAGATCTAGGAGATCTGGATATTCTCAGTTTGGAAGCGGCATGTCATCAACGCGAGTTCAGTACTATTCCTCCTTGACAGATTGATAGTCTGGAAGTAGTCCTGTCCAGAGCGCAGCAAAGTACTTCTCTAGCCATACAAGCTGGGAGTCCCTGGGATGGCAAGAAAATCATGAAATAATCCAAGAAACGGGGGCGTAAAACAGATCTGCAGCGGACAATCATTATCGAAGAATTACTTGTGGAATCCGGGCGATTCCCCAAGTTGACCAAGTTCTACAAGACTCTCCCCCACAGTTCCTCATGAAGCTTATTTCATGGAATGTAAGGGGGCTCAACAGCCCTGCAAAACATCGAATGCTAAAAAACATGATTCAGCAAGACAAGCCCTCCATTGTCTTTTTGCAGGAGACCAAATGCAATAGTACTGCTCTAGAAAAGCTCTTGAATAAGTTTTGGCTCGACTCTCGTTTAGTCTCCGTGGATGCGTCTGGCGCTTCTGGAGGTCTCGCCATTATATGGAATCCTCAGGTTCTTTCTCTCTATGACTTTCATGCATCTCATTACTTTATACAAACTACTTTTCATTTAGTGGGGACCAACACACATGGCCACCTCACTAATGTGTATTTTCCTCAAGACCAACAAACAAAAATGGACCTGCTTAACACACTCTCTGAGCTCAACACAGTCAGACAGTTCCCCATTTGGATCTGTGGGGGCGACTTCAACGTGATCATTGCACTAGAGGAAAAATCGGGAGGCAGGACCAGGCTGGAAGAGGTAAGCTCTGGTTTCAAAGACTTCATCAGCAGCAATCAGCTCATGGACCTTCAAACATCCAACGGCATACACACTTAGACCAATAAAAAAATGGGTCTCAGCATATTGCCTCGCGGCTAGATCAATTCTTAATGTCCAATAATGCAATCCATCTGGGAGGGGATTTTCAATCCTTCATCTTACCTCATGCAGGATCTGATCATTGGCCCATTCTGCTGCAGTGGTCACTGTTGAATCCCAAACTTGCATCTTTCTTATACACCTTTCTAGACCTTTTCCATTCACCTGGACCTTCTAAGTCATCAATATCATTGCATATTAATTATAAAAGAGCATTTAAAGTGGTTTTTAACTATTTTTTGTGTCTGCTGTTTGAATTAGATTTTTGCTCATTGAGCTGCGGAATCTTGTCACTTTCTGTAGCTGCTGCAACTTTTCGCAGCCATTTTGTTAAAGTCTATATTGCAAGTGTCTTTAGGAAAATCGAGCCACATGGGCAAGTTGCAAATGAAATGGACATGGATCGAGTCCTATTGGCTCAGTCGAATTCACCTAAGAAGGCTGTGGTCAAAGGTAGCCAAGTGGTGGTCAACCGAAGAGTCCCACAGTGACAGAACTCTGTTTTTCATCACGTGAAGACTTGCGTGGCCATTTCTAAATCACGGGAGACATATCAACACCTATAAACGGCTCCATAACCTGAATCCAACAGCCACTTTCCATAGATTTAATCTTCACGGCAGCCATGATGCTAGATTTCTGGACGTGGTTGTTCACGTGTCTTCTATCAGCGCAGACTTTAGGGAATTAGTTATATCACCCTCTGTTATAAATAATGCGTTCTCATACGCATAATAGTTAGCTCTGTAATGTAATTGTGTTGCCACTGTGCTGTGACATTATTTCTCTGTTATGACCGCATTTTGAATATATAAGAAGACTATGTTCATAAGCACAATTCGTGTTTGATAGCTGCTTCCCGAGGATTGTGCAGAGGGCCCCTGCACATGCCGAGGTTTTGTGTATTACTGTATAGTTTCGTGATTCATTTCCTTACGTTCATTGTGCCATAGTAATTCATGTGTATATATATTACATCTTTCATGCTTTACGTTTTACTTCTGTCCATAATCTTTCATGCTTTATATTGTTGTTAACTGATCAGTGTTTTTGTTCCAGATTACAATAGGTAGCCTGGGCATTTGCACATCATTTTATAATTACTAATGACATGGAATCAATCTTGTCCTTCTGCTGATTTCTTTTCCTTAGTTCTTAATTCCAGCACTGTTTTATTCTTTTCAGTTTTGTACATTTGCTTTACTAGTTAGATTAGATATTAAACTGCTCATGTCATTATCAGTTACCTCCGAAAGCCATAGCGATACTAATGGTGAGGGATTGAAGTATGAGTGTGTAGTTTGATATTATTTTATTTTTCTACAAGTTAGATATTAAATTTCTCATGTCATTATCAGTTACCTCCGAAAGCCATAGCGAGACTAATGGTGAGGAATTGAAGTATGAGTGTGTAGTTTGATATTAGTTTATTTTTCTACAAGTTAGATATTAAATTTCTCATGTCATTATCAGTTACCTCTAAAAGCCATAGTGAGACTAATGGTGAGGGATTGAAGTATGAGAGTGTAATTTGATATTAGTTTATTTTTCTGCAAATTAGATATCAAATTGCTCAAGTTGTTTATGATTACCTCCGAAAGCCATAGCGAGACTAATGGTTAGGGGTCAGAATATGAGTTGATGTAATTTGATTTTAGTTTTACTTTACTTGCAATATTTTCTTTGAGCACAGTTTCTTTTGTGTTTAGATGGCAGCAACGGTAATGGCTTTCATGATCAATAGTTCAATGTTTGTTTAACTAGAATAGTGGCACATTTTCATTTTCTTTTAGGAATTAATTTTGTCATTGCATATTTTAAAATCATTTTTAAGTTTGAAGTTTGGGAAATCATTATAAAGGACATCATTTCCTTGAAGATTTATATCCATACTTGTCTTTTAGAATTTCCATCTCACATTAGGAAACCAACCAACATAAAAAGAAAAAAAACCAAAAACGACAAAAAGTAAGAGATAGGTTATCTTGCACATATAGTGCGCCACACTTCGTCAACTTACGAATCCCGGATTGAAAAATTAATGTAGCAATTTAGGACACACTAAATTGACCAAACATTTTGGCGCCGTTGCCAGGGAAGTGTAACTAGGTAGCCAATTTCTTAAAAAAGAAAAAGAAAAAAGAAGGGAGAACTTGATAACTTCTTGAAGTATGCTCTCCTCTTGCACCTAGTGTGATCTGGAGGATCAGAAAAGAGAGTTATTGGTTCAATAATTTCTTAAGTATGCTCTCTTCTTGCACCTAGTGTGACCTGGAAGATTAGAAAGAGAATTATTAGCCCAACTTAAAAAATAAAAATAAAAATGACATGCATAGAGCAATAGATTCTAGGGGAAGGTTTATAGCTAAAGCCAAGAGTTTGATTTTCACAACTCCATCTTCTTCAAGGCATAGAAAAGATTCACCACCATCTACCCCTAGCCTTAAGATTCTTGGAATTCAAGGAGCAGCTGAATTAGAGGATTCTCCTATACCACCTACTAAATCTCATTTAGAAGAGGACCCTTTCTTTACTTCTACAGGAGAGTATATTGTAATCAAAGAAGTAGAATCACCTGAAGAAGAAAAGGAAGAGACTCCCTCTCATCCTCCCTTGATAGAAGAACCAGAGGAATTTGAGGACTCTAAAGAAACTATCATGACAGAGGAAACAATAGATGGATTCGGAGGTAGAGGTAGAGGTAGAGGAGGAGGAAACAATGGAGACAACAATGGTGAAGGTAATAATGGAAGAAATAGGGAAGGAGACAACTTGCTTGGATTCCCTATAGTTGATGAGGAAACTCATACAACGATGAAAAAAATCTCACCATTTTTCCTCCCCAACTTTTATGGATTGCGAAGTGAGGATCCTGAAACATTTCTGTTTGAGTTTGAAGTCGTGTGTCGAACCTATGATTATATGGAAGACTCTCAAAAACTCAAACTGTTTCCTTCAACATTGAAGGGAGCTTCTTTGAAATGGTTCATGGAATTAGTCACCCAATCTATTAGGACTTGGAATAATATGAAACAAACATTTTTGGATAGATACTTGGACTATTGTATGCCCACCAATCACAAGGATGAGGTATTCAAAATGGTGCAAAAAGAAGATGAAAATTTGAAAGATTTACTTGAAAGATTTCAATACAACTTAAAAAGAGAAAAGATGAGCAACTTAGATGAAGAAAATTTGAAAGCCATTATATTAAAATCCATCAGATATGAATGGATAGATATTTTAAACATGATGGGGAAAGGAGACATTTCTCAACTTCCACTTCATGACATAACAGAACTATGTGTCCATCTCTCAAGGGGAAAAACTAAAATGGGAAAAGGGCCTAGAGATATTTCTCTTATCAGAGCTAACAAATATGCAACTGGATCAGTAAGTAGGGCAGAGATTGGCAATATGCTTGATGAATTCAAAACTGATATCCTAGGGAGCCTTAGTGAACAACTAGACACCCTTAAAATTCAAAACAAGCAGAAAGCAGAAACTGATGCTCTAGCCATCTTTTGTCCGAAATGTAGGAAGAAACATGCTTTAAGGGAATGTCCCTTGGATGCAAAAGTTGTAGAAACATGTATGATTTTCTCATAGAATCATGAGACCAAGGATTGTCCTTCAATTCCTGGACTCAAAGCTGTCTTTCAAGAAGATCCAAATTCAGTAGAATCTCTCTGTTTTGTTGCAAGAAGACCTTGGCAGGGGCAACAAACTCAAGGGTTTAACAAACCTATGAATTCTCAACCCCCACCAAATTGGAATCCTTGGCAACAACCTTGGCCCCAACATCAAAATCCATATCAGCCATGGGTACAAGGGATGCAAAATCCTTATGGCAGATTTTCTCAATTTTATCAATATCCTCCATCTTTTCAAAATCAACAAGCTCCACAACTTCTAAACCCAAATCCAAAACTTTCATTGCCATTTCCACAACAACAACCTTCTCAGTAGAATCCAAATCCTCAACTCATGCTTCCATACCAACAAAAGAAAAATCAACTTCCAGCTCAGCCATTGCCAAATCCTAACAATAAAAATCCTCAGAATACTTACATGATAGAAGGACAACAATTTCCTACCTATATGATTGTTCCTCTCAATGATGTACAACTCAGATCTGGTAGAGTTTTAGAAAAACCTTCTATAGATGTCCAAGAGCAAGATACCTCCGAGGAGGACTCTCTTAAAGCCAATAAGGATTCTGAGGAAACATCTCTTCAAAACTCGAACATTCAAAAAGAGAAAGAAAAGTTAACACCCACAACTCCTATAGTTGAGCAACCTGCATCTTCATCCACACCTCCTTTCCCTGAAAGATTACAAATTGATAAAGGGGTGGAAAAACAAATCTTGTTTCCTAACTATGATTTTCTAGATGAATTAAAGAATGTTTGTATCAAAATTCCCTTGCTACAAGCCATTCGAGAGATTCCTATTCTAGCAAAAACAATAAAGGAGTTGAGTCTCAAAAGACCAGGAAGGAAACTAAAGGACACAAGAAGAATCCACCTAGTAGGAAAAATTGCAGATATCATGATGGGAAAAATTACCATGCAGAAATATGTAGATCCAGGAAGTCCAATTGTCAAGACACATATAAATGGGATAGAAATTCCAAACACATTGATTGACTTAGGGGCTGCTATCAACATTATGAGTAGATAGACTATGGATCAGCTAAAAATTCCTAACCTTCTTTTTACCCCTACTTTACTGCAACTTGCAGATCGATCAATTATTAAACCAGATGGTGTATTAGAAGATATTTCAGTCTCCTTAGATTCTTGGGAATATCCAGTAGATTTTATGATTTTGACTCCCAAGAGTAATCTAAGAGGGCACCCACTTATCTTAGGAAGACCTTGGCTAGCCACAGCTGATGCTTTCATTAGTTGTAGATCTGGGGATATGTACATTTCTAATGGTAATTCGACAAAGAAATTCAATTTGTATCCTCCATCAAAAGCAATCACAAAAGTAGGAGACAATGAATGGGTTGATGATGAGGACACTATACAACCTGTCTTTACCATTTCTGAAATCAGTGAGGATAGTCAAATTCTGAACACATTAGAAAATTTTGAGACATCTTCATAATATGACCCCACACAATTTCAGTTGGAATCTGACATAGAATATTTATCATCAAGACAAATGTCTCTTTACTCTATTGGAAGAGTTTGGTAGTTCTACCATTGAGATTTTTCCAGGAAAAACATTGAATATCAATAAACATTTGGAAAAGTCACAACAAAAAGAACTAATCAAAATCTTGCAAAAAAATTCTACTGCATTTGCATGGGAGTATACTGACATGAAAGGTATTGATCCTAAGACTTGCATCCATCATATCTATATTGAGGAAAACAGTAGACCAATCAGACAACCTCAAAGAAGGATGAATCCAAACCTTAGGGAGATAGTGAAAGAAGAGCTCCAAAACTACTCAATGTAAACTTCATTTATCCAATTTCAGATAGCCGATGGGTTTCTCCTTTGGTTATAGTACCTAAAAAGAATGGTAAATGGAGGGTATGCATTGATTACAGGGAATTGAACAAAGCAACTTCGAAGGATCACTTTCCTTTGCCTTTTATCGATCAGGTATTAGATACATTAGCAGGTAAAAAGTACTTTTCATTTTTGGATGGTTTTAGTGGCTATAATCAAATTCAGGTAGCACCTGAAGATCAAGATAAGACCACATTTACTTGTCCATGGGGAACTTTTGCCTACCGGGTGCTTCCTTTTGGGTTATGTAATGCACCAGCGACATTCCAAAGATCAGTACTAGGAATTTTTTTTGATCTAATCCATGATTGTGTAGAGGTTTATATGGATGATTTTACAATTTATGGTAATTCATTTGAAGAGGCATTAGAAAATTTGGAAAAATTCCTTATAAGATGTAAAGAAACAAACCTTTCATTAAGCCATGAAAAATGCTTTATGATGTTTACTGAAGGGATTGTTTTAGGACATCATATTTCAGGAGAAGGGATTAAGGTCGATAGATCAAAAGTTGAAGTCATCTCCAAGTTACCTATTCCAAATTGTCAAAGAGATGTTAGAAGTTTTCTAGGATTTACTGGTTACTATAGAAGATTTATAGAAAACTTTACTAAAATAGCATCTCCACTCTTCAAATTGCTTACAAAAGACTGTGAATTTAAATGGGATCCTGATTGTCAATCAGCTTTTGAAACTTTGAAAACAAGAATATCTGAAGCACCTATCTTGAGAGGACCAAATTGGAAACTCCCTTTCCATATTTCTACAGATGCTTCAGATACAGCTCTAGGAGCTGTGTTGGGTCAAAAGGATTTAGTCCCTTATGCCATTTACTATACCAGTAAAAATTTGACTCCCACAGAGTTGAACTATACTGTAACTGAAAAAGAGTTTTTAGCCGTTGTTCATGCAATTAATAAGTTTAGACATTATATAACAGGCTATGAAACTTTTATTCATACTGATCATTCTGCAATTAGATATCTAATGAAAAAACCAGTTACTAATGGCAGAGTGACAAGATGGCTCTTACTTTTGCAGGAATTCAATATTACTGTGTTGGATAGACCAGGAAAACAAAATACATTAGATGATTTCTTGTCTAGGATTCAGAATTTTAAAGAAGATTCTCCTGTAGAGGATAAGTTTCATGATGAATACTTGTTTACAGTAACTATTAAGACTCCTTGGTATGCAGATATTTCTAACTATTTGGTTACAGGGAAATTTCCTCCACATTTATTTCCAAGTGAAAAAAGAAAGATTATTCAGGAGAGTTCAAAATATTCATGGATTTCTAACGAATTGCTTAAAACAGGGCCAGATCTTGTGATCAGAAGATGTGTCAGGGAAGATGAAATGCCTGATATCCTCAAGGCATGTCATGATGAACCATGCGGTGGACACTTTTCTGACAAAAGGACAGCCTATAAAATCCTCTCTTTAGGATATTATTGGCCTTCCCTCTTTAAAGATGCAAAACAATATGTCAAAAGGTGTGACAGTTGCCAAAGAGTAGGGAAACCTACCATTTCAAATGAAATTCCATTGCAAACACAGGTACTCATCGAACCCTTTGAGAAATGGGCTTTAGATTTCATTGGACCTATTAACCCACCATCTAAGCAAAAGAAGTATATATTGGTTTGTACTGATTATGTTACTAAATGGGTAGAAGCTAAAGCATTAGTGTCTGCTACTGAAAATTCAGTTGTTAATTTTCTTTATGAGGATATTTTTACTCGCTTTGGTGTTCCAAGAGAAATTGTGACAGATCAGGGAAGCCAATTCACATCCAACTTCGTGGAGAAGTTGATGGAAGAATACAAAATCAAGCACAGAAGATCTACTCCTTACCATCCGCAAGAAAATGGTCAAGTGGAGTCTACAAACAAAGTTCTCGAAAGTATCATCACCAAAACTGTTCATCTACATAGAAGAGATTGGGCAGAAAGGCTTTCTGAAGCCTTGTGGGCCTACATAACTACATGGAGAAATACAACAGGACATTCTCCCTATGAACTTGTTTATGGGAAAGAATTCCTGCTCCCCATTGAGTTCCAAGTCAAGACCTTCAAGATAGCAGTTCAGTTGGGGATGGACTTATCAGAAGCCCAAAAGCATAGAATGGAGCAGTTGAATGAGCTAGATGAGATCAGACAGGAGGCAATTCTAAGAACTGATCTAGTTCAATATCAAAGAGCTAAATGGCATGACAAATACATCAAAGAGAAGAAGTTTCAAGAAGGAGATTGGGCATTGCTATTTGACTCCAAGTTTAAAGATTTTAAAGGAAAATTTCAGACTCATTGGCTTGGGCCATATGAGATTGACAAGATCTTTAGCAATGGAGCAGTAAGAATCAAGACCATTGATGAATTTCAAAATCCTCTTATTGTTAATGGCCATAGATTAAAGATCTATCATAAGCCACTCTCAAAAAAGGAATTTGTCAAAATGTTTCAAGATAATTCTGCAATAAGGCTAGTGAAGAAGAATCCTTCTTCTCCATCAGCCTAGCCTTTGTTCTTTTCAGTTTCAAGTAAAAAAAAAAAAGGTATAAGCCTAAAAACCAATCACTGATTGGCAGTCTTTTACAGAAAATGTAGGGTGAAAATTAGGAACACCTGACACCCTATATTTTCCAAAAAAAAAAATTCTCTCTCTCTCTTATTTCGCAAGTTTTATGACAACCCACTCCATTTCATTCCACTTCATTACACTCCACTTCATTTCACTTTATTCCATTTCATCTATTTCATTTCATTTCATCAATAAAATTTTCTTTCATGACCATTTTCATTTATACATTTATCATCTATCCATCTCCATTCACCCAAATAATTGTTGTGTCAGTTTCCGCAGCCAGAAGCAGTTTCAGCAGCCACCACTCTATTTTTCAAGAATTTACAGTCAGATGTGATTTCCACAATCATGAAATCAAATGCAGGTATGAAGACATATTATGAAGACATGGGGCATTCATAGACATCAATGAGGAGCAACTGATTGAAGACTAATGAAAAATGGCAAGAATTCCAAGGTATGAGTAAAACTTTATTTCAAATGGCATTCAAGCACATTTTTACATAGTTATAAACCATAGCTCCATCATATGCAATGATTACGTTGATAACTCCGTAGCCATCCCACGATCTCTATACGATTCCCCCACAATCCTTGCATTCATTTCTAAACAGCCTCATAATCAAGCCTCTGGTCTTCATTAGTGTTCAGCTATACGTTGATACTCCACCTTTAGTTCAAAAACGTAGTTGATTTGACTACAGCTTCTCTTAGCCGCACAAAATCCATAGCCGTTGCATAAACGTGCTTGCATCTACTCTGCAACCACCCAATTTTAAATATTTCCGAATGTGTTTTACTCCCCCTACTGTTCTATTGATCTCACGGCTGCATTTCCATTGTGCTCACATAAGCTTTCACCCCATTTTATTCTCTATTCCGCTTCATTCTGTGTACCTATTCTCTGATATCCGCTTACAGTCACTGGCCTCCTTCACAAACCCTGATCATTTCTGCCGTTTTGCCTCCGTTAAAACCCTCTTCACGCAAACAAGTTTTAAAGTACAGAAGAAAGGATGGGTCAGTTGTTGAGAACAGAACCAGAGGGACCCAAATTTATGGAAGGATACCCGCAAGTCAGAGATATATTGAAAAAGGAAAAGTGGCTTCAGTTTATTCAAAAGTTTAGAGGCTACCATAAAGAGGTGACAAAAGCTTTTGCAAGGTCTTTCAATGGTTTGGAGGTAGAAATTGGGGACCTAAAATTTACGGTGAATGAGGCATCCATAGCAGCTGCTACAGGACTCCCTCAAGAAGGTGAACGCTGGTTCAAGAACAAGAACATTAGTGATGAAGCCTGGAGAGTGATCCTACGTAACCCAGGTATGGATGTTACCATTTTTAAAAGGGGAATTCCTGTTCATGCTTTAAAAGAAGAGTGGGCCAGTTTACTGTTAGTTATTCAAAAATTTATCACCTGTGAGGGACGTTTTGGATCAATGTATATGTATCATACCCGACTGTTGATGAATTTCCTAGACAACCAGGCTCTCAATCTACCATAATTTTTATTAAAAAAATTTAAGAATATGTCTGTAACCGTCCAGAAGCATCTAGGGGACGTAGAACCACATTTGTATCACCATGGTCTTGTGAAAATTTTGATTGAAAAACAGTTAAAAGAGAAAAAGGACACATGGGAACAGTTTTTAATTAGGAATTTCTTTGAAGAACCCCAAGAAACTCCTGAAGGCAGTACACCAAAAAGAAGGAGAACAAGTGATAAAACTCAAAGTACTCCTACTAACACTGTTGAAAGAACTAGTAGAGAGGAAAGACTGTCTAAAAGGAAGAAGGAAAAGACTGAAGAGAGAAAAAGCATTGAGGTTGTGCATCAAACCCCTTCCTTAGAAGATGATAATCAAGTGTTATCTGAGAGAATAGTTCACCTTCAGGAACAGTCATCTATGGCCAAAAAGAGGGGAAAAGAAAAACAAAAGGAAAAAGACAGTAGTCCACAGTATGTAAGAAGAACTTCCAGGCTTAAAGGAAAGTGGAAGAAAACACAGACAAAAGGCCCTCATTTTATTGATTTGGGAGAAGTAACACCTGAAAAAACTCCATCTGGCCATAGTCCATCTCATTCTTAGACAGACGTTGAACATAGTCCACCTAATTCTCAGTCAAATGTTGAAGCTAGTCCTCAAGACGTTGACATGAGCCCTTTTCAGCCAGATTTTGAAGACAATTCTCCTCCACGGCATTTTGGGGACAGCCCAAGGAAAACGACACCTGAGATAGATCCAAAGTAGCAAGAGGTGTATGATTACATAGAATCCTTAGAAAGGACAGCCACGGGCCCCAACACCTCATCCACTCAGCCTCACACAGCACAAGAAGATCTAGTCCAATCATTGAAACAAGAAGTCTTTGAGTTGGAGGTTTTAAATAGACACATTAAAAATGAAAATGAGGCATTAAAGGAACAAAGAAAATTGGACAAGATCATTCATGACAATACCATGCTACATCTGGGACTGTGGCAGAAAAAGAACAGGAAATTGAAGAAGAAATGCCAAAAGATAAGTAGAGCACTGATTAATCTTAAATTCAGATGCTTAATGAAGAAGCCCAGGATGTTAGCAGCACCAAGGAAGAGGAGAAGAGGATTGGATGTACTGGTAGAGATATCAAGGCATATGAATTGAAGAAGGATTATCAAAATTTTGGTTGCATGAGGACATGCAACACCTTCACAGTGGGGGTATGTTGAATCCCAAACTTGCATCTTTCTTATACACCTTTCTAGACCTTTTCCATTCACCTGGACCTTCTAAGTCATCAATATCATTGCATATGAATTATAAAAGAGAATTTAAAGTGGTTTTTAACTATGTTTTGTGTCTGTTGTTTGAATTAGATTTTTGCTCATTGAGCTGCGGAATCTTGTCACTTTCCGCAGCTGCTGCAACTTTCCGCAACCATTTTGTTAAAGTCTATATTGCAGGTGTCTTCAGGAAAATCGAGCCACATGGGCAAGTTGGAAATGACATGGACATGGATCGAGTCCTATTGGCTCAGTCAAATTCACCTAAGAAGGTTGTGATCAAAGGTATCCAAGTGGTGGTCAACCGAAGAGTCCCACGGTGACAGAACTCTGTTTTTCATCACGTGAAGACTTGCGTGGTCATTTCTAAATCACGGGAGACATATCAACACCTGTAAACGGCTCCATAAGCCGAATCCAACAGCCAAATTCCATAGATTTAATCTTCACGGCAGCCATGATGCTAGATTTCTAGACGTGGTTGTTCACATGTCTTCTATCAGCGCAGACTTTAGGGAATTAGTTATATCACCCTCTATTATAAATAATGCGTTCTCATACGCATAATAGTTAGCTCTGTAATGTAATTGCCTTGCCACTGTTCTATGACATTATTTCTCTGTTATGACCGCATTTTGAATATATAAGAAGACTCTGTTCATAAGCACAATTCATGTTTGATAGCTGCTTCCCAAGGATTGTGCAGAGGGCCCCTGCACACACCGAGGTTTTGTGTATTACTGTATAGTTTCATGCTTCATTTCCTTATGTTCATTGTGCCATAGTCATTCATGTGTATATATATTACATCTTTCATGCTTTACGTTTTACTTATGTCCATAATCTTTCATGCTTTATATTGTTGTTAACTGATCAGTGTTTTTGTTCCAGATTACAATAGGCAGCCCAGGAATTTGCACATCATTTTATAATGACTAATGACATGGAATCAATCTTGTCCTTCTGCTGATTTATTTTTCTTAGTTCTTAATTCCAGCACTATTTTATTCATTTCAGTTTTGTACATTTTCTTTACTAGTTAGATTAGATATTAAACTGCTCATGTCATTATCAGTTACCTCCAAAAGCCATAGCGAGACTAATGGTGAGGGATTGAAGTATGAGTGTGTAGTTTGATATTAGTTTATTTTTTTGCAAGTTAGATATTAAATTTCTCATGTCATTATCAGTTACCTCCGAAAGCCATAGCGAGACTAATGGTGAGGGATTGAAGTATGAGTGTGTAGTTTGATATTAGTTTATTTTCTGCAAGTTAGATATTAAATTGCTCATGTCATTATCAGTTACCTCCGAAAGCCATAGCGAGACTAATGGTGAGGGATTGAAGTATGAGTGTGTAATTTGATATTAGTTTATTTTTCTGCAAATTAGATATCAAATTGCTCAAGTTGTTTATGATTACCTCCGAAAGCCATAGCGAGACTAATGGTGAGGGGTCAGAATATGAGTTGATGTAATTTGATTTTAGTTTTACTTTAATTGCAATCTTTTATTTGAGTACAGTTTCTTTTGTGTTTAGACAGCAGTAAGGGTAATGGTTTTCATGATCAATAGTTCACTGTTTGTTTAACTAGAATAGTGGCACATTTTCATTTTCTTTTAGGAATTAATTTTGTCATTGCATATTTTAAAATCCTTTTTAAGTTTGAAGTTTGGGAAATCATTATAAAGGACATCATTGCCTTGAAAATTTATATCCATACTTGTCTTTTAGAATTTCCATCTCACATTAGGAAACCAACCAAGATAAAAAGAAAAAAAACCAAAAACGACAAAAAGTAAGAGATAGGTTATCTTGCACATATAGTGCGCTACACTTCGTCAGCTTACGAATCCCGGATTGACAAATTAATGTAGCAATTTAGGACACACTAAATTGACCAAACAGTCACGTCCTGGTTCTAGATGCAATCAACCATTCCGTTTTGAATCCTTCTGGTTCACTCATCACAATTTCAAAGAAATGGTAACAAAAGTTTGGCATTCCTTTTCCCCGCCAGCCGGTGCCAAGATGTATCAATTTCAGGAGAAGCTCAAGTATCTCAAGACTGCCCTCAAATCCTGGAATCGCTCACATTTTGGTAATATATTTTCCCATCAAAAGGAGCTCGAGCGGCAAATGGGTGACCTACAAAAACACATCATCTCGGAAGGTAGATCAGAAGCTTTCTCTCAACAGGAGCAAGAAATTCTCATCAAAATCGAAGAAAGAAGACAACAAGAAGAAACCTTATGGAGGCAAAAATCCAGGATTAGATGGCTTAAAGATGGTGAAAAAAATACCAAATTCTTCCATAAGTCCACCATTCAACGTAGAATGTACAACAACATTGCTTTTGTCAATAATCAGCACGGAGAAAGACTTCAAGTTCACGAAGAGATTGAACAAGAATTCACACAGTACTTTCAGGACATCTTAAGTGAACCCCTAGGAGATAGGTCTCAGGCCATCCACTCTGTCGTGCAGCACATTCCTAAAACTATTACCGCAGAAACAAAATCGCATGATTCTCAGGCCGGTCACACCCCAAGAGGTAGAGGAAGCCATGATGCAACTAAAAGATGGAAAGGTGTCGGGGCCAGATGGGTTCACAGCCAATTTTTTTCACGCTTTCTGGGAGTTAATCAAAACAGAGGTATGGGAGCTTTTTGAAGAATCACGAGAAATGCACTGGCTTCTTCCCTCTCTAAACTCGACCTTTCTAGCTCTCATTCCTAAAGAAGAATATTCCAGCACTCTAGAGAAATATCGGCCCATTGCGCTTTGCAATGTGATTTACAAACTCATCTCCAAAATCATAGCCAACAGGCTTAAACCCCTTCTTCCTCTTCTTATCTCGCCGGAGAAGACAGGGTATGTGGAAGGGCGTCAGATCTTGGATGGCATCATTCTATCGCATGAGGTGATACATTCTCTAAAGCTTCTCAAAAAACCAGGTATGATACTCAAGCTAGATCTTTCCAAAGCTTTTGATAAATTGAGTTGGAATTACATCAAACATATGCTCTTGGCCTTTGGTTTTAGTGCAACGTGGACTCGTTGGATCATGAATCGTATTACTTCACCTAGCTTTTCAATCCTTCTCAACGGCTCTCCTTCAGTGCCTTTCCGCTCCTCTCGAGGTATTCGTCAGGGGGGCCCCCTGTCCCCATTTCTTTTTGTTCTCATGGCTGAAGGTCTTAGTCGCCTTATACATCATGCTATCTCCTCCAATTCTGTCAAAGGCATCTCCCTTCATGACTGCCCTCCCATTTCTCATCAACAGTTCGTGGATGATAATATGCTTTTTGGTCACCCTTCTGTTCAAGAGGCCTCTGCCCTTAAGTCCCTGTTGGATCTCTTTTCCGCAGCCTCGGGCGCTACAGTCAATGCTTCGAAATACCAGCTTTTCTTCTTCCATACTCCCACCACTACCCAACGCAACATTGCTAGAATCCTAGGCTTTTTGATTGCTTTTCTTCCCTCGAAGTACCTTGGAGCTCCTCTCTTTGACTCAGCCCTTAAACACTCCTCCTGGAGAGTTCTTCTTGAAAAAATGGAAGAAAGAATTTCTTCTTGGACCTTTCGCTCACTTAACATTGCCAGTAGGCTCATCCTCATCAAATCTGTTCTACAATCCATGCCTTTATAACTTTTCTCTATTCTGGCTGCTCCTAAATGGGTTCTCAAACAAATTCGCAATATTCAAAGGAATTTTCTTTGGGGTTCCTCGAGTCTGAATAGAAAATGGGCTCTAGTGAAATGGTCTGAAGTATGCCTTCCAAAATCAGACGGAGGGCTAGGCTTGCGAGACCCTATTCAAAGCAATCTCACTATGGGGGCACGCATATGGTGGAATTGGATTTCTAAGCCAAATACACCTTGGGCCCGTCTTTGGCACTCAAAATATACACCGGGTTGTCCCCAGGAGGATCTCATTCACATCACCTCTATTGCCCCTGGGTCCTTAATTTGGAATGCCGCTAGGCAGCACTGTGCCTTTATCCAAGAGCACAACTTTTGGGAACTTCACTCTGGAACCACGACAAGACTCTGGGATGATTCCTGGCAGCAACTCCCTAAGCTGGCCACTCTCTTTGACAAACCAAACTGGCAGGCTTCTCTTCAGTTAACTGCTCAGTCCCAAGTATATTGTTTTTGGCAACCACATCCCTTTCAAGGTATTCAGCAATGGACTTCAGCAGGTACATGGCAGGAAGATTGGCAAGGAGAAATTTTTGAGGATATTGATCAAGAACTGAGACTTAGAAGAATAAAAGTTTCCGATCAGAGGGATAAACTGCGCTGGGGATATTCCCCCAAAGGATACTTCACCACCAAAGAAGCTTTCAAGCTGCTTTTTTGCCCCAGGCAGTCCCCGAAAGATACTTTATGGAACCATGTTTGGCAACCTGGTATCTGGCCTAAAATTTCAACCTTTATATGGCTCCTTAGTAAACAACGTATCCTCACTTGGGACAATTTACTAAAACGTGGCCTCATTGGGCCCTCAAGATGTCCCATTTGCAACAATCACATTGAAACAATTCTGCATCTTATGGATACTTGCCCTCTGGCGTCTCAAATTTAGGAGTGCACTGAAACCTGTAACAGAAGATCTAGCAGAAGTATAGGAGATATGGTCAAGACCATCCGGAATTGGCCTATGCAGCCCTATGGAAGCCATTTGCTAAATTCTCTCTGGGCTCTCATTCCAGGTTTCGTCTACTGGATCATTTGGAAGGAGCGCAATAAAAGAATATTTAAAAACCAAAGCACTCCTCCCGACATCCTCTGGTTGCAACTTCAGCATAGCCTCCAAGAAACTTTGGCCCTCAAGCATTGGCAGGAGACAGACATGCCTTCCACACCCTTGGAACGCCGCATTTGGGAAAGTTGGAATTTGAAACTTTCTCCTACTGATCCAACCCAGGCTATACACTCCATTCATAAATACTCTCCCAAATCTTGGTCTCCGCCCGCTCCACACTCCTTCAAGTTAAACTTTGATGGCGCAGCCAAGGGCAATCCTGGCCCAGCTGGTTTTGGAGGTATTTTTCGTGATGAGTCCAGCTCTGTCAAGCACATCTACTCTGGTTCTCTTGGCAGGGACTCCAATAACGCGGCAGAGCTCGAAGGTCTTTGGCATGCCCTTTGCATTGCAGAACAGGAAGACCTCTTCCCTCTGGAGATTGAAGGGGATTCCCAAATCCTTATTGAAGCTGCAATAAGAATTCAATCAGGCACCCCTGTAGCAAAGATTGCTTCGAGCTGGCATCTCCTCAGCAGGTTAGAACAAATCGAAGATTGGCTCAGAGTTCCTCGCATCATCACCTTCAAACAAATACAGCGTTCAACCAACAAAGTCGTGGACTGTCTGGCTAACCATGGAGTCACTCAGCAAGTGCCTTTTTTCTCTTCACCATTACATAGTTCGGATGATGATCAACTCATTCAAGAATGCACACTTCTGGTGCAACAAGACCTTCGTCCCCCGGATGCGGGCGTTTAATGTGTTCTGTACGCTGGAGCGTGAGGAGATTTGGCAGTTCTGCGTGTGGATTGGTGCCACTGCCAACCAGCACACAGGTTCTCAATGCATTTACGCACCAGTGATCAACTTAAATGAAGTTTTAATGCAGAGCGTCCTCTCCAACCAGATTCAAAGCATTTCAAACATGAAGCCATACTCTCGGTGTATTTCGATTACTCCTCTACGGGCTAATTTCTACAATGCGATCACTGATCCATGGTCCTGGTCCGGCATAGGGAAGAGGTGTGCTCTCGTTGGCTACCTTGAGCTTGAGCCCGGTCTCCATTACACTTGCAGCCCCCTTTTCAACTCCTGGCCAATTTGGCATTCAGCTTGTGATTTGACTCCTCATTCGTCTTTGCAGTCTTTCGTTTCCCGTGCTTCCAAACTCGGCCCTGAAGATTCTCACTGTGCTCAACTTTCCATTTTCAATATGCCGCGTATTCGCCATCGCATGAGATCCAGAAGAGGGGCAAGTCATGGACAGCCAACCCGCTTGCCTTCCTCTTCCAACTCTGGCTCGACTTCCAACTCTTCTGAGTTTTTCGCTGGGCGCTATCCTGATACATAGAGTGGCTGGGGTCATAGGTCTGTGCATTCTCTTTCGGCCAGGGGTTTCACCCACACCATGCCTTCTCTGTGCTCACCCCCTGCTCACTCTCACAACGTGCAATTCTGCTTTCCTTGCGCAAACTGCAGTGTCACCATGGCAGCCAATTTAACCCTTGACATTCAGGCTAATTCCGTGCAGCAGAATCTTCAGGCGGAGGACGAGCTTATGGAGAATGGCCTCAACGATCTTCTGTCTTCCCCTCCGATCCCCATTCTGCAGCATGAGGATATTGGCGGTAGTGAGATCCATGGCACAGGTTCTCCGGGGAGCCAGGGCAAAGTCAATGCAGGCGATTCCAAGGCCCACGAAGACTTCCAGAAGCAGGATGATGAAACTCAAGATTATGGTTTCCGTATCATTGAAGAACCACCTGAATAACAGGTTTCTGGAAAGCACCTTCAGGTCTTTGACGGTTAACTGTTTGTCTGAATTTTCTTTTTTGTGCTTAGGCATTTATGCTTATGTCACTAAGTCTCATAGCCAATTTCCTCTGCGTGGGTGGCTTTGCCAGAATAGTCAGTCTCTTAACAGGGTTTTTGGTCCAATGTTTGAAAACTTCTGGTCAGTCTTAAGAGGTATATTTGATAGAATGCCGCTTCATTGGGCAAGATTTTCGAAGGCTAAGACCTCGCTGTAATTTTTGTATTATTAATAGAAATAGACCAATTTAGAAAGAAAAAAAATATCAATATATACATATGCATAGCTCCAAGCTCCCCTTGAGATTCTTTACCTGTGATTCTGAGGACCTGTTCATCATCACCTCCTCTTCATGAGGTTATGTAACTCACACTAATTTTGTAGTCGTTGTTGGAAGTATTATCTTGAGAATAATGAACTGTAATGGGAACCATATTCCTTTACTCTCAGTTTGAATAAGAGGAAGTATCATCCTCATTTATTCAAGAATTCATTTCTTTTAACACATATAATATGTCTAGATTTATATATCATCTTGCTATGATTGTTCTAGTTTATTAATCTATAACCTTGCATTTGGTTGATGTAAACACTTTTACATTTCCTTTATCTGTCATTTTACCTATAGTTATAATATTATGTTTTATCTCTTGAACTAATAAAGTATCAACCTATTTTCTGTATTTATTAATTTTTGCTCTACCTTATCCCAGAATTTTTACTGGAGAACTATTTCCAAGAATAACCTTACAACTTTTATTTTTCCTAGGAGACTCAAACTGTTTCTCATCTCCAGTCATGTGATGCCAGCATCTGATGTCTATGTACCATTCATATTTATATTCAAATGTGAAGAGAACAAGGCTACACCTTATATGTTCTTCTTCCTTTTCTTTAATATGAGAACTATCAGTGGGTCCATATTTATGAAGTCTTTTGACAAAAAAATTCATATCTGATTTCTTGCCATGTTGTCTATGGATATCAATTGATTTTTTCCTGAATAATTTTGCTACATGCCCAAACTTGTTACAAGAATAATATTTGATATGACCAGAAAACGAATGAGAGGAATAATAATATTTCCATCTCAAATTCCTTCTATTGTAATTAATAGACTTGTGACCAAATATGTTGCAACTAAAATAATATACCTTAAATAAACCTGTGTACCTGAGAGTTGATGTTATTCTTGTGAGATGACTACTTTCTTGAGAGTGAAACAATATGCTTCTACAATTGGTTTCAAAATGTCCATAATTATGAAATATAAATAATTCAATATTATTTCTCAGAGAAGAGAATCGATGAAGGTTTCTATTATTGTTTACTTTTGATCTCTTTGACAATAAATTATGATTTTGTACCCTTCAAGATTCTTTCAAAAGCATGTGAACTAGATTCTCCTTTTATAGTTTCATGAAAACCAAGACCAAATTTAGTGGAAGGAGATCTTTGACTATTAAGAATGTTATACAGAATCTTAGTACTATCTTGAAATTTCGTGTTTTTATTCTTTTATTCCGATTTACCTTTTAGAATGTTAATCTCAACTTCCATTATTTCATATTTCTCTTCCTTTTCTATATACTTCTTCCTCATTCCTTATTTACCCTTTCTTCCTTCTTCCATTTTATCCTTTAATTTGATAATCTCTTCCTTCAACCCATTCTCTTGTTCTTCAAATGATTGAAGTAGGTCTTCATTTTTCTTGTTTGACTTTTTAAGGTATTCTCTTAGATAGACAATCTCAACTTCAAGACCTTCACAATAATTTTTAATCTCTACTCCAACATTTACTGACTTGACATGATTGTTATCATATGCCTGCAACTTATACTTAATATTAATATTATTTCTCCAAGCAAGATTAAGTTTTCTTCTAGGATTAAAAATTTATTCTGACATGTATTATTTTGAATCAATAACTCCATTTTACATAACTAAGGTTTTTTTATCATCATGCTCATATTCTGACACATTGCTGGAAATATGATTACCTAATGGTTCACCTGATGAAAAATATTCCTTTGGTTTTCCTTCATGGATTTCATGTAGATTATCACATACTTCCCTTGCAATTGCATAATGCATAACCATTTTTAATGTTGAATCATGTATGTGATTAATGATGTCACTTATTGCCTTATTTTTCTTTTGCACTTCTTTGCTTGATGAGGAAGTGTTAGTGAATCCATTTCATACTAAATACCATACATGAGATCGAAGGTTTGTTATATTAGACTTCATATTTTATTTCCATTCTTGAAAATTATCATTGCCTAGGATAGGCATGCCTTCCTTGTCCATTATTTCCGACTTTCCTTCTTCTTCTTCTTCTAGGGTCATCATTTTTTAATCTTTGTTTGCTTTAGAATTTAGCGTTTACCCATGACAGAAATTTAAGTTGATTCATTGTTACTTGTTGATCAACAATTTTCATTGATGTCAACCCAAGCAGCACCAGGGGCTACCCCAATATTGCATGGGAATTTCGACCTACCAAATTAATATATTCCAAGTCAGGAATTATTTTGATGGTTCTACTTGTCGAGATGTTTCCATTGATATATGGCACGCCACGTAATTCTTCACGGTTTGAGAGATATTCATGTTTGAATTTTGTACCCCGAGTTAGTGGGCTAAAACCCCATGGGGTTGTGGGATGGGTCATTGAAAAGTCATAATTAATATTTTTTAAGCTCCTAAAATCACTCCCACGTTCACTTGTTATACCCCTCTCAACCTAAGCATTTATATAAATTGTGATCCTCATATTCTCCTTATGCAAGGGATTTCGCCATCTGAAACAGGTCATTGTGGAATTTTATCTATAACTTGTTTTCTATGAAATTTCAAAAGCTAAAATTTTTATGAGGCGAAGCAGAAATCCTGAGGAAGCTCCTATGAAAATTTCAGATCAAGTTACACAATATTTTCCGAGATATGATCTGTGGAAGTCAATGTTTTTGCAGGCTCCTGAAATTCATCTCAAAAACGTGACCTTGGGAAAATCATCATCACTCTCCCTCTGAGTATCAGATTGGAATTCTGTAAAAGGTTTCATATATCACACGGACCGTAGTTGTTTCTCTATCAATTTAAGAGAGGAATGAAAAAATAGTGAAATGTGGCATGCCATAAAAGTTCACTCTACTAAAACAGCCCATAATTAGGGAATTGTGATAAATTAGTCATAACTCTCACTTGAAGAATCCAAATTAGGTCATACCTATGGAATTGGAAAGAATACTCGGAGGAGTACTACAAGACCGAAAATCAGATATTGGAGATCTAAAATAATAGAGATACACTAGATTTAACTTCGAGCTCCTAGAAGGCAAGAAAAAGCTAGATCATGTGTTGTCAACGGCTGCAAAGGACCAGAATTTCTAGTGTAGCATAGCAAAGCAAGGTGCAGAAGAGGGTAGCATGACAAGAGCAACAACCAAGGTGCAGAAAAACAGCAAGAACTTCACCACGTGAAGTCTTCAAGTGGGCAGCACTGCATACAGTCACTGTAAAGGTATCATTGTACTAATTCATTTTAAATACATTATTGCAAAAATTGTACTAGTCTCTATCTGCCAAGAGTTAAAGAGGTAGTGTTGGGAGGTCTAGGATGATCATTAGGTGGTTGTGTCATAGTTGGGGTTATGGTCTAGTGTGTCTTCGTCTTCTACAACATTCTATATCATTGTAAAGTGGACCATTTTCCCTAGTACGGGAGTCCATTCTTCTTTTATTCTTCTATAGGGTGGTAGGGTGGTGCTAGGTTGAGTTGTAGCTCATTGGGTGTTAGGGAATCTATTCGGTTGACTACTAAAGAATCTTGGGCATTAGAGCATCCATCCAGTGGGAGCTAGAGAAGAATGGTTTTCTAGATTCTAGGAAGTGGAGCTTTATTTTCAATTGGATTTGAATATTAAAGAACTATTAGAAAAGTATTAGGTGGTTTTTGTCCCGGAGTGGCTTTGCACCTTAAAAACTGTGGCATTTGTGTTCCTTTTGTTTGCTTCTATCATTGTACAGACACTGATAATAATTGAATATTAACTAATGCCCTAATTGAAATGAATATTGATTCACCCCCCCTCTTAGTATTTCCAACATTATCTTCACTATCATCACTCCTACATAAAAAATAAAATGGATAAAAAGTAGAACAAAAATTTGTACCTGAGAAATTTTTGTTACTCTAATCTTCATTCTTGATCAATACAAAGTGAGATACTCCCAAAATTGAATATTTGTTGACATCTATAGATGTCACAACATATGATAGATCACTTCATTGCCGCATTTTTCTTGAACCGACTTATTCCTTTTAGTTTCCTTTCTCTTATTTTTCTTATTTCCCATTGTCCCTAATCCACATCAAGTGATCAAGCTTAAACTGAAGTAACCTAATCTAATACCAATTGTTGGGAAAAATACTGGGGGGGCGGGTGGGGGGGTGAATCAGTATTTTAAACTTACTTCGACTTTTCAATTTCTTATTCAGATTTTTGTTTTGTATTTCCATTCAAAAAAATAGCGTATGTACATGACTGTGATGAATAGAAATAGTGTACATCATGTTTTCAAACAGAGAGTTATAAAAAAAAGAGTATTTCAAGCCATAACAAACCTTGACTTTCATTTTCTTGTGAAGAGAGAGCCACAAAACTCAAATGAAAGAAAAAGGAAAATTAACTGAATTACTTAGTGGGAAGAGGTTTTGTTAAATTGATACATATAGGAGTAAGGAGGGAAGGAAATGTGGGCCTAATTCAATATTTTACTTTAACTAAGCCTCATATCATGTTATCTAATCATCCCATATAAGGTGATTTCATGTAATAATTACTATCATTTTTTTTTTTTTAATTCACCTTATCTTTATTAAATTTGAAGGTCAAATAAATTTAAGTTGTATTTGTTAAGTTGTACTAAAACTAATATAAATGTCTAAATGTGAATTAGGTAAAATTAAATTGAAATTTTTTAAAGCATAAGCTATGCATTTATCTATCAATAACAATTTAGTTTATGTTTTATTATATTCAAAAATAAATTTGAAATGCATGAATATAAGTAGTTTGAAACCAATATCTAAAATTATTAAGATTTTTTTCATAATTGCATCAGAATTGTGTCTTATGCTTATTAGAGTTGAGAACAAGTTTCGAAGTATTAGCACCATCAGCCCCCCTTTCAGTATCAAAATTACTAGGTACCAAGGATAGTAATTGATAACTAATAGGCCACCCTCTAACTATCAAATTTATCACTTTTATTTACCAATATTACATTCATTTTAACACTTGAATTTACCATACAAGTACATCTTCATTTATCTACATGTAACAAAAAAGGAATTCTATGGCTAGAGAAATAGTTACACCCAAGTATAGATATCTAGGTTTCTTTTCCAATATGATTATATATTTAATATTTGATTTTGGGCTTACATTTTTTGGAAAAATGGAACTTACTCTTTTATCTCTGCATTTCCACACCTAATTTAGTTTTATATGTCTTTGTTTTACATAGATTTCAGTTTTTCACATGTATTGATTTCGTACTGACTAAACCTCCAAACAAAGTTTAGCTACAATGCTGAATGTAATCATGTATGTTAGAAATATAGGTCTTCTTAAGTAATTGTGTTATACATGGTAAGATTTTTGAAATAAGAGACTTATGGAATGGGCGTAACAAACAAAGTGCAAAACTCCAATTATATGATGTCAAATTTTCTATTATGTATTGTAATACTTTCATGTTCTCATTTCTCGTTAACTACACCGCACTTCCTTACAATTAATGTGTAAGTGCTTACATGCAATCTCACAGTGGGACGTGAAACATTTTTTTTAATGACATAGAAATCCCCATATTGCAGTTGTTGTGAGGGAGAAAGGGTGTGTGAATAAATACGTGTACAAAGAAAAGAACAATTTTTTCTTCTACACATGGAATTCAAATCTATATCTATATATATATATATTCATTGGAAAATGTGAAGGAAAATTCATTTTTCTCTTATTTTAAATGGTTTAGTCTGATTCATTTTGGAATATGTGTTCATTCTGAAATTATTTTGATATCATGTCACTACTACTAGAAAAGTAAGTAGTATATGTTATCGACATTGAAATTTTAATGACCATGGGGTCTTTGATAGATGGTTTCTAGGTGTGCTGTTAAGGTACTCATAGATTTTAATTCATTGACTCAATTCCCCACCCTATTCAGGTGGTATTCATGGACATGGCCATGATATAACCTCACCATTTCCAAATATAAAAAAAAATATGAAATCTTAACTCACTATTTTTTTATATATTGCTGCTAGGGTTTTCAAAGTCATCAGCGTGTTGTAGCTTGTTCATTGTTTCAACTTGTATGCTTAGAAACAACAATATCATGGAATTGTATGAAATAAAAAATATTTTTTTAGAGTTCGTAGTAGTAGGTTATGTAGTACCAAGTTCTTCAACAGAGACATTAATAAATTTATCAATACATATATGAAAAACATGCGTATGTGATAAAATTGAGAAGATATAAGCTATATTTTTAATTCGATATTATACATACATATATTTTTTTAATTTTATCGATCCTCTTTCAATAATGAACCACCAAATTTGAGTTTAAATATGAATGTCCCTTCAACAATATGCAACTTTTAGTCTCACCATTCATTCACATATTGATATTGGATCTTTTTTTTTATTGTTTGTTGTAATGATATTTTCATTTTGGAAAGGACGATGACATTTGGATTATTAGAATGTTGAAACATCAAGTTATTTTCCTTTTTTATTGGATTCATTGTTTATTTAGAAGGGAACAAATCATATCGATATAAAGTGGAACTTTTCCATATTTCTTGGAGTCATTGAAAATCTATACAATTTCCAATTGATACAAGGTATGCATATTACAATTTCCACTTGATATCTAGAAGGAGGGAAAAAAAATTCCTCTCCTTTTTTTGTGTTTGTTTTTATAAAATTAAGGTATGTAGATACCAAACGAAAAAAAACAAGAAATAGATGTGTTTGATGTAGAAAAAAAAACAAGAAGATAGAGATAAGCACATGAGTGAACTAAAAGAAGTTTGTGTCTACTAAGAACCTTATATTAATATTGCTTTCGCAAAAAAACATTTGACTCACATAAACAACTTGAATTTATTTTTTTGGCTTGATTATTTGATTCTTTGCAAATGCTTTTGTATAATAGATATACTTCTATATAATTGAGACAATTGACAATACAACATTTAAGATTTGTTTGGAAAATAATTTTAATGAACCATTAATGTCTTATAAAATTTAAATAAATACATATTTGTTGACATAAATGCATAATGTCAATGATAATGAGGTGTATATTCAATGTATGTCACAATTTGTTTCACTTGAATGCCCATCAAATGAGAGGGGGCTTTCGGGAGGCATTTTTTGCATACATTGATTGTCAAAGTATCTCAACATACCAATAGGAATTTCATTAAAGACTCAAAAGAGGCCATACTTTCATTTCAATTCATCTATAGGCATGCACACATATGAAATATTATTTCATGATGACAATACCATCAGTGGACATTTTGATCCACTCTTGTGCAAAAAACAAAATGTAGATATCGATGGTTCTAGATGAAATGTAGATGGTCTATGGAAAACATTCTTTGAACATTAATCTACATAAATAGATGCCAATATGTTATAAAAAGGGCTTCAACTAGTTCAAATTTTAAGGGTGCTTTGGGTGAAAGCCCATTTCATTGCATTTTTCATCTAACGCAATATGAATATGACGTGGGTTTCTTGTGTTGCATTAGGGGCTAAAATTTCTCAATCATAATTTTATAAGGTGATATTTTTGCGTTAAAAATTCAACAGGAATATTGGATTACAAGTGTTATATTTTCCTTTTGGAACTCCCATATGAAAATAAATGCATAGAAGGTGGTATTTTTTTCCTAGATATATTATTTTTTGTAGCTAGACATTTGTGTGTAGTCTATAGAAGGAGGAGATATTTTGACTTGATTCAATTCAGGCAAGTCGAAGTCAATCATGTTTAATGTTATTCAGTATAAAAAAAGTATGGCACGATGTTATTTTGAACCATTGGAAAATAGAGGAAATATGTTTATGAATAGCACATCAATGATTTCAAAAAGTATTGATTGTATGGAGCAAAAAAACAATTCCCTTTGAACAAAAAAAAAGTTTCTTAGAAACAAGACTCACAAAACCAATAAAAACATGAACAAAAAATCGAAAGTAGTTACAATTCATGGTAGGAAGAGAATGTATCATTCAAAGAATGTTTTTACACTCTCTAAAAAAAAAAATGAAAAAACAAATGGTTGGTATTCCTATCTACAATTACCCATGTTAATGTTGTCGAAACTTCCTTGGAAAGGAAATTATAGCAAATTAATAAGTTGATTTAAAAAAAAAAAACATGTTGCAACTAGGGGCATGGAACTCTAACATGGATATAGTTGCAAGCATTGTTAAAAATCCTTGGATCATGGTGATATTCCCATATTTTCATGCCCTCAAGAAATTATATGCAATAAACACATCCACATTCTATGTAAACTAAGTGAGTTAGAATAAAGACTAGTATCAATATGCTTTCCATTCATGCAAATTTTAGAAGTAGGAAAAAAAATAGAGGTAAATAAATGGGCCTAATTAGAGGTATAATCAGTGTTTCCACTAACACATATTAGATTCAAGATCCACTTCCATGTGACATAAAAGAGAATGATACAATTGATGTGGAAATAAGGAGAATACTATGCTCTTCAAAGAATTATATCACTTATGCAAAACCATTATTTATCGGATGTAGAAAGTTGTCATAAAGGAGTATTGGAAGGCAAATTTTCTAGAGGCCAAAAATACAGTAGGAGTTGAGATAGATATTGAAATAGACAGTGGTATCAATAACAAGAATTAAGAGCCAATGAAAAAACATTGTTGCATGGGTTCACAAAATCATATAATATTTATGATATTCAAATTAATCAGTTAAGAACTTTTCTTAGTGAGGACTATATCCCAAAGGGGATTTTCTAGGACATACATTTTAAGAAAATAAACCTCCTACATTTTTTTATGGAGAAAAAAGTCTAGATGAGATTACAAGAAAAAATACATATTAAGAAGATGAAAATATGAGAAATATTGCACAAGGACCAAGACTTTACATAACGCATCCCAACTTTTTTTACAAGGAAATATGAATTATAATTAGACAAGTTCTCAAATATGTTTGGGTAATAATAATAAAAGTACAACTAAAGGGAAGAAAATTATTAGAAAAATATGTTAAGTAAAAGCCAATTATAGATTTTATTCCTAAATTAGAAATTGTTTACATGGATCGAAGAACAATATGCACATCACTAGATTACTTTCTTTTTTGCATACGAATGTTTAAGCAATGATATGACAATTGAGTCCGCCAATTTTTTTTTCCATCAGATATGGTCAGCATCATTATAAATTATTGATCAATACAATACAAGTTATCAGGGACAAAATAATCCCTTCTACTAACAATTATATAATATAACACGTGCTTGAAACCATATTGAGAAATTGTGAAGTATCATGTGTACGTTACTACAATAATATGGTAGGTGCCCTACAACAACCAGTTTCCCATGATAATAAGTATCTTGGGGAATTTCAAGAACACTATTTTGTAAAATAATTCCAAAATAGAGAAATAAAAAATGACCAAGTGTTTCAACAAAAAAAAATGCATCGATCTACATGATAAACATGAATGTTAAGATAGAGAACTTTATAGATATATATTTGTCTTGTGATTCATGGATTGTAGAAAATGATATGAAAATAATTCAACATCATCATCATACATAGTCTTGTAAGAAAAAAGATGTTAATTTTAGGTTCAATTTTCCCATTCCTCTCATAAGGAAAACAACTATACTTGAACCAACTGAGTTCACATATGAAAGAAATGAGGAAAAATGCCAATCTTATTTTTGAAGCGCTAAAACATCCCACATACAATGAAACATTTGTGTTTGAAAACTTTTTGAGATATTTGAGTTTGTCCGAGAATGAATACATTGATGCCACAAAATGTAGTTTAAAGTGCACAACAATTTTACTGAAAAGAAGAACAACTGACATACAAACAAATAGTTTTTGTCATGATATTCAAAAAATGTGGAATGAAAACACATATAATTAGGTTGTTCTTTATTCTAGTGCAACAACCAAATATTGTATATTTTACATAAAAAAACCTTATAAAACCATGACAACAAATTTTAAACATATTCCATAAGAATATAAAAAAACAAACCTTGATATTGTGGAAATAATCATTTGCCTTGGAAAGCTTTGCTAAACTTGCAACAAATATCTGCACATTGGGTTATGGATATTGTTTTTTCCTTTCCTTTGTCTAGAAGTTGAAGAAAATGTATATTCATTGATACTTCACACAAATATAAAAGGGTGTGTATCATCAAATGAACAAAACAATTGCAACAAGAAGTAAATGATTTAGAGTATGTGTTCCGTGCTTCAATTACTTATTGTTACTTTCAATGGCCACAAATATTTAGCAGATTTTGCATGAAGCTATACAAAAAAGGGAAAGAAATGAAAATGTGGTGATGTGTCATTTGTTATAAGATTCATGAGATATAGTGAACATAAGGACCCAAATTTTTTATTATTTAGAAACGTACGTGCTATATAAGCTTGATGAATTTATTTTTAAACATAATATGTGTTATAGTTGAAAGAACACATATTTAAGCCTAAAAAAAACCATAATATAGAATTAGAAAACATTCACTTTTCCAATTCCCGGAGCATGGGGTGACCTTGATGATACATCAAACATTATTGAACTAGATTATTGTGGATATTTCAATATAGATATGATTGAAGAAAAAAAATCAATTTTTGATGGCCTCCATTTGAAAAAAACTAAATAATATGAAGAGTACAATATTGATAGCAACCTCCACCATTTTAATGTAATGAAACACATAAAAACATTAGTTGATTAGCCCGATCATATTGTAATGTAGAAACATATATTAGAAGGCAAATAATTATATAGGATAAGAATACAATTGAACAAAGAACAAGAAAAAAGAGTAAATTATATGTTGAGTAAGAACAAGCAGGCTCACTCGGAACCACTATTTCTTTTTTTTACTAGAGATGCAAACACTAGAAATACATTTATTATAAGAGAAATCTTCCAATCTCTAGTGAATATGTACAATAATAGAATTGAATATGATATATTTACATTAAAGGGAGTCATAGAAACTTAAACATAAAAATCATCTTTCAATGTTGGTGGTGTGACATTGCACTCTACCTTTTCAATCCCTTTTAACAAATCTGAATACTATTCTTTAAGCAATGAAAATTTCGATACAATGTCCAAACACTTTGAAAATATTCATATTGTGCTTATTAGTGAGTTTTATCTTGTTAATTGCATACTTTTGTACCATATTGATAAACAATTATGTGAAATTAAACATACCCCAACTGAATATTTGGAAATGTTGATTTGATAATGTATGGTGACTTGTATCAGACAAAAAATTTCAAATACTCTATGATATTTGAACACTCAAAGCTGAACAAGTTGATAGTGCCATATAGTTTTTGGTCAGACAAAGTAAAATGTTGTGCTTTGAATATTCCAATGTGTCAAAAAGATAAATTTTATTCCAATTTTGAACAAAATGAGATTGAATGCCCAATCATATGTTCACAATCGATTCATCAACCATCATTGTTATAGGCAACCACTAATTGAACTAATTTTCCGTATATATTTTTGTTGACGGTGTTGGACCCACCAACATTTAGGGGATCTCCCTGATATGAATTCGCAACTAGAGTGTCCCAGCAGTGGTGTGTTTAATGACATTCCTTGGGTTAAAAAACGCATAGAGTGGTGTACGGTGTATTTCGTTAATGCAAGTGTGTGACCCTGTGGAAATTAAATATGATGCATGAACGGTTATAAAAAAAAAGGGGGAAGGAAGTGAGCTCCTTAGAATCCTGTAAGAGTACACAGCTTGAAAGCAACACACAAGCTGAAAATACATCAGACAACCTAACAAGAATAATATTCCACAAGTTAAAGGTTATGAGTTAAACATGAACATGAATTCAATAAGCTTCGTACAAATGGAAACAAAATATTTCATAAGCATATGCATAAATTCAAAAAAATACATTTCAAGCTAGTCCAACTACATTTACAATATATGCATGAAGACGTGCCAATTATGATTATTTTATAAGTCAAATTCCGATTCATACATACAATATGAAGAACCACTTTCCCCAACAGTGGAATGTGAAGTAAACAACACCTCATCCAAAATAAATATACTCCCTCTATCCTACAGAGAAGCCAAGGCTGAAAAAAAACTCCCAAGCCTTTTCTAAGCCTAAGATTAGCCAAAAGATTGGCTCCCAAAAGCCTATTACAAGAGTTATGAGGATGTTTTTATAATTAAGGTGGGTGACTCTTGGTAGGCCCCCTTTGTGACTCTTGGACTCCCCTCATGACTCCTAACATTACATATGAGTCTTCCCATTCCATCATGGACATGTGGAATTTCAATCATATAATAATTACATGTAATATTATGATCTCAGTCACATACTCATACCAAGCTTGGTAATGTGTGATGGTATCCCCAAACTATGAGATGATGTTAGGTTGGAAGAAGACTATTGCCTCTAATGCATCCGGGTTCAGCCTCTTGGAACCAGTCTTCACTTATTCTTTAATCAGGCACAACATTATTTTTATAATAATTGGGCCATTGATGCAAGTATGCAAAGTTTGTTTGTTGATCTCCATGTCCTCTCGGGTGGCCTCCTTCTCTAGCTTCTTTAGTTACTGATCAATCTCTTGTTAGACTTGCTGCTTGTGTTGAGCCTTGGTAAGTGTACCAATTTATGGGATCTAGTGGGTTCTCACCATGAAATCCAAGCAATCGTATATCTGTCCATATGAAGCCTAAATGCTTCCGATGAACAAGGTGAGTCGCTTGATGTTCTGGATTAACATCCGAACTATGGATTTCTCTAACTCTTCCTCTAACTTCATCTTATTTACCAATGAAAGTGGTACAGCCTTATATCACATTGTCCACTCATTCATGGTAGTGATGCTAGTTTGTATATTCTTGAGGAATTTGAAAAATTCTTTTCTCTGACGTAGCATGTCATTCAGGTGGACAAATTCCTTATGAACAATTACCAACTCCTCATAAAGTTCTTGCATAGTGTCCCCAAGTGTGGATACTTCAGCAAGTATCATTTCTATTATCTCCCCACGATACACTAGTGTGGATGGTGCACTCTATGCTGCTACACAATTTTTTTCATTATCTTTCCAGAGTGCCTATATTTTCTATGATAACTACTTTTTCTCGACCACCATAAACTTGGTTTTGGATATGGTTGCTCCTCTAAAGGCCCAACTGGCATCAATAATGTAATTTATATTCCTGTTGGTGTCTATCATGATCACCCTTTCTCTCATGAACGCGGGTGATACATGATCATTCGATAAATAATTTCTTCTCACTTGTACAATATTCTTATGAAGCTCATCAAATGATATATTTTAGACATCCATGATAAGATCATCATCAAGGAGAATCACCTCCCCTTCCTCAGTCAGTTATCTCTCTGTAGCTGGGGGTGATGGATTTGGAACAATGGCGTGAGATGCACTGGGCATCAGGTCCACATCTTCATTTAGCAGCTCGAGTCCCATTTCTATGTTCGTCAGTTCAATCAACTATTAAATCTCTTGAGAAAACTCTCATTTCTACATTTTTTTGCTCACTCCTTCTAGTACTGGTTGATCATGTACTTGTTATTCAACCTGTATAGCTTTCATCTCTTCCACCATGACACCTTTCCTTTCTTCCTCTTCTTTCCTATGTCTCTCCTTTTTCTCTCTTCTTCTAAGCTCTTGTTCTTCCTTCAACTCATGTTCTTATCTCTACACTCTCTTGGCTAATTTCTCTAAGGATTGCTTCTCCATCTTTTGCTAATCTTCTCTCTATTTCCTTTGTTCCTTATTTCCTTCGATCACCAAAGCTACTTTCTCAGTGATAAGATCTTCTTTCAATTTCCTTCTTTATTCCTCTTTTTTATGGTATGCTACCTTCCTATTTCCTTTGTCACATGCCAGAACACTGCATGTTGTTGTTGTTGTTGCTACTAAAACTTCTGGTGCCTCTGGAACAACTTGAGAAGTCCCAGTTTTATTGATCGTCTCACGGAGATGGGAGGAGTAATAATAGTTCCTCCATTTCTCATCCTCCTGCCACTCGTATATCTTGCTGACCCAATTAAAGTACACTCTTGCACAGTGTTTTTTGAAAATTCCCCTCAGACCATACAGATTGTAATACTTTGTGCTAAACTTTAATTTGACCATGTCTTTTCCTTCGACATCCATGACCTTGGTATTCTTAATCTCGTATACTTTGAATTTCAAAGGAAGAGCTAACCATGGTGGCTTCTTCGTCCTATGCAGTGCTGCCAATAATCCTGTGGACAGGTGATAAGCTACCTCTTGTATGACCAGTATTTTAGTGGCATATCTCAGTAAAATATGTGGTGACTTCTTCCCGCCGAATACTCTGATCAATGTGAAATCTAGTAAGGAAAACCAATAAGAGATATCTTATATCACCTCCATATTTTCTCGTGACATGCAAGGTGGGTCCTCCTAAAATATGAGCCTACAAAGTTGGATGATGAAGAGATCAGTAGGATTCTCCATGACTTCACGATTACTACAATCCAAGATTAACTTGCCATAGATATTTATGGAACTATGTTTCGGTGCACATTTATAGTTCATGCCAGGGAATTGGTTGTGGACATAGATTGCATCTAGTAAGTATGCAAACATGTATAATTTGCTTGCTCACCCTTGGGTGGATTGCAATATTTTTTCACATGGACTCTTAGTTGATGAGCCAATAGGGCTGAATAGTTGAACGACTTCCCCTCATTCACTACATGGTTCAGTAATATATCCCACCACTATGGAAAGGTCTTTATGTCTAACTAGCCATAGATTCTGTAGTATGGTATGACCAATAGTTTATAGACTTTCATGACTTCTATTGGCTTGTACATACAGGTGGTTGTCTGTATAAACTCGGTTGGATCCTTCACCCATCCTGTGATGATATCTCTCATGTTTTTGTATTTGTGAGTGGAATAGAAAAATGAGTCCATATTCTTCAATAGCTCAGGAAGATGATACATATGTTTGAAGTCCTCTATCAGGAATGTAGCAAGCTTCTTCGTGCTGGTGTTGTTCGATGTCAAGGTTTCTACGTGATGTTTGAGATAACCCAACTTATTACATCCGCACATGGGAAGGCTGGATACATGCATGTTGTTAGGTTCCCGTGATTTGTTAGATTGGTGAGATAACATGCATAGGGTAACATCATACCAGTATTTGGAGTCCTAGGACCTAGCCTTACTGGACTCAGAGAGGGCTCTCTCTATTTTTGCAAAGGATGTGAACTTGTTTTCTTTTAGGGTTTTGATTTTAGGCTAGTTGTTAAGTGTAGGGTTAGTTTGTTTTTTTTGGTTGGGTAAGATGATCAAGTAAAATAGGTAGAGTGAGGGAGTCTTCAAATAATCGGGCTATGGAGTCAATAAAGTTATGGAAATTTTCAAAAATAAATAGGGGTGGATCACAGGGAAAATCTAGCATGGTCAGATGGATTCTCAAGGTTTTTGTGAAGTGAAATGAACATCAAGTTTCTGAAACAAAGTAGGGAAAAGGGAAATCAAGAATACTTTGTCATGTACTTAAAACAAGGAGGACATCAACACTATTTAGCATGAAGAAAAAATAAATAGACAGGGCACACCAATAACTCTTTGATTCAACTTAAGCGAACAAGCATTTCAGACATACAATCCAATGAAATATAGAAGGTGAGAAACTCATTTAACTTCTAGTGATTTCACCTTCAAAGTTAGAAAACATTCAAGATACCATATAAATTTAATTAAAGAAGAGGGAACACCTAAACATCATTGATCATAACTATGAATATCTCCAAAACAATTATTCAAGCATAGACAAAGGGTATGATAGAAACATAGCCTCTTTGGCAAACCTAATCAATGGTACTTTGGAGGGAGACCTCAAGAACATTGTTTAGAGGCATAAGACAAGTAGGTCTAACCATAAATAATATTTGATATCTACTATATTAAACCATTCATGAAATAAACAAGCTTAGGGGGGTCTAGAGAGCAATTAAGAATTCTCTAAAATGGCCCAGTAGAGGAAAACATAGAGGCAGTGAAGAACAAATAGAGCTAAGGTGCCTTTGAAAACATTTCTTAGTCTAAAACCTTTGTCCTACTGAAATTTAGAAGGATGGAACACAATGATACATGAGAAAACAATAACTCAATAGAAGCACATCACCATTAACCAAGCTCAGGGATCTTGCAAGCAACCTTCTCCATCATCAATCAAGACAATCCATTCAGAAACTCCACAACACCAATTTCTTCTCCAATCTCCAAAGAAAAAAACTATGTATTGCTCCAAAGAGTCATCAAATGCCAACGTTTTACAATGAAGCCCTCATGCTCTATTTATCTAGCAGAGGAGGGAAAAAACCCTAAATAGGGTTTGAAAATGTCAAAATCATCCATAAATGCCATTTATGCCCAAGAGACCATGCAAGGCCCAAGGAATAAATATCTCATGAAATAAATGTAAAAATAACTCCTAGCACCTAATTTTGGATTGATTTTCCTAAAAAAAAAATTAAAATATCATTTTTCAATAAATGAGTGTCTTTTGTTGACTTTTGGCCAAAAATGCCCAATTTGGTCTGAATGCACAACACCTTCCCGGGCAGAAAATAGGTATATTTGCAGTTAAGTTTGGGTGACCTTCCTAATGTCAGAATTTTCTCCGTGATGGCCCGTTGGAAAGTTGGCTAAGTATAATTTCCAAGTATACCATTTGTTTTCTAATTGAGCTCCATTTTTCTGTCCAAAAATAAAAATTTCCAAGACTGCCCTAGGTGTAGTGCCAAGTTTGAAAATGAGGCAGAAAGGTGAAAAATGAGGTGTTTTGTGGCCTTTTGAGGGGTCAAAAATGCTCCAAATGCTCTGAAATATGGTGAGAATAATGTACTAGTCATGAGGATTTTAAAAATGTAAATTTTTCACTCTGAAGATGACCGATATGAAATCGTAGTGCCAAGGGTGATGCGCTTAGAGGCCTCCAAATTCACAAAAAAAACATAATTTATCAACGTTCTCTCAAATTTGGTGCATGTGTGCCTCATGGGTTTTGAGAGAACTGTAGAGAAGCTTGTGCCAAAATTACAAGGTTAGCTTGGTATTTTGCCTCTTTTAGTTCTTGGATCTTAGTTTGGGCCTTCTTGAGTTTAGCCCTTGCAACTTGGTTTCTCTGGGCATAATACTTGGTCATCCTCCTTTGGATATCAAGATCTTTATTTTATTTCTTCAATTTAGCCTCCAAGTGTATGTTGGATGTTTCCAACCAAGGCTCCTGATCATGTGCTATCTCCATGGCCAACATCTCATCTAGAGGGATCTGCTCTGCTAGGGATGATTCTTGTTCCCTTTGCTTTGGCAATGCCTTCTTCAACCCCATGGTTCTAGGTCTCCTCCTAGACTATCCTCCTTCATCCTCCCTCTCTTCATAAGTTCCCATGAACTCTTCTAACTTTACCTGTTCCATTTGGGCTTCTTTTCAGCCCTTGATGGCTCTACCCTCATAAATGGCAATTTGTTCTCCTAGCTACCTATTCTCCATGTCAAGGGCATCATTTACACTTTTGGCCATCTTCAAATTTTCTTGGAGGTCTTCAATGAGGGAATTTTTGTTCTGGATGAGAAAGTTTGAGATCCTCGCTTCATCCTCCTCATCACTGTCCACCTGAATGATCTCAAACTCCCTCTCAACCTCATGATCTTCTTCTTCTTCCTTTACCTTTTGTTTTCCTTTTTCTAGTGGCTGAGCTGAGGTGGATGGCATGGTCCCTTGCCTTTTGGAGGCAAAAAACACAAGCCTTTTCCCTCTTCTATATGTTAATGGAAGAGGTGTGATTGTGGTCATTTTAGTGTCTTGATCAGGGTTGCTTTCATTTGTCTCCATTTTTTAATCTTCACTACCCTTACCACTACTCACCTCATCATTTTCTTCACTGTTTTCATGACTGTCATGACTGTGGTCATGACTGTCATGACTGTCCTCTTCTTTGCTATCTTGTTCATTATCTTCTTTATTATCTGACTCTTTGTCACTATCCTCTTTGTCCCTATTTTCTTCATCACTGGCTTGCTCACTGCCTTTCTCCTCATTATCTGTCTCGGCCTTTTTTTCATTTTCTTCCTCTTCATCATTTTCTTCCTCTTTGTCACTTTCTTCTTCTTCATCAGTTTCTTCCTCTACCTCTTCATCATTTTCTGCCTCTTTGTCACTTTGTTCCTCTTTGTCACTTTCTACCTCTCCTCTTCATCATTTCCTGCCTCTTTGTCACTTTCTTCCTCTTCATCAGTTTCTTCATTTGTTTCCATTTCCTCTACCTCCTATTGGCTCAACTCATCATCACCCTCATCTTCACTTTGGGCTGATTCATTGTCATCTTCACCTTCATTGTCACTATCTTTCTCACTGCCACTTCCTTCTTATTCTGATGCATCAGGAGAATGTGAATAAGGTAGGTTTTCTTGAGGAGAGGCTACTTTTGTAGATGATGAGGCATGATATGTAGGAGGTGATGGAGGAGTGAAGGGAGGAGGATGAGATGATGAGGGTAAAATAGGTTGATGATGAGGCAGCGGGCTTGTGAATATCTCATGAGCTATGAACACATCCCAAGGTATGCCTTTTTGCTCCAACTGATGTAGTACCACCATCTTGATCAAGCAGTGGTGGAACAAACTCTGCATTTTTTGGGTATAAATCCTACTTCGGACAACAAAAGACATCTTGTCTATTCTCCTATACAAGTAATAGTGTAAATGAAGAATCTTGACCCTAGTGAAATGCATGAGTAGTCTGACATGGTAGGAGTAGAGCCTGAAGTATCTCCCCTCATAGGTAAATGATTTCATGATGACCTTCATTAGGGGTGCATACCTCTCTAGTAACTATGAGAAAGGAAAAATATATTTGCAACCCTCTTTATACCTAGGCTTGAGGAAAGGCTCGTAGAAACTCATGTCCAACTTTTCCCTTTTGAACCATTTCTCACCAACATTAGGAAGTCCAGTAGCTTGATCAATGGTATATGATGATATCTCAAATTATATCCCTACAAGGCTTGACTGTTTGTTGTGTAGGTTGAGGAAAAACAACCTAGTGAGTTCATGGTGACTTTGCACTTGTTTAACCTTTTCAAAAAACTGAAAACACCCTACATTCTGAAAGCATGTGAAAATCATGGGGGCAGAAGTAATTTATATTGTGTATTGGGGCTCAAATATGATAACCTTCCCACCCTTGTGCTTTGGCCTCATAGGCACTTGGCCTCCTTCACTGCTGATACTGCCTTCTTCTCCTGACATGGTGACTAGGGCTTGATTTTGGACAAACTTGGGCTTGCTTGTGAAACTTAGGCAGGAGGAGTGAAATAAAATGATGGTGAGGGAAGATTTTGCAGATGAGTGAGATGGAGGTGGGTTTATGACTGAGTTTCTTTGAGCTTGATAAGGACTTAACTTGAACTGATTTTTAATTACCCGAACTCACACTTTTTGACTAGTAATTGTTTTCTGGGAGGTAAAAACAAGGTGTTTGCCATGAAGACCTATGGTTTGATTACTTTAGCTTAACCATGAATGCATGAAATTCACTCGAGGAGGGCGAAAAATGTTCACTTACCAATTTTTGGGCTCTTTTGCAGGTTTCTTGGAAGCATCTTGGAGGGGTTGTTTTCATCAATTTGGCAATTTTGCAAGCAAAATTTTCCTTTTTTGCCTAGGCATAGTGTCTGGTAGGATTCTGGGTGATTCGAGTCCTCCTGGGCATAGCGTTGCCCGTGTGCAGGCCTGTCGTGCTCTTGGGTGTAGCGCTGCATGAGACATGCAGGCTTGCCAGTCTCCTGGACGAAACACCAGGTAGAAATGGCCGAGTAAGGTTCTCCTGGGCGTAGCGGTGCCCGCGTGCAGCTCTGTCAGATCCTTCCTGTCGGGTGGAACTGGGTGAACGCGTAACATCCACCTCTAAGCACAACACACTCCTCTCTAGGCACAACACAGTGTAAATTCACACTATGATTTCTCCTCTACCTGCAGCATCGGGTGCCCTAGATGTAGTGCCTGCTCCTAAGCGCAGCGTTGATTGACTTGGCCTAGAAATTGACTAAAAACTCAGAAATTTTCACCCTGAAGATTTTCACTCCTTTGCATATGCATAATGAGATGAGAGGAGAGTAAAAATGATCTTCATATACCTTTAGGGAAAATAAAATAAAATCAAAACCCACTTGATAATGTTTTTTAGTCCCTTTCTGACTTTACTAATATTCTTTTTCCCTTTTGTAGTGGGTGACTTGAAAACATAAAACTGGTCCCTTTTCTCCCTACCATGTCTCTTTGTTTCTCTTCAGGTAGCTGCTATGATGGATTTTGACTCTCTTAAACCTATTGATGCATTCAACACTTATTTTGTAGATGTTTTCTTGAGTTACATGATTTGATGTGTTTTGGCTTGTTTAGGTCTTCCAATCACTTTTCCATCAATAAGTGCCATGAAACCTTGAAATGACTTTATTTCCTCTGATCCTTGAGATATTTTGAAAACTCTTTGATAACCTTAAGCACTTTCATGGTGGAAGCCTCCTCAAAAAATCTTTGTTCTTACCTAGGAGATTAAGTTTCCTTTGTTTTGAGAGGTGCGTGAGAAACCTGTTTTCATCCTTTTTATTTGATCCTTAGGCATGATAAGTCTATCTTTGAAGAGCACAATAGCTTTCACTATCATGTATGCTAACTCTCTTTGGCCACTTCTGACTTGTTGCGGGTGCTATGACATAATGGTTTATTCCCCCTTAGACATCCTTGGTCCGTTGTGAGGCAGTGAGATATTTTACCTTGGAAAACCATGGAGGTCACCTTCTGAAATTTTCTTCAAACCTTCTGCCTGCTGATATCATGGAGTTCAAAATTTCCTTTTACCTTATTTGATCATCTTACCAAAACCCTAGGCTTTTAGGGTTTTCTAAGAAGTTTTATTAGTGTTGTCTTCTAAGTTCTCTATAGCCCTTTAAAGTTCATTCATTTATGTTTAGTTCACCTCACCTTTTTTCCTTCTTCATTTATAACTCTTATAAAATTCAATTTATGATTGATTATGCTGGTGTGCCTCTTTCCTTGTGATTTGATGCATTGATCTTTTCTTGGCACATTGTTGGCCCAATCAGTGTCTAGAAACCCTGATTTTACTTGAACATGGGTTGCTTCCTCTTCCATTTTCGTGTGTATATCTTCTAATGAGGTGTAGGCCTCTTACCTTACCTAATTTCCTGCTAATAGCCACCCTCACACTCATGCAAAAATGTCAAAATGGACAACTATCCTTTTGCAGAATTTTGTCCTTGGCAAAGCAGTCCTCCTTGAAGTTATTCTTGAGATAACTTGGACAAACAGGTGCATGACCTTTTCTCATGTTGATTCAACTTCTATCACATGAAAAACAGTGATTTAGTACACCAAAGACAACCCTACAACCTATGAAACCCCAGTGACCTAGTGGGAGGCTCTTTGACTAAAAGCATTGGCTTATGGTTTTCATGTATGAAAAACATAGTTTTTCGACATATAGATGTACTGAGGGTCCAAAACCCAATGTACTTGATTTATCTAAAGAGCCTATAGCGATAGTTTTGAGACCATCAACGCTTAAGGATTTTTTGGGAATCATGGAAATGAGTAGGCTTATAGGAAAACCCTAGATGGAAAATGGAGTCATAGGCAAGGAACAAACAAATTAATGAGATTATGGTTAGGAAAAAGGATGGAAATGAGAGGCACAAGCCATTTGGAGTTGGTAGGATTTACAAGGTGATCATGAAATGGCAAAAGGGTAGGATAGTAAAAAAATTCTCTAAGGATAATGAAGGCAGTGGAGATTTCTAAAATTCACAATGTTCATGGAATTTTGTTTTTAGAAATCTAGAACCAATACTTAGTCATCTCCGAATAGTGAAAATTACTCACGACTAATAATGGCTCAACTTGGGAGAGAAGCTCCTCTTTAGGAGGTGTCTAGAACCTCAGTGTTCAGATCTCTTTGTTTTGAAGATCAGTGCTTTACTCGCACTTGGAAAATATTTTTCTTTCATTTGTTGATGTTCTCTTGAAGCTCTCATATCAGAAATCTGAAAAAACATGATTACTTCAACATTATCTCTACCTACCCATCATACTTTGCCTAACATTTTTTATTCACTTGGGTTCACTTGGACTGGAAAACCCTTGACATTATTTTATTTTTGAAAGCATAAAAAAAAACTATCTACTTCTAACCTTATTACTTCCAAGAGTTCAGATTATGCTAGTGAACTCTTTTATTTTTCTACCTAGACTCTTCATATGTCCAGATTAAGCTGTTTGACAGGCTTCATTCTCTAATCTACTGACATGAAATTGAAAACATGATTTAAACCAGGACTAAGCTATTTGATGTACCAAGGGCTATGGCATTAAGACAAGATGCACACAGACATTATTTTGTATAAACAAAACAAGAATGTATGAGGGTTGTGTTTCTTCATTTGTTAGTCATCCCTATCTTTCTCTTTGGTTTAGTTTTGAGCATTGAGAACCATCATCTTTTCCTCCTAATCTATTTCTATTGACAAGTCAAGTTTAGATGATTTGACAAGTTCTCTTTCACTAACCTATGAGCAATAAATTGAAAACATGTTCAGCCATGATTAGGCTAGATGACTGAACAATACTCTTTTTCTTAACATGTAGTGGCAATTAGACTTACACACTTTCAGTAGTACTCTTTTTTGTGTATGGGGTTGTATCTCTTTTTTAGATCTGTCATCTTCTTCCTTCTTCTTTTTTTTTTTTGTTTTTTGTTTTTTATGATCTCTCATCATGCAATGTTATGTACAATGAATGAAAGTTTGAAACTAGGACTCTTGACATAAATAGTGCTTGAGTATCCTGCCATTGATAGGACCTCCAAATAATTCTTCTTCATTTAGCCCTTGAAAACATAAAACCCTGTTACCTCCATTTGAGTGCATGGTGTAAGGATCTTTCCAAGAGTTTTCAAATAGGCCATGATATCCTTTGCACTTTCTCCTTGAGTCTTGCTTCTAAAATTTTCCTTTGTTAAAGATCCTTCTTAGGTGAAAAATATATTCTTCATTAGTTTCAAAATAGACAATGAAGTCATCAATGTATATCATTGTGAAATAACTCAAAACAGGAGCCATGGCCCTTTGGAAAGTAGCTTTTGCACTCCTTAACCCAAAATGAATTTGATCAAACATGTAGGTGTTCCATGGTTCTTTGAAAGTGGTTTTATGCTAATTAATTGGAAGTGTTATAACCTGGTTATAACCTGAAACACTACCAAGCAATGACATTAGTTAGAAACTCCTACCCTTTGTAGAGTATGATTTATCTTGGGAAAAGGGTATTTTTCCTTCATGGAGGTTTTGTCTTGGTACCTAAAGTCTAGACATGGCCTATAACCCTTCATTTTCTTTGTTAGTGACACAATTTTCTCCAAAGGTTCATGATCTTTCTTGAAAGGAAACCTTATTTGAATAATATTTGTGTCACAAGGTTTTAAGCTTTCATCACCATATACCAAAGCATTGTGAAACTCTTTGCACAACCTTATGTATTTTTGTTTTATGTAAGGTGACAGAGTTTTGGATAACTTGATCATTTTGGGTTTTTCTAGGCTGCCTATGTTGTACTCCTCTACATCAGTCTTTGTAGATAGCATTTTAGGGTCCCTAACAACATTTTTGGAATTCAATAGCTCTTATGAAGTGACAAAACCCTTTGATGATGAGTTGTCTATGTATGGTAGGACCTTAAGATTCCTTTGATTTAGGTTCCTAGAAAACTCTAATCTATGAAAGTATTTCAACATATTGGTAGAAGGGAATGGTTATGTTTGTGATGTTTGTTCTTCATGTGAGCAACCTTATTTAGATTCTAAGCTTAGTTTTGGTTTTGCAATTTTCTTTTCATTTTGGAGAGAATTAAGTTCAGCCTTGTCATCATGTTGTTGTTCCAAGACACTAGAGTTTAAGCTATTGAGTTCTTCATGTAGTGCCTAGTTTGACTGTTGAGGTATGTCTGGATTTTTCTCAAATTCATTTAAATTTTCATCAATGTCTTCTTCATTATATAAAATGAATTAGTCAAGATCTGAATGGATGGAATAAAGGGGTGTGTTGCTTGGCCTCTCTTAGCTGCTAACCATAAACTTCATGTGTGATTCCTGGTATAATCTCCTTGTTTGGTTAAAAACAGGGATGGTAGCATAAGACATGTCAAGTTGGAGGTTCCCCTAAAGCTTGGCTCCTTATGATCTGGATAACAACATGCCATACTTAGGGGAAATGTCAGCTACTACTATGTCCATGACTGGGCCCTTAGTAGGAATTTGTGGACACATAAATCCTTGATTAGACCCAAACACTTGACTCTGCTTGAATTGAAGGAATACAGGTCTTTTTAAGGTTTGGTTATTTCTAGGCCCAATATCTCCATCACTACCTTTGGCATGAGGTTGTGAGAGGCACCCTAGTCTAACATTGGATTATGTAAGATTAAGTGATGTATATTCAGGCTAACATAGAAAGGAGGAATGGATTCTTCTTGTTATTTTCCTTCTACTTCAGTTCCAAACAACGGCTCTGGTTTATCATCTGTCAATTTTAGAGTATCGGTAGCATTTCCCATGTTCAAAACCTTTAGAACTTGAGACCTGTACATATCTTGGGTTACCAGTTCAGCGAGAGGTATGGTTATCTTAATTTTAGAAATCTCTCCCTCAATACTGAAAGGTACTTGTGGTTTAGGAATATTTACATCAGTCTTATCAGCCATAATATTTTCTACAAGTTTAGTTTGTTGATTCTGATTTGGGACTCTGGACAAGAGAGTTTTCTTAGGGCGACTAGTAGAGGCACTAGGGCAACTTGTGTCACTGCTTGGTTGGCTAGTTGTGTCTTTGTTTAGATGAGTTTTCTTAGCCATGGTGTTGGTACTGTCTGTTGTCCTCTTAAGAGTATTTTCATGTGTCTTCCTAATAGCAGTGTATTTTTTGTTGATTTTGGAGTTTTCTTGGTTCTTTTTGCTCCTAAGGTCATATTGCCTATGGACTTCCATTATGACATTTTCAAATCCTAATTGATAGTCTTTAGAATCCTCATAGTCTGTTTCAGTTTGATCTGATGAAAATAAACTCTGTTCTTCTTCAGTGAGAAAAATATCTCCCTCATTGTCAGAACCTATCAAGTTTACATGCTTTTCTACAGGTTCTTCAGACTCTCTTCCCTCTTCATCCACATAATCGTCTTAAAAAAAGGGCCTAATTTGTTGGTCATTGTCTCTTGGTATATTTAGGGGAGGGTATCTTCTGAAGTTTGGATTAATGTTTATGTTTTGGGGATTTGCTTGGTTTTTCCTAGGAGGTGTTCTTTCACTAAAGTTTATCCTTTCCATCATTATTTCCATTACCCTCACTAAATTATCAATGTTGGCATCAGATGAGGAGGTTGAGGCCATTGTTTCATCTTTGTAGGTGACTCTCTTTTATGTTCTCATCCTAGCCCTCTTTTCAATCAGGTTGGCCTCTACACTTATAGCTCCCTTTTGCATGTCTTCTAATTTAGGGGTTCTCTTTCTCTTAGTTGATAGGCCATGTCTGGATCTAAACCTTCTAGAAATTTTGCTAAAGCTAATACTTGTGGGTGTTTCATGTCTGGTGCGAGGGCATTTTAAACATTATCAAACCTGGTACAATAGTCTTGGACACTTATTTCGATATTTATTTTAAGGTTATTGTGTTCTGAGAGGATTTGGAGAGGGTTTTTCTTGATTTCTCACTTGTTTATAACTATCTGGTAAAGAGAAGGGAGATCATGTATGGTGTTAGGTCAAGCATTTGAACCATTTTTTGGCTTCTCCTCCTATGCTTTGAGAAAATATCCTCATTTTAATGGTTTCCTCTTCTATTTCCATGTAATCAAAGGCATCATTTATCCTATCTACATGTAGTCGGGCAGTGATGGATTTAGCTCCGGTAAAGTGGGGAATTTCAGATTGGTAATCATGTGGTAAAGGTAACAAAGGTTGTGGTAGTACTAGGGGGGCATACCATGCTACCATGATGGGAGGGAATGGGAAAAAAGGATGATCTACAAGGGGAGGATTTGTGAGAGGAGGTGGTCGATGAAGTGGAGTGTTTTGAACAGTGGATGTGTGGATGGGAGTGGTAGAGGTACCTGGGCTAGCAAACTGATTTTGAGTAGATTTGGGATAAAACGAGCCAAAGTGATGGAGAAGCTAAATGTCGGGAGGAATGGAAGGAGAGGCTTTTCTACTAGAACTCTGATGCAAATCTAAGGGCTCCAGGTCATTTTGGTCAATCCCACTTTCTGACTTTGTTCTAAAAAGGATTCTTGCATGATGCAAGTCAAACTGGGGCTCTTGTAAGGTTGTAAGATGCTCAGCAACAGAGCTTGCTCTATCAATGGTCCTAACAGTATTTGAGTTTACAATCTTAGAAGTTCGTCATAAAACATTTTTTGGGTCATCAACTATGGTGGGAAGGTTTGGGTCTGGGTGAGATCTGGTACTAATCCTTTGTGAAACCAGATTTAAAATGCAAGGTATAGAGAGGCTAAAAGTTTATGATTGTTTTCGAAAAGCTGACCTCTCTTAGTGTTTGATAAACTCACACAGTGTGTGACTAGGCTTCTATACTTCTCAGGGCTGATTTGACACAATCCAAAGGAAGTCTATGAACACTAGTAAAGTTAGAAGGCCTACTGGAGGTTTGTGGAGTCGCTAGGTGGATATTTTTGTTGTTTTAGGGATGCATGTTTATGGTCCACCACCAATAACTAAAAAAAACCAATCTAGGGATGTTTTGGGGTTTTCTGAGTTCCTTTATGTAGCCCTAAGGTTTGTATGAGTGTCCTATAGTTGAGTCATCATTTTGCTAGGATGGTGAAACAAATAGATTTCTACTCTTTGGCTAAAATTTTGAGTTCTCTATGATTTGATAAGGGTTTATGAAGTTCTATGGAGTACTTAGAATGTCACTAACTCAAAAATCTCTCACCTTGATTTCCATTTATGTTAGGCAGTGAGTTGGTGATAAATCAATAGATATTCTTTGACAAGGGCTTCTGAATTCTCTAAGGTTATATAAGCTTGTTATTTACTCAGAAGGTCCCACCCTGATTACCGTTATGTTAGGCGAGGAGGTGGCGAGGAATCATTGGATACTACTTGACAAGGGTTTTTGAAGTCCTAGGGGATACTTAGATTGTCACTAACTCAGAAGGTCCCACTGTAATCGCCATTATGTTAGGTTCCCGTGATTTGTTTGATTGGTGAGATCAAATGAATAGGGTAATATCATACCAGTATTTGGATTCATAGGACCTAGCCTTACTGGACTCAGAGAGGGCTCTCTCTATTTGTGCAAAGGATGTGAAATTGTTTGATTTTAGGGTTTTGATTTTAGGCTAGTTTTTAAGTGTAAGGTTTGTTTGTTTGTTTTGGTTGGGTTAGATGATCAAGTAGATTAGATATATTGAGGGAGTCTTCAAATCATTGGGCTATGGAGTCAATAAAGTCATGCAATTTTTCAACATTAAATCAGGGTGAATCACAGGGATGTGAAGTGAAATGAACATCAAGTTTGTGAAACAAAGTAGGGCAAATGGAAATCAAGAATCATTTGTCATGTACTTAAAACAAGGAGGACTTCAACACTATTCAGCATGAATAAGAATTCAATAGACAGGGCACACCAATAAATCTTTGATTCAACTTAAGCATGTTAGTGACCTATAAATATAGGATTCATAATTTTGACTTGACTGATGGTAATTTTGTAAATATGTACATAATTTCCCTTCTACAAGTTGTATTCACATATTTAAAAATCAAAAATAAAAAATCAAAAATCAAAAAGAGGGTAAAAAGTCCTAAAAGAACAATCAAAGGACTTAGAAAAAATAATAGACCCCAAAAAAGAAAAATCTCAATAAAACATGAAAGTGTGCAAGCATAAATGCCACTACTTTTACCTTTTGACTACGGCAAAATGTCAATAAATGCCATAGCCCGTGATGAGTTGAAAAATTTAATCTTGACTTGTCACTTTTCAATTTCAAATGTTGTAGATAGGGAATAAAGAATTGTCATACAGTTTAATCATGACAATATAGTAGTTAGGTAGAGAAATAAGTGAATCCAACAGTTTAATTTGGATTCATGGTTGAAATAAGTATATAATTAGATAGTTTAATTGCTTTCTGAAAGAATAAGTGTTGAAAGGTTGCTAGCTCAAATGCACCTAATAAAAAATGGAAGAAAAAATGTTAGAAGATAATGATTGGGTAGGTAGAAGAAGGTGAGAAACATCATTGTAAATATTATTCACCAGAGCTGTAAATAACTAACTTCCCTTCCCCATAGCTATTTAAGCATTCTAAGTTATCAGTCAGAAAGGCTCAAGGCATTTCCTTGACTTTTGTTGGGACCAGACCCAAGGCTCTATGACTGATTAGTGGAAAATGTTAAATGTCAATATTAATCCCTTAAACTCACATCATTATTCCATTTCATGCATTCATTCCCCTGAATAATCCTAAGTAAAACCTCATTTTTACTTAAAGATACTATAATTCCAATTTGACTAATTTCCTTCATTACATGAGAACATTAAACGGTCAAAATTACATTATATCATAAGGTAAAGTGATGAAGTTAGTATGATGTAAATTTTCCTTTAAACTTCACTTTACTTAGTTATGTTGATGTGTTTTGAGTATTCATTGTCCCCTTTTCATATCAATTTTAACTTATCTATTAACTCCCTATAGAAAAAACCTTTTCCTATATTATATAACTCCCTTTTATATAATAAAACCCCAAAAACCCATTAATAACATTTTAGCCAAAGTTATTAATCCCCACATGTTCAAATAAAACCCCCATTATAACCCCTTTGGCTAAATATATCTTTATATAAAAATGTCGCCCCCTATGGTAGTTAAATCATTTTGATTTAATTAATTGTATAATAAAAATATATGAAAAAATATTTAGCATGTTTTAATACGTGTTTAAAACAAAAAATATCGAAGTTTCGTTTAAACTAAACTTCAAAACCCATCCCTTTGTTTATTCCTCGACTCCCTTAACCTAGGATTAAACTACAACCCCTTACTATTTTTCCCGATATATATTCCATACCACAATATTAACCTTGGTTAAAGTCCTGAATAGCCCTCCCAATCAATTTTCCATTGAATAAAGTCTGTTTGTATATAAAACTTGACAAAATCCCTTTACCCCATCGGATTGAATTCTGACCCTCCGATCCCCAATATCCATTTGATCCTACCGCTTCAAACACATGCGATGAAAATTTTCCCGGTCCCTTATCATTCCTCATCGCATGGATCTGTAACCGTTTGATCACCCCATTCAAATCCAACGACCCTCGTTAAGCGCAATAGTTCTATTTTCAAAAACCTTACCCTTCCCATCACGTTAAATGTCAACCATTGGATCTTCATTTAAACTTCAAGATCCAACGATCCGCAGTTAACCCAATAGCCCTAGTCTCCATCCCCACCACTATCCATCGCACTTAATGATCACTGTTGATCTTCCATCCATCAGATCAAAGGTCAAAAATTGATGCCCTGGACCCACTTCACTTTTCCCCGCACCTTTCCTTTAAATCTTGACCATTCGCTTTTGAAAACTCGATCTGATGGCGATAATCCCATATCGCGCGATCAAAGTGCTTGACTCATGTTTTATAAAAATTGCGCGATATGGGTTGTTTTCCCAAACCACCCTTTGCCGACGTGTCTTCATCTCATTTTATTGCATGCAAAAAGTTAAAATTTGCTTACCACTTTAGAATCGCTCGAAAGCCACCCAATCCCAATTCAAAACCACTTCCACCCAAACTGCAATTAATGTAATTAAAAGGTGATTAGACTAAGGTTTAATACATTAAAACTTAATGTTTTTTATCGAATTTCACCTATTTTCTAGTAAAACCTTTGAAAACCTCCACAGAGCCTTATTTCCATTACATTCTATTTGTTTGCGCCATTTAACCTAAGACACCTCTGCAGAGCCATATTTTCATTGATTTTCACCTGTTTTCACCATTTTCAAAGCCAATTATGAACCAGTGAACCATTTGAACTACCATTTTCTCTGCAAATCATTCCTGAGAACCTCCATAACCTATGACAGTCTAATTCACCAGAATTGAAGACCGTGAGCTCAACTGCAATCTCCATCAACATCAAATATACCTTTCACAAGTATTTTTCACTATTTCAAACTGAAAATACTTCAAATACAAAGAAAAAAATACCATTTGAACTGGCATTTCATTTAAATAGTTTAACTAGCCATCTTTGAAGTCTAAAAACCTCCAAAATATAGGGGAAACCCTGTCAAATTTTCTCCAGGATCCGCATTTTTCATTTTAGCAACTTCTAAGCCATTCTCGGATCATTTTCACTGCCGAACTTGATCAAAGCCATCCTCTGTGCATTAAAAACCTTTTTTCATTATCCATAACCCTGCTCAGAGTCCAATTTTACTAGAAAAATCCTTCAAATACCCCTTATTTCCAAAAGGCCATCAACTTCTGTAGAACATCTTGCACCACAAGGAAAATTGGTAGCTGCAGTATCAATATCATCCAAAGATGTTTCTGCTACTGATTCCTCAAATACACAGGTACAGACAGGTATAGAAACATGTGCCTCAAACTTGGTTAAAGCCATGACAGAGATGACCTTAAAGAATAACAATATTAAGAGTCTGCAAAATGCTAATAAAAATCTGGAATCTACTTACAAATATGTTGTCATCACTTCAAAAGGTCATAAGAAAAGGGTAAAGACATTGGAACAAAAAATACTGAACCTTAAAAAAAAAGCGAATTTGAAAGGAAAAGAGCAGGGAAACCATTGAGGAAATCATATTTTTACCTTAGGGTGTAAGTACAGGGTCAAAGTGTATCAGATTCAAAGAGTATTAGTGAATGAAAATTCTACTGCTGATCATTTTTCAAAGTACAGCAGTAAAACAGTGAAAATCAAAGATAAATAGTATCAGGATTGAAAGTGAAAAGAAGGAGTGATCTACAAGCCATCTTCCATGAGATAATGCATCCAATGCCAACAATACTCCCAGCACATCATAAAATTAGTTTTATCAGGATAATCAATTCTATATTTTCTTGTGAAAGAGAACAGCTTGCAAACTGTTTTGCTTCTGTCCCTCTTCTTATGTTATATTTCCTATTTTTCCTTGAAACATTATCTCAAACTTTGAGATATTTTGTAAGAAATTTATTTGTATAAATACTTCATATTTCGAAGTATTCAGTGTAGAATAAAATTTATCAAGACTAATATAGTCATTTTGCTGGATATATTGAAGTTGGTGTGAGTCAATTAGCAAAGCAGCAGACTGGAATTAAGATTAAAGACATCATAACTCAGGATTTTTGCACTGACCAGATAAGTCTAGTATTTTTCCTGTTTTCATTGTTTTCCGTTCAAAAGTTTCCATACATTCATTTTAATGTGTTTCTATCTTTAATGATCAACTAGGAGAATTTAGATAGGATTAGTGATAAAAAGCTCCCTGTTTTTTACTAGTTGGAATTATTATGTTTTTTGCTTGATAACCGGACTATAGAATTCTTAAATGCTCTTAATTCCCTGTTTGATCCCCTCCTTCAATCTTCATTTCTGTAACTTAAGGATTCTTAAGTGCCCTTTTGTTCAGATTTCACCCATTCCATCAACAAAGCCTATTCAAATCCTTTCAAGGTCATCTACCCTGCCCTTAGTACATTTGCATCTTTAAGTCTTATTTCCTAGCTCCGCTTGCCTAGAAAGTTGACTCCATAGCCCAATATTCTGGTAGATCCATCTGGTTTACCTTGAAACACTTTTTATTCCGCCCACACTCTCAAAACAAGTCCCACTGTCCACTCATAGCTAGCCTAAAATCAAATTATCAAACAAAGTTAAATCTTTAGTAGAGATCCCTCTCCAGAACTCAGGAAGGCTAGATCCTGAATTCTAAAAGCAGTTCTTGGTTACCCCTAGTTTTCTTAACTACAAAAATCCTCATCCCACAACCTGAGAATTACTAGGGTGATAACAAAGCGAATATGAATTTCAAACATATAATCCAATGAAATATAGAAGGCGAGAAACTCATTTAAATTCTAGTGATTTCACCTTCAAGGTTAGAAAACATTCAAGATACACATATAGCTTTAATAAAAGAAGAGGGAAAACCTAAACATCATTGATCATAGCTATGAAGATCTCCAAAACAATTATTCAAGCATGGACAAAGGGTATGATCAAAACATAGCCTCTTTGGCAAACCTAATCAATGGTACTTTGGAGAGAGACCTCAAGAACAATGTTTAGATAAATCAAACAAGGAGGGCTAACCATAAATCATATTTGATACCTATTGTATTAAATAATTCATGAAATAAACAAGCTTAGGGGTGTCTATAGAGCAATTAATAATTATCTAAAATGGCCCAGCAGAGGAAAACATAGAGGTAGTGAAGAACAAACAGAGCTAAGGTGCCTTAGAAAACATTTCTTAGTATAAAAAATTTTTCCTACTACAATTTAGAAGGATGAAACAAAATGATACATGAGAAAACAATAACTGAATATAAGCACATCACCATTAACCAAAATCAAGGATCCTGCAAGCGGCCTTCTCCATCATCAATCAAGACAAGCCATTCACAAACTCCACAACACCAATTTCTTCTCCAATTTCAAAAAAAAAAAAAACCCTATATATTTCTCCAAAGAGTCATAAAATGCCAACATTTTACAATGAAGCCATCATGCTCTATTTATCTGGAAAAGGAGGGAGAAAACCCTAAATAGGGTTTGAAAATGTCAAAATCATCCATAAATGCCATTTATGCTCAAGAGACCATGCAAGGCCCAAGGCATAAATATCTCATGAAATAAATGCCAAAATAACTTCTAGCACATAATTTTGGATTGATTTACCTCAAAAAAAACTAAAATATCATTTTGCAATAAATGGGTGTATTTTGTTGACTTTTGGCCAAAAATGCCCAATTTGGTCTGAACACACATCACCTTCCTGGGCAGAAAATACGTCTACTTGTAGCAAGGTTTTGGTGACCTTCACAATGTCATAATTTGCTCCGTGATGGCCCGATGGAAAGCTGGTTGAGTCTAACTTCCAAATCAGCCATTTTTTTACTAATTGAGCTCCATTTAACTATTCAAAAAGAAAAATTTCCAAGATTTCTCAAGGCGTAGTGCCAAGTCTGAAAATGAGGCAGAAAGGTGAAAAATGAGGTGTGTTATGGCCTTTTGAGGGGTCAAAAATGCTCCAAATGCTACGAAATTTGATGAGAATAATGCACTAGTCATGAGGATTCCAAAAATGTAAATTTTTCTCTCATAATATGCCCAAGATGAAAGCGTAGCACTAGGGGTGTTGCTCTTAAAGGCCTCCAAATTCACAAAATACCAAAATTTATCAAAATTCTCTCAAATTTTGTGGATGTGTGCCTCGTGGGTTTTGAGAGACCTGTAGAGAATCTTGTGCCAAAATTCCAAGGTTAGCCTGTCCTTTTGCCTCTTTTGGTGCTTGGATCTTGGTTTGGGCCTTCTTGAGATTAGCGCTTGCAACTTGGTTTCTCCGGGCATAATGCTTGGTCATCCTCCTTTGGAGATCAAGATCTTCATTTAATTTCTTCAATTTAGCCTCCAAGTATATGTTGGCTCTTTCCAACCAAGGCTCCGGATCATCTGCTATCTCCATGACCAAAAACTCATCTAGAGGGAGTTGCTCTGCTAGGGTTGATTCTTGTTCCCTTTGCTTTGCCAATGCCTTCTTCAACCCCATGGTTCTTGGTCTCCTCGTAGTTTATCCTCCTTCATCCTCACTCTCTTCATAAGTTCCCATGAACTCTTTTAACTTTACCTGTGCCCTTTGGGCTTATTTCCGGGCCTTGATGGCTCTGGCCTCATAAATGGAAATTTGTGCTCCTAGCTGCCTTTTCTCCATGTCAAGGGCATCATTTACACTTTTGGCCCTATTCAGATTTGCTTGGAAGTATTCAATGAGTGAATTTTTGTTGTGCATGAGGAATTTTGAGATCCTTGCTTCATCCTCCTCATCACTGTCCACCTGAATGATCTCAAACTCCCTCTCAACCTCTTCTTCTTCCTTTACCTTTTTTTTGCCTTTTTCTAGTGGCTGAGCTGAGGTGGATGACATGGTCCATTGCCTTTCGGAGGCAGCGAACACAAGCCTTGGCCCTCTTCGATATGTCAACTGAAGAGGTGTGATTGTGGTCATTTCAGTATCTTGATCACGGATGCTTTCATTTGTCTACATGTTTTCATCTTCACTACCCTTACCACTGCTCACCTCATCATTTTATTATCTGTTTTCATGACTACCATGACTGTGGTCATGACTGTCACGATTGTCCTCTTCTTTGTTTTCTTGTTCACTGTCTTCTTTATTATCGTCCTCTTTGTCACTATCCTCCTTGTCCCTGTTTTCTTCATCACTGGCTTGCTCACTGCGTTTTTCTTCATTATTTGTCTCTGCTTTTTCTTCATTTTCTTCCTCCTCATCATTTTATTCCTCTTTGTCACTTTCTTCCTCTTCATCACTTTCTTCCTCTACCTCTTCATCATTTTCTACCTCTTTGTCACTTTTTTCCTCTTTGTCACTTTCTGCCTTTGCCTCTTCATCATTTTATACCTCTTTGTCACTTTATTCCTCTTTGTCACTTTATTCCTCTTTGTCACTTTCTTCCTCTTCATCAGTTTATTCCTCTGTTTCCATGTCCTACCGATCCTGTTGGCTCAACTCATCATCACCCTCATCTTCACTTTGGGCTGATTCATTGTCACCTTCACCTTCATTGTCACTATCTTTCTCACTGCCACTTCCTTCTTGTTCTGATGCATCAGGAGAAGGTGAGGAAGGGAAATTTCGTGAGGAGAGGCTACTTGTGTAGATGATGAGGCATGATCTATAGGAGGTGATGGAGGAGTGGATGAAGGAGGATGAGATGATGAGGGTAAAATAGGCTGATGATGAGGCTGTGAGCTTGTGAATATCTCATCAGTTATGAACACATCCCAAGGTATGCCATTTTTCTCCAAATGATGTAGTACCACCATCTTTATCAAGAAGTGGTGGAACAAACTATGCATTTTTTGGGTATAACTCCTCCTTAAGACAACAGAAGACATCTTCTCTATAGTCCTATAAAAGTAATACGGTAAATGAAGCGTCTTAACCCTACTGAAATGCATGAGTAGTCTAACGTGGTAGGAGTAGAGCCTGGAGTATCTCCCCTCACAGGTAAAGTACTTCGTGATGACCTTAATTAGGGGTGCATACGTCTCTAGTAAGTGTGACAAAGGGAAAATAGATTTGTAGCCCTATTTATACCTAGGCTTTAGGAAAGGCTCATAGAAACTCATGTCAAACTTTTCCCTTTTGAACCATTTCTCACCAACATCAGGAAGTCCAGTAGCTTGATAAATGGTATCTGATGATAGCTCAAATTCTATCCCTGCAAGGCTTGACTATTTGTTGTGTAGGTTGAGGACAAACAACCTAGTAGTTCAGGGTGACTTTGCACTTGTTTGACCTTTTCACAAAATTGAAAACACCTTACATTCTGAAAGCATGTGAAAATCATGGTGGAGGAAGTAATTTCTACTTTGTCTTGGGGCTCAAATCTGTTAACCTTCCCACCCTTGTGCTTTGGCCTCATAGGCACTTGGCCTCCTTCACTGCTGATGACGCCTTCTTCTCCTGACATGGTGACTAGGGTTTCTTTTGGAAAAACTTAGGCTTGCTTGTGAAACTTAGGCAAGAGGAGTGAAATGAAATGATGGTGAGGGCATATTTTTCAAATGAGTGACATGGAAGTGGGTTTATGACTAAGTTTCTTTGAGATTGATGAGGGCTTAACTTGAACTAATTCGTAATTACCCTAACTCACACTTTTTGACTGATAATTGTTTGCTAGGAGGTCAAAACAAGGTGTTTTCCATGAAGACCTAGGGTTTGATTACGTTCCCTTAACCATGAATGCATGAATTTCACTTGAGGAGGGGGGGGGGGAATTTCAACTTAACAATTTTTGGGCTCTTGTGTAGGTTTTTTGGAAGCAGGTTGGAGGGGTATTTTTCATCAATTTGGTAATTTTGCAAGAAAAAGAGGCCTTTTTTGCCTAGGTGTAGTGCTGGGGAGGATTATGGGTGAGTCAGGTGCTCCTATTCATAACATTGCCCATGTACAGGCTTGTCCGGCTCCTGGGCGTAGTGATGCATGAGACGTACAGGCTTGCCAATCTACTAGGCACAGTGCTGGGTAGAAATGGGCTAGTTGGGCTCTCCTTGGCGCAACACTCCTCGCTTGCAGCTTTGTTGGATCCTTCCTATCGGGTGGAACTACGTGAATGCATAGTGCACACCTCTAAGCGCAACAAACTCCTCTATAGGTGCAATGCAGTGTAAATTCACATTGTGATTTCTCCTGTACGCGCAGTGCCGGGTGCCCTAGGTGTAGCGCGTGCTCCTAAGCGTAGCGTAAGGTGACTTGGCTCAGAAGCTAACTAAAAACTCAGAAATTTTCTCCTTGAATAGTTTCACTCCTTTTCATATGCATAACGAGATGAGAGGAGAGTAAAAATGATGTTTATATACGTTTAGGGAAAATAAATTAAAATAAAAACCCACTTTATAATGTTTTTCAGTCCCTTTCTGACTTTACTGATATTATTTTTTCCTTTTGCAGTGGGTGACTTGAAAACATAAAAATGGTCCCTTTTCTCCTTACCATTTCTCTTTGCTGCTCTTGAGGTAGCTATATGATGGATTTTGACTCCCTTAGGCCTATTGATGCCTTCAGCACTTATTTTACAGATGTTTGCTTAAGTTACTTGATTTGTTGTGTTTTGTCCTGTTTAGGTCTTCCAATCACTTTTTAGTCAACAAGTGCCATGTTGGAACGGGTCCTCCTAACAAGCTACAAAACTGGTCCATTTTAGTTAATTTTGATTATATTGAAGTATAGCGCAGAGGTTTTGGGGCGGGTCAAAGCCACGAATGAATTGTAATGGGTCAAAGGGTAAACTAGGGGTCCGAAAACCATGGGTTGCGGACCATAGGAATGTTGAAGGTAAATTGTTATAACTAGAGAAGCATTTCAGATTGTAAGAGATAGGATTTGATGATCTATTGATGCGATCTATTGTGTAAGCTATATTTTTGGGTTTTTGGGGAACGGACTCCTGCTGGATGTGTGCACGAAGCTCCTAGTCAGGCTACGTGTGGACCCTGCTGCTGTGTGCGTAGGTTGGGAAAGAAATTGTAAGAAAAGGTTGATGAATAAATGAATACGAAGGATTATTGGATCTGAATCTGTGAGTACTGTTGAATGAATTGTTGGTAAGTACTGTGTTATGTATTTTCTGTCCTCTCACTATGAAAGTCTGTGTATTGAAGGACTAGATCTAGATTTGTTCCGCTCTGGTTATATAATGCTATGTTGATATTATGAAAAGAATATAATTATAGATCTAGTGCACGTGGATGCAAATAGATACATAGTTAACTCTGCGAAGAAGCAAGGGAATCTGAACAGAATGCAGCCCTGCTTGCCTTACCCTTCCTTTCTTAGGGTGCGGAAACCTGGTTCCAGCACCCACCCATACTACTTCGGGTGAGACTATGACCTGCGAAAGCAGGTCATTGCCGAAAGGGCCACTAATATAGGGGTTTGTTGGCAAACCTTGCACACCGAACCTGAGTCAGGACCCCTCAAGCCAACAAATGGTTCCGTTGTGGGGACCCAAAGAAATCTGAGAAACACGATTGGTTAATGACATCGGAGATCTAGTAGGGCTGAATGAGCAAAGGCACAACACAGAACAATGAGAACTATCGAAATAGTCGAGAAGAGGACTACCCTGCCCATAGTCCACCGAAACCTACATAAGATCCGTCAGCTGCCACGATGCTAGGGCCTTAGGAAGGTAAACCAGAGGAGCCCATGGCGGCACACTTAAAGTTACCTACATTCAAGGGAGCAGCCAATGAGGACATGGAACAATTCTGGTTCGTGGCCGACTCGGTATGGATGGTGCAAGGGGTGGTAAGCGATACTGTGAAAAGAGCACAACTATATTTTGTGTTTGAAGAAAGGGATTCGGACTGGTATATGCGGTACATATCTCAAAATGGGAGTGCAACACTTCAAAATATTAAGGATGCCTTAAAAAAAAAATTCCGGAAGCTGAAATCCTATTCCCAACTGGTAGCGGAAGTAAAAGACTTCAAGCAAGGAGCATCTGAGTCGGTCTGGGAGACCGATCAACAGTTAAAAAAAGAAATCAGGGAAGGTTATTTAAATTACGATGACAAACAACACACATAATGGTTTATCACTATGCTCCTACCTCACTTGTGTATACCTATGGGCCATCAGACTTTTGAATCACAGGAAAAAGCCTTGGAAGCTACCATGAAACTTGAAGCTGCACTTAAGGACGACACAAGTGAAGGAGTGCAGCAAATTCCGGAGCAGCTTGGATCCATGCACATGGAAATACAAAGCTTACGGACGGAACGAGGAAAGGGAGTAGGCATTGACCTTTGGTGCGAGGATTTCCAGGTAGCGGGACTACATGATACAGTCCAGTGTCCACAGATAAATAGAGGTGAATTGAAGCAACAATGGTATAGGTTCTGCTGATATATAGGACACGATGAACAGAATTGACACACATATGACTTATTGGTATATCGGGGAACCCTCTATAGGGTAAAATCTAATCCTGCCTCTCAGAGGTCCCCCGCAAGCTTTGGTGGCTCCCCTGCATGGGGCAGGGGGGGGGGGGGGGTGGGGAGGAAGCACAGGATGAGGGTGGGGCCAACTGATCTGCTTCAACTATGGAGAGGTAGATCATTTCGCCCGGGACTACCTAAATCACACTAGCCAAACCAGTAAATACTGCCGACAGTTGGACCATGAAATCGAAGACTACCCAATCTTGCTAACAAAAATGAAGGAAAAACAGTCTTCTCCCACAAAAACTATACAGAGAGTTAAAGCGGAGCTAAGGAGCATAACTCGTAGCATGGTCACCTAGAAAGCAAGAAAGGAGCTTGTTGTTCAGAAGGAACCAAATCCTGGAAAACAGGAGTCACTGGGAGCCCCTGTGCAGCTTCCAGAAGAAGAAATTGAAACCCTTTTAAGGGCATGCTTAAAGCTACTATGCAACCCGTAGGTGGGAGAAAATATCCAAGTATTACTACAGGGCTGTGCAGCTCAGCCAAGCATGGCGACTGAGGTTAAGGAAGTACACAAATTACACAGCTACAAAAGGTGCACTGGGAGAGAGATGCGCTTGACTGCACAGATTGACGACTACGAGATAGATCAGGTTATTCTTGACCTTAGATCTGATGTGAACGTCTTACCAAAAAAAACATGACAACGAATGGGGTAACCTAAATTAGACTATTCCACCATCCAGCTATGAATGGAGAATCAATAGAAGATCATCCCTCTGGGATGATTGCCAAGGGCGATGGTTGATATTGCAGGAGTAAAGGTCCTAGCTGACTTCGAGGTCATAGAAATTGTGGAAGATACGGATCCCTACCCTGCACTCCTGGGGATAGATTGGGCCATCGACATAGGGGGTGTCATTAATCTAAAAAAACGTAGCATGGTGTTTGAGAAGAATGGTACACATGTAATAGTACCACTGGATCCCATGGAGGGCATGCGGTATACTGAACCAACATATGAATAAGAGGAACTCGATCACATCTACAGGATGATAGCACAGGAAGAAGACCAGGATGATCCTACAATAGGTGGAGTATTCAACTGGGAGAAAAACGAGTACTTCTCTGGCCTAGATGAAGAACTTGAGTATTTGCAGACCCGGCTACACAATGTCTCAACCCTATGATGCCCTCGGGTTGCAAGGACTCTTTACTGCATTACTTCGGAGGCAAGGGACCTTTCCCACTTTGATGAGTCTAGTACTATCGTGAACTTATTAAGAAAATTAGAATCTAGGGTACCAAAGGATCGACAACTCTGGGAACTCAATCTGGTGCTACGTGGCACACCTGCCTACCGCTGGGATACCCACAAGAAAGCATTTCCAGATTAGGAGACATGTCGGGATAGGATGGTGCTATGGTTCACACCCCCTTCCGATGTGCGCACCAAGATATTCTTGGGGCCCGGAGATCCCCGCACGCATCTGCATATATGGACAACCAAGTGGGCTGTCTGAACCCTAGATGTTGATGCGTTCATCTTTAGGGAGCTTCACCCACACACCCCACTAGTCGTTCTGACATGGGAGGCCCAGATGCAAGACATAGTCAACTATCGGAGCTCGGCGATTAATGACGAGGAGGATAACCCGTGGAATATCTCTATTCCAGAATATGAAGGGGAACGTATCGTTATCGGACCATTGCTCAAAAATGTCAATGTAACACAACCTCTCTAGCTATGCGAGGTTAATATTGGGACAGATGAACACCCTAAAATGGTGAAAATTGGGGACTATTTGGATGAAGGCACTGTGGGCAAAGTCGTCGAGCTACTTACGGAGTACCAGGACTTATTCCCTATGAATTTCTAAGCTCAAAGGAATCACAGGGGGCCTCGGGATTATGCACATCACTCTAAAGCCTGAGGCATGACCCATAAAGCAGCGGCCCTACCGGTTGAATCCTAAGTATAGACAAAAGGTCAAAGAAGAGTTGGACAAAATGTTGACCACAGGTATCATTGAATCGATTGAACAGTCGGATTGGATAAGTAAAATGGTAATTCAGAAGAAAAAAACAAAAGGAGAAATATGTATCTGTGTGGACCTTTGAAAACTAAACGATGTCTGCATCCATGACCCCTTCCCTACCCCCTTCTCCGATGAAATATTGGATAGAGTGAGGGGCTAGGAGGCCTATTCCTTCACATATTGGATAGCGTGAGGGGCTAGTAAGACCACCTTTGCCACTGAATGGGGCTCCTTCCAGTACATGGTCATGCATTTGGGTCATAAGAATGCACCTGCTATCTTTTCAAGGGTCATAGTGGCCGTGTTCAAAGAATTCATTCATAAGTTCCTAGAGGTTTAATTATATGACTGGACGGTGTTTGGCTTAGTAAAATATCATGTCTCGAACCAACGATTAATTTTGGATGCATGTCAGAAGCTCCAGATCTCCCTGAATGTAAAAAATTGTGTCTTATGTGTGCCTTTTGGAATCTTGCTTGGACATATAGTCTGTCGGTAGGGACTAATGGTTGAACCTGCGAAGATAACTATAATTATCAACTTAGCAGCCCCAACAACGGAGAAACAGATGCACTCTAGTCTCGGCCACACAGGCTACTATAGAAAATTCATTGAAGGATATGCTCTGATCACAACACCCATGGAATAGCTACTAGAAAAAGATGTCTCTTTTTTCTAGAATGATGAATGTCAGAAGAGCTTTGAACTACTCGAGGAGAAGATGATTTTTATGCCGATACTGATATTCCCTAACTGGTGAAAAGAATTTCATGTACATGTTGATGCATCAAACATTGCCTTGGGTGTGGTCCTTACGCAACCTTGCAAAGGAGATATTGATCACCTGGTCGCCTTTGCCAGTCAAAAACTTTCAGGTGCCGAACAAAATTACTCTACCACTAAGCGCGAAGGACTGGATATGGTGTATGCCCTACAAAAATATTGCCACTATCTATTGGGTGTACACTTTAAGATGTTCACAGACCATTCAGCTTTGAAATACCTGGTCAACAAGCCTGTGTTTGGGGGGGAGATTTTCTGCTGGTTGTTGTTGTTTCAGGAATATTATTTTGAGATAATCGTGAAGCCTGGGAGGTTGAATGCAGGCCCAGATCATCCGTCTCATATCAATACAGGGGAAGAACCCACTAACTTGGATGAAGGCTTACCCGATGCACAGTTGTTTACCATTAAAATGGTTGATTCTCACTTTTCTAATATCATTGAGTTCCCTACTACAGGTATGGCCCCTGTTACGTATTCGGTACAACATAAGAAGGAGTTCGTTACCTAGGCTATAGACTTTACTATCATGGAAGGATAGCTATACAAGCTAGGCACAGATGAAATACTCCGCAGATATGTATTGGAACATGAATGACCCACCATCCTCACCGAAGCCCACAAGGGATTTGAAGGCGGCCAATATGCAGGTAGGGCTACAACACAAAATATTTTGAGGGTTGGCTTGTGGTGGCCTACCCTGCATCAGGATTCTTACACATATTGCAAATCATGCGATACATGCCAACGAACCGACCGACCCTCACGACATGATGACATGCCCTTACAGCCCCAAATGGCCCTACAAGCTTTTTATAAATGGGCCATTGACTTTATATGACCCATCAATCCACCATGCAAGAAAACAGGTGCATGCTACATTATCACTACCACTAATTACGTCACACGATGGGTTAAGGCACAAGCCGTAAAATATTGTACTGCTGATACTGTTGCGCACTTCATCTTTGAGCAGATTCTTACCAGGTTTGGCTCTCCAAAAATCCTAATGAGTGACAGAGGTACGCATTCCGTTAACCAAACAAATGAAGCTTTGAATGACAAATTTCAGATCCACCATGCCAAGAGTACACCATACCATCCCCAAGCTAATGGGGCAGTTGAAGCTTTCAACAAAATTTTGGAGTAGGCATTAACGAAGGTTTGTAATGCCAATTGTAGTGATTGGGATTTTCACATCCCCTTGGTTCTATGGGCTTACCAGACGACTTGCAAAAATCTGACCAGCAGGACACCTTTCCGAATGGTCTATGGAAAAGAGGCCATCATTCCAATAGAATACGTTTTTCCTAGCCTACACATTGCAGCATTCACAAATATGGCAGACTCTGATATCATAGAAGAATGCCCGGCACAACTGGTGGTGCTAGAAGAAGATCGGTTTATTGCTCAATTTCATCAGTAGGTACAAAATACTAGAGATAAAGCCTAGCATGATCGACACATTCGCCAGAAGACATTTGTCACAGGTGATCTTGTCCTATTATATGATAGTCAATTTGCGAAACATCCTAGAAAATTTCAACAGCACTGGCTTGGTCGCTACATAGTTAAGAAGGTTACGAATGGCGGAGCAGTCCAGTTAGCTACCCTGCGCGGTGACCTCCTCACTGGCTTTGTCAATGGTGGTCGATTCAAACCATACCAGGCTGCGGATTATGTGGTCACACTAGTGCAGTGACTCAGGACGAGTCAGAAGATTGTGTTGGGGGAATGTTGGAATGGAGTCTCCTAAAAAGCTACGAAACTGGTCCATTTTAGTTAATTTTGATTATATTTAAGTATAGCACAGCGGTTTCGGGGTGGGTCAAAGGGTAAACTAGGGGTCCGAAAATCATGGGTTGCGGACCATAGGAATGTTGAAGCAAAATTGTTATAACTAGAGAAGCATTTTGGATTGTAAGAGATAGGATTTGATGAGCTATTGATGCGATCTATTGTGTAGGCTATCTATTTGGGTTTTTGGGGGAATGGACTCCTGATGGCTATGTGCGTGGAGCTCCTAGTCCAGCTGTGTGCGGACCCTACTGCTATGTGCACAGGTTGGGAAGGGAATTGTAAGGAAAGGTTGATGAATGAATGAATACGAAGGATTATTGGATCTGAATCTGTGAGTATTGTTGAATGAATTTTTGGTAATTATTGCGTTATGTATTTTCTATCCTCTTGCTGTGAAAGTCTGTGTATTGAATGATTGGATCTAGATTTTTTTCGCTCTGGTTATATAATGTTGTGTTGATATTGAAAAGCATATAATTGTAGATATAGTGCACGTGGATGAAAATAGATACATAGTCAACTCTGCAAAGAAGCAAGGGAATCTAAACATAACACAACCCTGCTTTCCTTACCCTTCATTTCTCAGGGTAAATAATCCTGGTTCCAGCACCCACCCATACTACTTCGGGTGAGACTGTGACCTACGAAAGTCGGTCACTGCCGAAAGGGTGAGTAGTATAGGAGTTTGTTGGCAAACCTTGCACATCGAACCTGGGTCAAGACCCCTCAAGCCAACATACCATGAAACCTGGAAATGACTTACTTTCCTCTGATCCTTGGGATATGTTGAAAAATATTTGACAAACTTAAGCACTTGCATGGTGGCAGCCTCTTCAAAACCTCTTTGTTCTTACCTAGGATATTAAGTTGCCTTTGTTTCGAGAAGTGAGTGAAAAACCTACTTTCATCCTTTTTATTTGATCCTTAGGCATGCTAAGCCTATCTTTGACAAGCACAACAACTTTCACTACCTTGTATGCTAAATATCTTTGGCCACTTCTGACTTTTGGCAGGTGCGATGACATAATGATTTATGCCCCCTTAGACATCTTTGGTCCCTTGTGAGGCAGTGAGATATTTTACCTTGGCAAAGCATGGAGGTCACCTCCTGACATTTTATTCAAACCTTTTGCCTGCTGATATCACAGAGTTCAAACTTTCCTTTTACCTTCTTTGATCATCTTACCAAAACCTTAGGTTTTTAGGGCTGTCTAAAAATTTTTGTTAGTGTTGTCTTCTAAGTTCTCTATAGCCCTTTCAAGTTCATCCATTTCTGTTCAATTCACCTCACATTTTTTCCTTCTTTATTTATAACACCTACAAACTTCAATTTATGATTGATTGTGCTGGTGTGCCTCTTTCCTTGTGATTTGATGCATTGATATTTTATTGGCACACTACTAGCCCAATCAGTGTCTAGAAACCCTAATTTTCCTTGAACGTGGGATGCTTCCTCTTCCATTTTATTGTGTATATCTTCTAATGAGGTCCAGGCCTCTTACCTTACCTAATTTTCTGTTGATAGCCACCTTGACACTCCTGCAGAAATGTCAAAATGGACAGTTGTCCTTTTGTAGAATTTTGTCCTTGGCAAAGCAGTCCTCCTTGAAGTTCTTGAGCTAACTTGGACAAACAGGTGCATGAGATTTTCTCATTTTGATTCAGCTTCTAGCACATGAAAAACAGTGATTTAGTACACCAATGACAACCCTACAACCAATGAAACTATAGTGACCTAGTGGGAGGCTCTTTGACTGAAAGCATTGGCTTATGGTTTTCAAGTATGAAAAATAGAGTTTTTTGACATATAGATGTATGGAGGGTCCAAAACCCAATGTACTTGATTTATCTAAAGAGCCTACAAAGATAGTTTTGAGACCATCAATTCTTGAGGAATTTTGGGGAATCATGGGAATGAGTTTGGATTATAGGAAAACCCTAGATGGACAATGGAGTCATAGGCAAGGGAAAAATAGAGTAATGAGATTATGGGTAGGAAAAAGGATGGAAATGAGAGGTACAAGACATTTTGCGTCTGTAGGAGTTACAAGGTGATCATGAAATGGAAAAAGGGTATGATAGTAAAAAAAAATTTATCTAAGGATAATGAGGGCAATGGAGATTTCTAAAACTTACAATGTTCATGGAATTTTGTTTTTAGAAATCTAGAACCAATACTTATTCATCTACGGATAGTGAAAATTATTGATGACTAATAGTGGCTCCACCTGGGGAGGGTAGCTCCTCTTCAGGAGGTGTCCAGAACCTTAGAGTTCAGATCTCTGAGTTTTGAAGATCAGTGCCTTACTTGCACTTGGCAGATCTCTTTCCTTCATTCGTTGATGTTCTCTTGAAGCTATGATCTCAGAAATCTGAAAAGACATGATTGCTTCAACATTAGTTCTACCTACCCATCATACTTTGCCTAAAATTTTTTCTTCACTTGGGTGCACTTGGACTGGCAAACCCTTGACATTCTTTTATTTTTTAAAGCATAAAAAAAACTATCTACTTCTAACCTTATTACTTCCAAGAGTTCAGATTATGCTAGTGAACACTTTTTTCTCTACCTAGCTTATTCATTTGTCAACATTAAGTTTTTTGACAGGCTTCATTCTCTAATCTACTGACATGAAATTGAAAACATGATTTAAACCAGGACTAAGACATTTCATTTACCATGGGTTGTGGCATTATGACAAGCTTCAAACAGAAATTATTTTTTTACAAACAAAACTAGAAAGTATGAGGGATGTGTTTCATCATTTGTTATTCATCCCTATCTTTCTCTTTGGTTCAGTTTTGAGAATTGAGAACCGACATCTTTTCTTCCTAATCTATTTCGATTGACAAGTCAAGTTTAGATGATTTAACAAGATTTTTTTCACTAGCCTATCAACAATAAATTGAAAACATGTTCATCCATGATTAGGCTATATGACTGAACAAGACTCTTTTTCTTAACATGTAATGGCATTTAGAATTGCACACTTTTAGTAGTACCCTTTTTTTGGTATGGGGCTGTACCTCTTTTTCATATCTGCCCTCTTTTTCCTTCTTTTTGTTTTTTTTTCTTTTTTTGTGTTTTTTGTTTTTATGATCTCTCATCATGCAATGTTATGTACAATTAATGAATGTTTTAAACTAGGACTCTTGACAGAAATAGTGCTTGAGCATCCTGCCATTGACAGGACCTCCAAATAATACTTCTCCATTCAGCTCTTGAAAACATAAAACCTTGTTACCTCCATTTGAGTGCATGGTGTAAGGATCTTTCAAAGGGTTTTCGAATAGGCCATTCTCTCGTTTCCACTTTCTCCTTGAGTCTTGATTCCAAAATTTTCCTCTGTTAAAGATCCTTCTTAGGTGAAAAAGGTATTCTTCATTAGTTTCAAAACAAAAAATGAAGTCATCAACGTATATCATAGTGAAATAACTCAAAATAGGAGCCATGGCCCTTTGGAAAGTAGCTTCCACACTCCTTAACCCAGAAGGAATTTGATCAAACATTTAGGTGTTCCACGGTGCTTTGAAAGTGGTTTTATGTTGATGATTGGAAGTGTTATCACCTCATTGTAACCTGAAACACTACCAAGCAATGACATCTAGTTAGAAACTCCTACCTTTTGTAGAGTATGATTTATCTTGGGAAAAGGGTATTTTTCCTTCATGGAGGTTTTGTCTAGGTACCTAAAGTCTACACATAGCCTATAGCCCTTTGTTTTCTTTGTTAGTGACACAATTATCTCCAAAGGTTCATGATCTTTCTTAAAAGGAAACCTTCCTTGAATAATTTTTGTGTCACAGGGTTTTAAGCTTTCATCACCATATACCAAAGCATTGTGAAACTCTTTGCACAACCTTATGTATTTTTGTTTTATGTAAGGTGACAGAATTTTGGATAACTTGATAATTTTGGGTTTCTCTAGGCTGCCTACGTTGTACTCCTCCACATCAGTCTCTGTAGATAGCATTTTAGGGTCCTTAACAACATTTTTTGAATTCAACAACTCTTCTGAAGTGACAAAACCATTTGATGATGAGTTTTCTATTTATGGGAAGATCGTTAGATTCCTTTGATTCAGGTTCCTATAAAACTCTTCTCTATGAAAGTATTTTAGAATATTGGCAGAAGGGAATGGTTCTATTTGTGATGTTTGTTCTTCATTTGACTAACCTTGTTCATATTCTAAGCTTGGTTTTGGTTTTGCAATTTTATTTTTAGTTTGGATAAAATTAATTTCATCCTTGTCATCATGTTGTTGTTCCAAGCTGCTAGAGTTCAAGTTGTTGAGTTCTTCACACAGTGCCTGGTTTGATTGTTGAGGTATGTCTGGATCTCTCTCAACTTAATTTAAATTTTCATCAATGTCTTCTTCATTATATAAAATGAATGATTCAAGATCCGAATGGATGGAATAAAGGGGTGTGTTGCTTGGCCTCTCTTGGCTACTAACCATAAACTTCATGTGTGATTCCCGGTATAATATCCTTGTTTGGTTAAAAACAGGGATGGTAGCATAAGACATGTCAAGTTGGAAGATCCCCTGAAGCTTGTCTCCCCATGATCTGGATAACAGCATGTCATACTTAGGGGGAATGTCAGCTACTACTATGTCCACTACTAGGCCCTTAGTAGGAATTTGTGCCAGATTGACACATAAATCCTTAATTATACCCAAACACTTGACTCAGCTTGAATCGAAAGAATAAAAGTATTTGTAAGATTTGGTTATTTCTAGGCCCAATCTCTCCATCACTACCTTTGGCATGAGGCTGTGAGAGGCACCAGAGTCTAGCATTGAATTATGTAAGATTTGGTCATGTATATTTAGGCTAACATAGAAAGGAGGAATCACTCCTTCTTGTTATTTTCCTTCTACATCAGGTCCAAAAAATTGCTCTGGTTTATCATCTTTTAGGTTTAGAGTATGGGTATTATTTCCCATGTTCAAAACCTTCATAACTTGAGACCTGTACATATCTTTGGTTACTAGTTCAATGAAAGGTATGGTTATCTTGATTTTAGCAATCTCTCCCTCAATATTGAAAGGTACCTGTGGTTTAGGCATATTTACATCAGTCTTATCATCCATAATCTTTTCTACAAGTTTAGTTTTCTGATTCTGATTTGGGACTCTGGAGAAAAGAGTTTTCTCAGCGCGACTAGTAGAGGCACTAGGGCAGCTTGTGTCACCGCTTGGTTCGCTAGTTTTGTCTCTGTTTGGATGAGTTTTCTTAGCCATCGTTTTGGTACTATCTCCTATCCTCTTAAGAGTATTTTCAGGTGTCCTCCTAACAACAATGTCATCTTTGTTATTTTTGGAGTTTTCTTGGTTCTTTTTGCTCCTAAGGTCATATTGCATATGGACTACCATTATGGCATTTTTAAATCCTAATTGATAGTCTTCAGAATCCTCATAGTTTATTTTAGTTTGATCTGAGGAAAATAAACTCTATTCTTCTTCAATGAGAAAATCATCTCCCTCATTGTCAGAACCTATCAAGTTTACATGGTTTTCTACAGGTTCTTTAAACTCTCTTCCCTCTTCATCCACATAGTTGGAAAGGGGGCCTGATTGGTTGGTCATTATCTCTTAGTCTGTTTAGGGGAGGGTCTCTTCTGAAGTTTGGATTCTTGTTTCTGTTTTGGGGATTTGCAAGGTTTTTCCTAGGTGTTCTTTCACTCAAGTTTATTATTTCCATCATTCGTTTCATTACCCTCACTAAATTATCAATCTTGGCATCAGATGAGGAGGTTGAGGCCATTATTTCTTCTTTGTAGGTGACTCTCTTTTCTTATCTCATCCTAGCCATATTTTCAATCAGGTTGGCCTCTACAATTATAACTCCCTTTTGCATGTCTTCTAAAGTTAGGGGTTCTCTTTATCTTATTTGATACGCCATGTCTGGATATAAACCTTCCAGAATTTTTTCTAAAGCTATTCCTTGTGGGGGTTTCATGTCTGGTGGGAGGGCATTGTAAACACTATTGAACGTGGTACAATAGTTTTGGACACTTTTCCCGATATTTCTTTTAAGGTTATTGTATTCTTAGAGGATTTGGAGAGGGTTTTTCTTGATTTCCCACTTGTTTATAAATGTTTAGTAAAGAGAAGGGAGTTCATGTATGGTGTTAGGAGTCAAGATTTTGAACCATTTTTTGGCTTCTCCTCCTAAGCTTTGTGCAAATATCCTCATTTTAATGGTTTCCTCTTCTGTTTCCATGTAATCAAAGGCATAATTTATACTATCTACATGCTCAGTAGGGGAGTTTTGAGGTCTAAAATGGGCCTTCTAAGGAAATTATAAAATAATAGTGGAAATAATAAAAGAAGATTTGATTATATCATCAAAATTTAGAGGGAAAACAGAAAAAACCACTTTTTCAACTCATATTTTCAACTTATCTCCCAATTTTTTTACTCAAATTTCAAGTGAGAGTACTCGTTGGATGAAAAATTAAATTCCTAATCCAATGAGTACCCATGTTGCATACTTTCGATAGGTCCTACTACACAAAAAATTAGAAATAAATGAAAAACGTGATTGCAATCACACTTTTATATGTATTTCTCATTTTTCATGTAGCAGGGTACATCAAAAGTATGAAACATGGGTACTCCTTAGATGAGGAATTAAATTTTGCATCCAACAAGTACTCCCGCTCGAAATTTGATTAAAAACTTTGGGATATAAGTTGAAAAAGTAGTTTTATTATTTTATTGTTTTCTAATCTTTTTACCCTTTTACTTAAAAAATGGAGATTCATCCCCCATGGTTCACATCATCTTCTTAAATCCTATTGGTTCTTAAAAAGTTTATTTTTTTTGTACATTTTTCTTAGGAGGCCCATTTTAGACCTCAAAATTCCTCTAATGGGTGGGCAGTGATGGATTCAGCTTCAGTAAAGTGGGGAATTTTGGATTGGTAATCATGTGGTAAAGGTAACAAAGGTTGTGGTAGTACCAGGGGGGCATACCATGCTGCCATGATGGGAGGGAATGGGAAAAAATGATGATTTACAGGGGGAGGGTTTGTGAGAGGGGGTGGAGGATGAAGTGGAGTGTTTTGAATAGTGGATGTGTGGGTGGGAGTGGTAAAGGTACTTGGGCCAGTAAAATGATTTTCAGCAGATTTGGGATAAAAAGAGCCAAAGTGATGGAGAATCTAAAAGTAGGGAGGAGTGGAAGGAGAGGCTTCTCTACTAGAACTCTGCTGCAAATCTAAGGGCTCAAGGTTAGTCTGGTCAATCCCACTTTCTGACTTGGTTCTGAAAATGTTTCTTGTATGATGCAAGTCAACTGGGGGTCTTGCAAGGCTATAAGATGTTCAGGGACAAAGCTTGCTCTATGAATGGTCCTAACAGTAGTTGAGTTTCGATTCTTAGAATTTTGCCACAAAGTATTTTCTGGGTCATCAACTATGGTGGGAGGGTTTGGGTCCGGGTGAGATCTGGTACTGATCCTTTGTGAAGCAATGAAACCTTGAAATGAATTTCTTTCCTCTGATCCTTGGCATATGTTGAAAACTCTTTGAAAACCTCAAGCACTTGCATGGTGGAAACCTCTTCAAAACCTCTTTGTTCTTACCTAGGAGATTAAGCTGCCTTTGTTTTGAGAGGTGAGTGAGAAACCTATTTTCATCCTTTTTATTTGATCCTTAGGCATGCTAATTCTATCTTTGACAAGCACAAGAACTTTCACTATCATGTATGATAACTCTCTTTTGCCACTTCTGACTTGTTTTGCCAAGACATAATGATTTATGCCCCCTTAGACATCCTTGGTCCCTAGTGAGGCAGTGAGATATTTTACCTTCGCAAACCATGGAGGTCACCTTCTAACATTTTCTTCAAACCTTCTACCTGGTGATATAATGGAGTCCAAACTTTCCTTTTACCTTCTTTGATCATCTTACCAAAACTCTAGGTTTTTAGGGTTGTCTGAGAAGTTTTATTAGTGTTGTATTCTAAGTTCTCTATAGCCCTTTCAAGTTCATTCATTTCAGTTCAGTTCACCTCATCTTTTTTCCTTCTTCATTTATAACTCCTAAAAACTTCAATTTATGATTGATTATGCTAGTGTGCCTCTTTCCTTGTGATTTGATGCATTTATCTTTGCTAGGCACACTACTAGCCCAATAAGTGTTTAGAAACCCTGACTTTCCTTGAACATGGGTTGCTTCCTCTTCCATTTTCTTGTGTATATATTCTAATGAGGTGCAAGCCTCTTAGCTTACCTAATTTTCTATTGATAGCCATCTTGACACTCCTACAGAAATGTCAAAATGGACAGTTGTCCTTTTGTAAAATTTTGTCCTTGGTAAAGCAATTCTCCTTGAATTTCTTGTTGAGATAACTTGGACAAATAGGTGCATGACATTTTCTCATTTTTATTCAGCTTCGAGCACATGAAAAACAATGATTTAGTACACCAAATACAACCCTACAACCTATGAAACCCTAGTGACCTAGTGGGAGGCTCTTTGACTGAAACAATTGGCTTATGGTTTTCAAGTATGAAAAATAGAGTTTTTTGACATATAGATGTATTGAGGTTCCAAAACCCAATGTACTTGATTTATCTAAAGAGCCTACAGAGATAATTTTGAGACCATTAATGCTTGAGGAATTTTGGGGAATCATGGGAATGAGTTAGGCTTATAGGAAAACCCTAGATGGACAATGGAGTCTTAGGCAGGGTACAAACAGAGTAATGATATTATGGGTAGGAAAAAGGATGGAAATGGGAGGCACAAGCCATTTGGAGTGTGTAGGAGTTACAAGGTGATCATGAAATGGAAAAAGGGTAGGACAGTAAAAAAAAATTCTCTAAGGATAATGAAGGCAGTGGAGATTTCTAAAACTCACAATGTTCATGGAATTTTGTATTTAGAAATATAGAACCAATATTTAGTCATCTATGAATAGTGAAACTTACTTATGACTAACACATCCAACATTTTAAAGCCCTAACTACATGATGCTAAGACACACCTTTCAGTCTTGTAAGTCTTCCTGAAAGTCCCTTGTGAAATAATGTTTGATCTACTTCCATGTTAGTTTTAATCTCTTCTCTATGAAAAATTGAGTGTCTGAGTAAACAAGCATGTTAATCATAAATATCTCGATTGCGTCTCCAATACTACTTTTAATGGTTTCCTTTGTAGAATCTCTCTTATATGCCATTGTGAAAGTGACTTCTATAGAGATGCTCAACAATTGTTGTACTAGTGGGACAGAAAAGACACTAACAATAAGCAAATGTCAGTTATAAGAAAAAATACTTTCAGGACATGTTCATGCAGCATACTAGGAAACTGAAAGGAAGGATTTGGTAATTTTTGGTGCGAAAAAATTTTGATTGGCCTGGGAAACTGCACACTGTGGAGTACTAGAAGTCAGTGTCAAAGCTTGTGGCTTGAGACTGCACAATACACAATTCAGCGTGGAAGTGATCCGGGCAAGACTGTGCATTGCACATATCCAATGGACAAGTTTTCTTGATGAGGCCTAGCACTAAAAAATGAAAAATGAGGCCAACTAGTACTGAAAATTGTGCATTTCCATAGGCTAATCTTGAATCTTGACCTTCCATATTGCGCAATGTCGAGCTGGGAAAAGTGGATTCTGGACAAGGGGAAGGCAGATATGCCCAAGGGAAGTGTGAAAAAAGAGAATATTTGAGGGATGGTGAAGGAATTAGTGTAGGTATGACTAAGTGTTGATGAAAAAAGGTAAATCAAGTGCATAAACCAAAAATATGAGAAGTGAACGAAATCAGTGAGGAGAGTCGCCGCAATGGCGACCATCGGTGAAAATATGAAAAAAATCATGCGACACTTGTGAAAGGAAAATTAAAAATTAAAAAAACACTTATACATGTTAAATAATGTTTAAACACCAGCATTAATGCAAATGAACAAGAAAAACAAAATTCATGCAGGCCAAACGACAAAAATCGACACAAAAAGAGATGAATGCAAAAATCACCCTGAAAAGTGACGACGATAACACCGAAGGTTCCTTGATCTCTTCAAGAATTCTAGAGCTCCAAGATCTTTTGGGAGAATTAGATTTAAGGGAATAATTCAAATATATTAGAGAAATTAGGGTTTATGACGCGCATGTGACAACTCAAGGAAAAATGACATTTAGTGGAAATTTCCAAAAATAGCAAGTGTGCCTCCTTTGGGTTACTTGAAATATATCCCTAGAGTTTAGGGATGATTTATTTATTTATTTCAAATTTTCGAGAAAATTTTCCTTTGCACCTTACGAGGAAGGATTACGTAGTTCTAGGGAACTCGCAACTCCTGACTCAGTGCGTTGTGCAATTTCTGAGCTTAGTGAGTGATTGCGCAGTTTCTGAGCTTAATGTTGGGCCTATAGGATGGATTTCATGGCTAGAAAATCTTGATAAACAAGGAAAATATTGGCTTCATGAATTGTGCAATTTCTAGAGGCAAGCCCACAACTGTTTTGCAAGACTTAGACTAGAGGTCACTTATGGCTTATAAAAATTTCTAAGTGGAAAATCAAGTAAACAGAAGAAAAAATAAAATATAAACAATACTTAAAGCATGAATAAATGATAGAAATGAAAGTTAATATCTTATGAAGGGAAATTAGGCTCTGAAATCTAATCAATGGGAAAATTTTGGAGGGTGGTTGTAGCCGATACAACATTTGTGAGCCGCTGGTAGAAGTTTAACTCTTTGAAAGAATATTGTCTTCATGTAAAACTAGGTCTCACCCTTCTGGAATTATTTTTGAATTCATTTATTACCATAACTCCCTTAATTAGTCTAAGTTAAAGACATAGTCCCTTCCTTCCTCTTCATCGATGGAACACTAACCAAGCCAACCCACACTGAGTTTTTTTTTTTGGCGATGAGGAGTATATATATGCACAAGTAAAATAAACTTGTGAGAGTATTTATTTTCATCTCTAATGTTGCTCCCTTCCATTAGTATTGGACATAATACCTCTGTGGAGTCACTTCATAAACATAAACATTTATCTGCTTTGAGTGAGCCTAGAAAATACCTTTGTATATTTTTTTTCTTCACCTCTCTACCCAGGAATCCTTTCTCGTCTTTCACCCTTTATTTATTTTTTTCAATTTTCTTATAGAACTTTGCATAGGCACTTATTTATTTCATGGGGTGGAAGAGGGATATCAGCTTATTGAGAGAAGAAGAGGTTGTTCCTTCAGAGAGGTATATTTGTGTATACCTCTGAAATACTTGTTAAGGTTTTCCTCCCCTCCGTACTCGACTAAACAAGAGTGACAAGGATTAAATGAATATATAGAAATAAATTAGATTAGGAAGAACTAATTAAAACTCAAACATCATGATTTCACCATTACCCTCTCTGATAAGGAATGTATTTTCCATCTGAGTATCATCGACCAAAACAAAACAAAACAAAAATATTCGGGAAAAGAGAGGGAATATCCATGAAACCAAGTGTTAGTAGAAGAACAACTTTTCTCTTGGATTTCACCATGGTTTCTTCAGAATCCAAACATGGTCTCATGTAGAAAATAACCTAAGACTGAAAAAAAGAGAGGAAAGAAGCAAGAATGAGAAGAACAAGTGAAAGACAATAAAAAAAACCAACAATGCAAAGAAAACACTACTCCTACTCCTAACATGAGTAGAAAATAGGCCAACTCAAGTAAAGTGATGTTTGTAATATAACCACCAGCGCATTGGCAGGCCTACGTGGGCGAGGGAATACATGCAAAACATGAAACAAGAAATATATGGCAGTGCAAACCAAAATGTTCAAAGTGTTAACATTCTGTGGATGTATCATGGTGTCGTGACGCATCACGAACTGAAGACTTGTAAACAAAAATTTTCGAATTGTGAAGGTGATAAAACATAAAGAAATAAATAAATTTTAGTTTTTCCATGATGCTCACCAAGTATGACTCCTCCAACAATTGAATGATAGGATTGTGAAAAATAGATGGAGGATGCGAAAATTGTAAATCATAAATATTTTAAACATTCACAAGGGAGTTATGTTATGATCAGAGGTGGAACTAACCTCAAGGCTACAAAAACTTGACATAAACATCAGCTCAGGTTGAATTTCCTTGACAACTTGAGGAAGACCCAACTCATCGGAATATATATCATAAGATATCAGTGGCTTCGAAAAATAAATAACAAGAAAATAAGAATCGTGACCAGCTGAAACAATGAAAAGGTCATGACAACCATGATCAGAAAGTTCAATATTGTTAACATATGTGTCTTCATGATTTGATGAATCTTACAGAGGGGTATATGGGAAATGAGAAATTTCACCCTCTACATTTCCAGAAAGGTATGATGAGAGGTTGGGAATATCAGTCATAGAAGATTCATCCTCTCTGAATTTAAATGAAAATCTGGCATTCCAAAAATTCTATGAATGATTGGAAGTATTAACAATAGAATCTGAAACTAAAATTTCACATGATTCAATCAAAATTTCAGAATTGTGGACACTGTAAGGAAAATAAAAAAGAGGTGCGGAAGGAAGAGATTCATCCTTCATTGCAGATTATTATTCGATCATGGGCTCTACCACATACTCATTGTAAATGACATCACAACTTTCTTGCAAAAAACAAACTCCATCCAACACCTCATCCTCATGAACATCAAAGGAAGTATTTGGAATAGAAGAACACACAAAATCACAATTCGTAGGATCAGAGGGACCAAAGGGTGGAGGATGAGGAGAAAAATCTTCAAAACACTCCTTGGGCTTGCAGTCCAAAACTGCGCAAGCATCCTATGTATGTGGGGTGGGAGGAGATGGTGGTTTTGGAAAAAATATCTTCTCAATATTTCCCACCATATTCTGTGGCAGTAAAGCTTTTAGATGAAAAGTGCACAAGAGGTTGCTTGGAAAAATGCCCCCATCTATCGTAAATTTAGAAGCTTTATGTGCAAGGTTTGTTGGGTTTTATTTAAGCAGTTGTAACTCATGCAGAGTAAGTAAGACTTGAACAAGATGTAGAAATCTTCTTGTTAATAAATCCCAATGAAATTCATCTTTTGGAAATTTAAAATAGATATGAAAGAAACAATTAAGAAAATGGTGTAGAGATTCATCATTTGATTTTTGCAATTCTGAAATTTTGTCACAGAGAAGTTTATAATCAAAGTCATCAAAAGCATGAAACAATTTTGTGATAAGATGTTTTAAAGAGTGGATAGAGGTATCGGCCAGTGTGTAACATCATTGCCTTACACACCCTTCAAACGTGAGAAAGAACAACCAACAACCAAAATCCTCAAGTGGGATGTTTCACTCTGCGCTAAAATGAAGGAACCAATTTATATGCTCATAGATGGTTATTTCACCTTTTCTATTAAATTTTAGATACGATAAGTCATTGTTGATATTCACTAGAACTTGAAAATTGAGTTTTCTAGCAAAACATGTCGGGTGTATGATTTTCGAAGAATTCATAAAAGTGAGTGTAGAAATTCAAAACAAACTTCAAAGGCTCAACTTTTCATCTAGCCCTTTGTTTAGCACCAGAAATGTTGATGGTGTTTGAACCTCCAACATTCAAGGGATCTCCCCTATATGAAGTCCGAACTAGAGCTTACACTATTTGGAGTAGGAATCCCAAGAGTGGGGTGTTTAATGATATGCCTTGGGTTGCAAAATGCATAGAGTGGTGTATGGTGTCTTTGGTTAAAGCAAGTGTATGACCCTATGGAAAGTCATTATGATGCATGATTAGTTCTAACAACAAAGGGGGAAGGAAGTGAGGTCCTTAGAATCCTGTAATAGTACATAGCTTGAAAGGAACACATGATCGGAAAACACATCACATTAAATAAGGAGAAAAATAGTCCACAAATTAAAGATGATGAGTTAAAACATGAGCACGCATTCAATAAGATATGTACAAATGCAAACGAAATAGCTCATAAGCTTATGTGTAATTTAAACGACATACATTGCAAACGCAGCTAGAACAATCCAACTACAATTACAATATATGCATGAATATGTGTCGACTCTGACTATATTATAAGTGAAAGTTTCATTCGTATGTACAACATGACCAATCACTTTCCCTAATAGTAGAATGGGAAGTCAACAAAAAATGTTCCTCCCAAATAAATAAACTCCCTCTATTCTACAAAGAAATCAAGGTTGACATAAAACTCCCAAGCCTTCTCTAAGCCTAAGCTTAGCCAAAATCTTGGGTGTCAAAAGCTTGTAACAAGAGTTATGAGGATGTATTTATAAAAAAAATGGGTGACTCTTGGCATGCCCCCTTTGTGACTCTTTGAATTCGCTCATGACTTCTCACATTACATATGACTCTTCACATTCCATCATGGACACATGGAATTTAACTCATATAATAATTACAAATAATATTACAATTTCCACTCGTAACCACATAAGACGAAATAGGGTAGAGATAACTTGACATCCTAACAAGAAAAAATATTGTGATGTTGGTGTTGGGGTGAACTCAAGCCAGGTATGTTAGACTTGGTGTCTCTCAGTCACATATGCATACCAAGCTTGGAATTTTGTGATTTTCTCACCAAACAACGAGATATTGTTAGGCTGGAAGAAAACTCTTGCCTCTAATGCGTTGAGGTACAACCTCTTCGAACCGATCTTCACTTATTCTTCGATGAGGTGCAATGTAATTTTGATATGAATTGGGCCACCAATGCAGGGATGCAAACTCTGTCTCTTGATATTCATGTCCTCTCGAGCCACCTCCAGCTCTAGTTGCTTCAGGTACTGATCAATCTCCTGTCAGACTTGCTACTTGTGTTTAGCCTCGGTGAGTGTAACAATTGATGGGATATGGTGGGTTCTCACCATGAAATCCAAGTTTCCATATATCCGTCCATATGCAGCCTAAATTCTTCTAATCAAAAAGGCGAGTTTCTTGTTTTTATGGATTAGCATCTAAACTCTGGCTTTCTCTAACTCTTCCTGCAACTTCAACTTCTTTACCAATGTAAGTGGTGTTGAAAAGTGTAACTAGGATTAGTCTTCATATTGACTATGTAACTATGGATTTATGTAAAGTAGAAGATAAAGATAATAAAATTTATTTTGTACTTGCTTCATGGGTTTCATGAGAAAGTGTTTATTATAGGTTAATAGACTTCTTCTTGATGTCTATCCAGGGTTTTGTCTTCTAGAGATAAATCTAATTAAGTTTCATATTTATGTGAAGGATCTAGTCTCATGAAATTCTCCAAGACCGTGTCCTAGAAGCTGTGGAGGAATGGATCCAATCAAGCCTCACTCAAATGCTGGAAGACAAGCTTAAAATATTTTTTAAAGTCGGCCTTCATTAGTTGGACTAGTCAGACTACATGCTAAATGACATGTCGGCCTAAAGACAAAGTATTTGTCTATATATATTCCTCTATTTTGTGGTCATTTGAGGAGACAAATCGTTCATCTCTAAGTGCAGTGTAGAAGTGCATTAAGTGCAGTGCGAAAGTGAATTAAGTGCAGTGTCAAAGTGCAGTGCATATTTTCTCTTAAGTCAACTGTGTCTTAAGTCAACCGCAGATTTCAGTGTAGATGTTTAAAGGGTTCAGAATTGGTTTATATATATATATATATATATATATATATATATATATATATATATATATATATATATATATATATATATATATATATATATATATATCTATAGATATAGATATAGATATATTCACATATGATAAGGTGTTGTAGCAAACATTTCAGTTTGGATGCTTGAAGTATTTCAGAAATGATCTCTCTCTCTCTCTATATATATATATATATCCATGTATCATCTAAGTCTTATAAGGTGATGTGACATACTAAATAAAAAGTGTGGATCACCTTGAAGCAATCTACAATGTGACAAGGAAGTCGAAGAGCAGTGTTGAACTAACAGATCTGTCTAAAGATATTTTTAGAACTATCCTAAAGTGAAGTTGTAGATAAAGGGTGACATTGAGACAGTGTCGGAAGGAGAAAGAAATAAGGAAAGTAAATATATGATTTAATTTCCTAACTACAACCTATATATATCTCAAGCAACTGAAGATTAAACTAAAGGTTCAAAGGAAGTACTGGTGCAGAATAATGCAACTTGCTGAAGAGAAGAAGGACTAACATTGAAGGATATCAAAGTAAGGACAAGGTCTTGGATGTATAGATAGGTCAAGGGTCTAATTCTGGGTCATGGTACTTGTCATCTAAAATCTATAAGAACAATTTCTCATGGGTTTTCCTCTCCAAGAGTGAGAGGTTTTTCCTTGGCTCTAGGAGCCTAATTCTTGTGTCTCGTGTCTTTTGATAATTGACTCGATGAAAGATTTAATAAGATAACAAAGGGAAGACATAAGTAACTCAAGTAACATCACAAATAATTATCAAGAAAAGAATTTTCAATTAATCACTAGCCCTCCAAAATTTCAACATGGAATAAGAGCTAAGGTGCTGAACTCATGGGCTGCTTGACAAAGAGACACTCCAAGAAGAAAAAATCAAAGTTTGGGTAATGAATCAAATCAGTTTTCAAGAAATAATCTCAAGTTATTTTCAAGAAAGATATTCATCTCAACTTCTCAAGAAAATAATATTTTCCATCGAATATTTACATTCAAGACATTGTTAGAAGAGGACATCATCTTTTGAAGATATCCTTTGTCATCAAGGATTCAATAAAACCTAGACTGAAGAGTTCTATCTTAGAAGAAGTTCCTAACTCCTTCATCATCATCAAGGAATTTGCAAGCCACTCTACTCAAGTAAGTATCTATGACCTTACTTAAATCTGTCAAAATCGCTTATTGTAAAGAGAGCAACAAGCTAGTTGGATCATCAAACATTAGTTCATGGAAGAAAGGGACAAATTTCAATTTAATTGAAGACGAAGTTATGGACTACATCAAAGGATCAACAATTCAACCACCAAAATAATATGCTCCAGCTCATGCCAAACAAATGAAGGGAGAAATCAGAGCCCATAGGATTCTCATAGAATCCATCAAGGGCTCACTCGTTCCCTATGTATCAAAACTAAAGTATGCTAAATAAATATACGAGAAACTAGTGGAGCTATTCTCTATGAGTACTGCAGGAGAGGAAATCTCTTTGAGACAAGAACTATATAAAATTAAATTGTCAAGGAAAGAAGGAATGACTCCATACTTTATGAGAATTGTTGAAATAAGAGATCAACTGCAAGAACTGGGAGAAGTAATTTCTGACACTGACATGACTACAGTGATGTTGAATGCTCTTCCAGAGGAATGCGGAAACTTCACTTCAATTTTATATGGGAAGAAAGAAGCCACACTATTCCATGATTTATGGTCTCTGTGTAAAATAGAGGAAGTAAGACTGAAAGACAAAGCTAACACATGAGCAAGTGACAAGAATCAAGCCTTTGCAGCCACATATAGGAAGAAAGGAAGATTCATAAAATTTGGTCCTCAGAATAAAAGAAGGAATATGGAAAAATTACGATGCTTTGGATGTAATGAACTTGGGCATTATAAAATATATTGTCCAAAATCTAAAAAGGAAAATATGAAAAGGGAAGAAGCCCATATCTAAGATATGAGGGAAGAACCTCATGCAAAGAAATCTAAGAAAGAAGAAACGAGGGATCACCACTATGATCGAGATAATCTTCTCCTTTAAGTGATATTTGTTGGTTGTAAAATAGTATGATAGGAAACAATGTATATTACAACATCATAATAAAGGCATGGTATGAGCCCTTGGTGAAGTAGCTCGGGGAAAACCTCTCTGATAACATTACTAATGGAAGGCAGTCATCAAGATCAAGGGTCATCTTGGAAACAAAATTCTGGTATGTGATGATAGATTGATGGAGCAAGCCAAGGGAGTGGGAGTGAAGCTCTTAACTCTAGTGAAACTGCTACAAGATGAATTAAATGATAAATGTATGAGGTATTTATATATTTATATGCTAACACTGGATGTTGCGAAGTCATGTCATATGTTTGCAAGTAATAAACTTCCATATTTATAACTATGATCTATGAAGGAGGATCTCTCGGTGCAATAACAGATGAGATCAACATAATATATCCTCATGGAATATGAGGTGGGGTTATATGAATGAGAAACTGGAAATTTTTAAGTTCCCAGGAATGAAGAATGTGCAGGAAGGAAGAGATCATGAAATGCAACCATCTCAAGAGGTAGTTATCATCCGTAAGCCAAGAAGATGTGACTAGGAGATCTCCTCAGAGGATATGTAGACTCTGATAAAAGTCTGGTAAAGAGCAAGACCCTTGAAAAAACATATCATTAGGAGATGTGTCAATTTGAATAAAGGATGTCGATGCCTACAGGAAGATGTCATGGTGAAAGATCGTCACTCAGGTAACCTTTTTTTTAAAAGTTCATATGTATATGTTTATCTAGATGAATTCATGCAGGGCTGCTAATCACGAAAAATGATGTATGATCCTTGGAGATGATTTGAAGGAAAGTAGCATGGCATAATGGTGGAACAGATGAGAAAGAATGATGAATCACTTTCTGATAGTGAACATGAATCGTGATTGAAAGTGATGGATGATCTGTGCCCTATGAAGCCAAAAGTTGAAGATTACTTAATATCGAAATCCATGACATCGAGAGGAGGAACTCTTCATGAGTAGCTAGATAGCTTCTCTAGGACCCTGGTTGAGAGGGAGCTTGGTGGTTAGTTTCTTACTTGGAAGAAACTTGAATTATGTCCTTCCCGAGTTGAGAGGGAGTGACATATGTGATTCTCTAATACATGTGTCATGCACTATAATAGGACTAACAACTGTAAGTATTAGTGAAGGTCATCTGGAGAGAATGGATAGACACATCATTCTTGTCTTCATCAGGCATTCGATACTATTTAAGAATGAGATAGGGCATTCAATATAAGAGTAGTCAAGGATCGATATTCTTTGAGGGCTGGCTACCGAAGAGAAGAATAGTCCAAGAAGGTCATACTATGGGAACACCTAGGTGGAGTATGTACCTTGGAGAGACAATGACTACAGTGTCTATAAGTCATGTGTCTCTCCAAAATTGTAGCCCATTGTCTCATTGATATATGGGGTTGTTAGTCATTAAGGCCTTACAGTATAAAAATGCTAGTTGACATAATGCTATAGATATTAGATTACCAATCTGACTCTACTTATGCGATTCTCCAGTTTTAAAGTTACCATGTACCTATAATAATACCTCCCTAGTTAAGAGGGAGTGTTGAAAAGTGTAACTAGGAACGATCATTATATTGACTATGTAATTATGGATTTATGTAAAGTAGAAGACAAATCTAATAAAATGTATTTTGTACTTGCTTCATGGGTTTCACGGGCAAGAGTTTATTATAGGTTAATATACTTATTCTTCATGTCTATCTAGGGTTTTGTCTTCTAGAGATAAATGTAATTAAGTTTCATATATGTATGGAGCATCTAGTCTCATGAAAGGCTCCAAGACCTTGTCCTAGAGCTTGTGGACGAATGGCTCCAATCAACCCTCACTCAAATGCTAGAGGAAAAGCTTAAAATATTTCTTAAAGTCAGCCTTCATCAGCTGGACTAGTTGGTGCACATGGTAACTGGAAGGTCGGCCTAAAGACAGAGTAATTCTCTATATATATACCTCTCTTTTGTGGTCATTTGAGGAGACATTTTTGTCATCTCTAAGTGCAGTGCAGAAATGCAGTAAGAGCAGTGGGGAAGTGCGGTAAGTGCAGTGTGAAAGTGCAGTGAGTGCAGTGCAGAAGTAAAATAAGTGCATTGTGGATTATCTCTTAAGTGAAGTGTGGATTTCAGTGTAGATGTTTAAAGCTTTCAAAAATGGCCTACATATATACATGCATATGATAAGGTGTTGCAGCATACATTTCAGTGCGGATGCTTTAAGGATTTCAGAACTAATATATATCATCCAAGTGTTATAAGGTGTTGTAGTGTACTAAAACAAAAGTGCGGATCACATTGAAGCAAGCTACAACGTGAAAAGGAAGTGCAAGAGTAGGGTTGAAGTAATGGATCTTTCCAAAGATACTTTGCGGACTATCCTAAAGTAAAGCTATTGATAAAGGGTGACATTGAGACAGTGGTGGGAAGAAGAAAGAAATAAGGAAAGTAAATCTATGATTTAATTTCCTAACTACAACCTATATGTATCTCAAGAAACTGAAGATTCAACTAAAGGTTCAAAGGAAGTACTGGTGCAGAACAGTGTAACTCGGTGGAGAGAAGGACCGAAATTGAAGGACACCAAAGAAGTAAGGCCAAGGTCTTGGATCCATAAATAGGTCAAGGGTCTAATTCTTTGTCATGGTACTTGTCATCTGAAATCTATAAGAATAATTTCTCATGGGTTTTCCTCTCCAAGAGGGAGTGGTTTTTCCCTGGCTCTAGGAGCCTAATTCTTGTGTCTCGTGTCTTTTGATAATTGACTTGATGAAATATTTAATAAGATAACAAAGGGAAGACATAAGTAACTCAAGTAACCTCACAAGTAATTATCAAGAAGGAAATTTTGAATTAATCACTATTCCTCCAAATGTTCAACAAGTGATGTGGCCTTGTATCACATTGTACACTCACACATGGAAGTAATGGAATTTTGTATATTCCTGAGGATCCTCACAAAATGTCCACTTTGCTATAGCAATTCATTCAGGTGGAAAACTTCCTTATGAATGATTACCAACTCCTCATAAATATTCCGCATAGTGTCTCCAAGTGCAGATACTTCAGCAAGTATCATTTTTCTTATTTCCTCGTGGTATACCTGTGGACACGATACACTCTGCACTGTGTTGCACAGATTTTTTCATTCTCTTATCGAAGTGCTTGTATGTTCTACTTTAGCTTCTTGTTCTCGGCAACCAAACACTGGGTGTTAGATCTGGTTGCTCCTATGAAGGCCCTACTGGCATCAACAATGGAATTTGGATTGTTTTTGGTGTCTTCCATGATCACCCTTTCTCCCATTAATGCAGTTGATGCATGATCATCCGAGTAATTGTTTCTTCGTGATTGTACAATATTCTTCTGCAGCTCATCATCAAGGGGAATCACCTCCCCTTCATCACTTGGTTCTTTCTCTTCGTCTCGATGTGGTGGAGTTGAAACGGTGGCCTAAGGTGTGTTGGGAATCAGGTCCACATCTTAATTTACAAGCTCCAGTCCCACTTCAATTTCTGTGAGTTTAATAAATTGTTCAATCTTGTGAGAAAAATCTCGTGCATGCATTTTTCAATCACTCATTTTGTTTTCTATTGATATTGTACCTGTTCTTCAACCTATATAGGTGTTGTCTATTCCATTGTGGCACATGCCCTTTCTTCATATTCTTTCCTTTGTCTCTCCTATTTCTCTCTTCTTCTAAGCTCTCATTCTTCCTTCAACTCTGGTTCTCCTCTCTCTGCTCTCTGCACTGTTTCCTCTAAGGATTACTTCTCTCTCTTTCTTCACTCTTCTCTCTACTTTCGTTGTTCCCTCTTTGTTTCGATCTCCAAAACTATTTTCTCAGTGAGAGGATCTAATTTAATTTTATACCTTTTTTCCTCTTCTGTATGGTCTTCTACCTTTCTCTTTCCTTTTTAACACACCTCACTGCTTTCTATTATTGCTACTGCTACTAGAAATGTTGCCTCTTGTAGAACAATTTGAGAATTCCCAGTTGTATTGATCAAATAACATGGTCAATAGAAGTTATAAAAATTAGTACATGGCTCCTACTGTAGCCACTAGCATATCCCGCTAACCTAGTTGAAGTCCACTCTCACACAATGTTCTTTGTAAATTCCCCTCGGATCATCCGGACTGTAACTCTTTCTATTGAACTCAAATTTGACCATGTATTTTCCTTCAGCATTTGTGACCTTGAGATTCCTAATCTTGTATATTCTAAATTGCAAAGGAAGAGCTGGGCATCGTGCCTTTTTCCTTCTATAAAGTTTTTCTCACAATCCTATGGAGAGGTGATAAGCTACCTCTTGCATGACCAGTTTGTCGGTGCCATATCTCGGTAAATGATGGGGCAGCTTCTGCCTGCCAAATACTCTAGTAAATGTACCCTCTAGTAAGGAAATCTAGCTAATAATATTTGATATAACCTCCATAGTATCTTGTGACATGCAAGATGGGTCCTCCTAAAATATGAGCCTGTAGAGAGGGATGACGAAGTGATCAGTAATTTTTTTCATGAACATGCGATTACTGCAATCCGAGATTAGCTTTAAAGAGATATGTATGGAATATTGTTTCGGTGTCCATGTTCAGTTCATGCCAGGGAATGGGTTTTGCACATAGATTTCATCCAATAAGTATGCATACATGTAGAATCGTGCTTGTTCACCCTTGGGTGGATTGTGAGATTTTTTCACATGGACTCTTAGCTGATGAGCTAAAATGTTTGACAAGTTGAACAAATTTCCCTCATTCACTACCTGGTTTAGCAAGATATCCCACCCCTCAAGAAAGGTCCTTGTGTCTTACTGGCCATAGATTCTACAAGATAGTATGATGAATAGCTGATATGATTTCCTAAGTGCTCTTGTCTTGTACATATGGGTGGTTTTCTATCTAAAAATAGTTGGCTCCTTCACCCAACCCTGATGATATCTCTCATGTTTGTGTAGTTTTCAATGGCATAGAACAATGAATCCATGTTCTTCACTTGCTAAGGAAAATGATACATATGTTTGAAGTTTGTTGCCAGGAATGTAACAACCTTTTTCCCATTGGTGTAGTTCAATACCATGGTTTCTATGTTGATGTTTGAGACAACCCAGTTAATTACATATGCAGATGGGAAGGTTCGATATCTGCATGTAACATTGTAAACCATGATTGTTAACCATGATTGCATGATGTTGAGATACACCTGCTGACCCTCTAAGTCTACTTCAAATTCCCTTGTGAAATCATCTTTGATCTGCTCCCATGTTAGTTTTAATCCCTTCTCTATGAAAAAATAAGTGTCCAAGTAAATGAGCACATTAACCAAAACTTTATATACTGCTTCCCCTATACTACTTTCAATGCTTTCGTTTGAAACATCTCTCTTATATGCCATTGTGAAAGTGACTGTGGAAGAGATTCTCAAAAATTGTTGAACTTGTGAGATAGAAAAGACATTGACGACAACAAAATGTCAGTTATAAGAAAAAAAACTTTTAAGGACATGTTCAAGAAACAAACTGGGCATATGAAAGGAAGGATTGGACAATTCTTGGTGGCAAGGGAGTCTGACTGCTTGGGGAAAATGCGCACTACACAGTTCCAATAGTCAGTGTCGAAGCTTGTGGCTTGAGACTACGTAATGCACAGTTCAGCCAAGGCACCACGTAATGCAGAGTGAGGCCAACTAGAATTGGGAATTTTGGAGTTCCAGGGGCTAAGCTTCAAACTTGAGCTTCCATATTTCACAATGCCGAACTGGGAAATATGGATTCTGGCCAAGGTAAAGGCAGATATGCTCAAGGGAACTGTGAAAATGACCAGATTTGAGAGATAGTGAAGGCATGAGTAAAAATATAACAAAGTTTTGATGAAACAAATTAAATCAAGTGAAAAAACTGAACAAACGATAAGTGACGAAATTGGCGAGGAGAGTCATCGCAACGATGACCATCGGTGAAAAATGCAGAAAACGATGCGACAGTTGTGAAAGGAAAATGAAAACTTAAAACAACACTTCTACAAGATAAATCATGTTAAACATCCAACATGCATGCAAAGAAACAAGAAAAACAACACTCATGCAAGAAAAATGACAAAAAGTGACATAAAATACTACTAAAAGTGATAAATACAAAACTCACCCGAAAAAATGAAGATGATCGCATCGAAGTTTTCTTGATCTCCTTGGGAATGCTAGAGCTTCAAGATTGAATGTGAGAATGAGCTCTAGGGGCATCGATTAAATATATTTGAGAAATTAGGGTTTATGACATGCATGCCACAAATCAAGGGAAGAGCGACACTTGGCGACCATTTCCAAAAATAGAAATTGTTGTGAAACCAGCTCCAAAAAGAGAAGAAAAGAGATATCAACGCCTTAGAAATAAGCCACTTCGAGGGGTCAACCTCCAATACATTACATGAATGAACAATTCTTGGATGATTCAAATTACAAAACCTCCTTTCTGTATATAGGAGTCCATGGGGCCACAATGTAATCCTAGTGGGGCCACAACGTAATCCTAGCCAACCTAACAATAATAATTTAAGGGCACAATAATAACAATATGAGGGTTACAAGGATACAATAATAACAATAAGGGGGTTACACTAACAACAATAAGGGACTATACTAGTAATATAGGGACCTAACACGCCCCTCTCCTTCAAAAAAGTGTTGTCCTCAACGCTTGAGTAGCTCTGGGTGCTTCTGTATAAAATTCTCATCCTCCCATGTAGAATCTTCAGTGGGTAAGTTCTTCCACTTGATGAGATACTCTGAAATTGATCAATTACGTAGCTGTTGAGTTCTTGTTTCCGTGACTGCTTCAGGTTCCAATATGATTTTTCCTTCCTCATCAAGTTCTGCCAATATTGTTTGAACTGGAAGATTTTCAGCTATAACCTTCTTTAAGCATGAAAGATGGAAAATTGGATGCACTCGTGAAGAAGCAGGAAGCTCTAATTTGTATGCCATAGTACTAATCTTTTGCAATACCTTGTAAGGACCATAATAATTTGGCGATAATTTATTATCCTTCTTAGCTTGCTTGAGGGACATTTGTTTGTATGGTTGTAGCCGTAAAAATACCAGTCTCCTACATCAAAACTTCTCTCACTGCGATGTTGATCTGCCTATTGTTTCATTCGATTTTGTGCCAAATTCAGGTTGTCCTTTAAGAGCTGGAGAACTTCTTTTTGATGCTCAATGTGATCTTCCACTGCTTGAACCTTCGAATTTTCTCTTAAAGATGATGTGATGGATGGTGGATGATACCCGTAAAGTGCCATAAATGGGGTCATTTTTGGTGCAACATGAAAGGAAGTGTTATACCACCATTTAGCTAGAGGTAACCACTTGACCCATTGTGTTTGTTTATCAGATACAAAACAACTAAAACATCCTTCCAAAAATTTATTTACTATCTCAGTTTGACCATCGGATTGAGGATGATAAGATGAGCTGTGAGCTAATTGAGTACCCAGACAGAAAATAACTTCGTCCAAGAATTTCGGTAAAATGGGGATCTTTGTCGCTCACAATAACCCCTTAGGTTTTCCATGTAACACGGTGTGTCCATAAATGTAGTAGCAACTGTACTTTCTTTAAATGGATGAGATAATGCACAAAAGTGTGCATACTTGGTAAGTCTATCAAATACCACCATGATGACATTCTTTCCTTCGGACTTAGGTAAACCTATAATAAAATCCATTGAAATCTCCTCTCAATGTTGACTTGGAATGGATAAAGGTTGTAGAAGTCCCAGGGTCTTAATTGTCTCAAGTTTATTCTGCTGGTAAACCAAACATTCCGCCACAAGATTTTGAATATTCGATTTAAGTCCATCCCAAAAAAATTCTTTCTTCACCCTGTGGTAAGTTTTTAAAAATCCTGACTATCCTCCTAAAGGAGAAGTGTGCAATTACAAAAGAATATTTTGTTTTAGTTGGGAATTCTTACAAAGATATAAGCGATATTTGTACCATAAAGAATCATTTTTCCAACTAAATGTATTAGATGTACTAGGATCTTACTGCAACTTTTGAATGAGTGTCCATACTTATTTGTCCTTTTTCCATTCATCTCTTTCTTCGGTTATCCATTCTGGTTGGATAATAGAAATGGCACAAATAAATTCTTCCACCTCTTCATTCTTTCTTGAGAGTGCATTTGCAACAACATTAAGCTTCCCTTTTTTGTAGATTATTTCAAATTCATAACGCAACATCTTTGTGACCCATTTTTCCTGCTCTTTTGAAGATAGTCTTTGTTCCAAAAAGTGCTTGAGACTATCATGATCGATTTTTACCTTGAGGTGTCTTCCCATTATGTAAGGTCTCCATTTCTTTAGTGCATGTTGTATTGCCAACATTTCCTTCTCATAAATAGCTTTATGTAAATACTTTCCTTTGATTGGACGACTTTGAAAAGAAATGGGTCTTCCTTCTTGCATTAAAGAACACCAATTCCATTTTTTGAGGCATCACATTCCATAATAAAGGTTTTTGTGAAGTCTGGCGTAGCTAAGAACGGTGCTAGGCACATTGCCTCTTTAAGATGTTCAAAGGCCTTAGGTGCTTCAGGAGTCCATGAAAATGCATCTTTCTTCAATAATGTTGTTAAGTGCTTCTATTCTCCCATAATTCTTAACAAACATTCGATAATACCATGCTAGAAATCCTATAGCCTTTATGGTTGTGGTGACTTTCCATTCCTTAATGGCTTTAATTTTATGAGGGTCTACCTTAACACCCTCGTGAGATACAATATGACCCAGATATTCCACCTCTTGTACTCCAAAGAAACATTTGGATGTTCTTGCATATAATTTTTTCTCCTGCAATACTCTGAGCACCCTGTGAACATGTTGAACATGATCCTTCAAATACTTGCAGTAGATTAGTATATCATCAAAAAATAATAGCACAAATTTTATAAGGAAGGGTTTGAAAATGGAATTCATCAACCCTTGAAATGTAGAAGGTGCATTGGTAAGGCCAAAAAGCATGACCAAAAATTCATAATGACCCTCATGAATCCTTCTTGAAATGTTTTTATCGGAATATCATTTTATCGAAATATCTCCAGTCTACATTCTAATTTGATGATACCCTGAATGAAGATCCAATTTGGTAAAATAAATTGCTCCATGTAATTCATCCAATAATTCATTAATCACACGAATGGGAAATTTATCTTTAATGGTGAGCTCATTGAGCTCCCTATAATTCGGACACATGTGCCATGATCCATCCTTCTTTTGTACAGTACCAGAAAGAACTTGGAGGCTAAGGTTGAATTATACCCTACAACATTTAAAATCACTCCGTTCAATTTCACTCTTTTGGACATAAGAATATCCTATAAGGCGATGTTTGGAAGACACTTCTAGAATCAAATGAATAGCATGATCATGATCACAGAATAAAGTAGAGTCACGCTGGAGTTTCAAAAACATGAATGATTGTCCAGAATCTTTTTGAATCTGAAATAGATGATTTTGATGTTGGAACTTCTAGTGAGCATAATTGTGTAATTATGCCTCGTTGTTCTTTATTTAAATTTTCATGAAATTAAGGCTTATTATCTTTCTGCAAACTCACCTTCTTGGTAATTCAACTTCCCTAGATTATAACCACTACTCTGCTTGTCCCCAAAGATTATAACCATTGTACTCCTAGTACAACATCAACACCTCCCATAGGAACGGAAAGTATTGGACTATTCAATACATATTCCCCATGGTTAGCTTGATATTATGGCATTTTCCAGAGAAATTTATAGTTCCTCCATTTGCAACCATCACTTGACATTCTGGTGCTGGGTATAGGAAACAATTCAATTCCTTGGCTACCTTACAATGAATAAAATTATGGGTACTACCTGAATCGATCAACACTATTACCTTTTTCTTCTTGATATGTCCTTCTATCTTGAGAGTTTGAGGAGTGGTAATTCCTGCCAATGCATTACACGATATGGTCGGACTCATCTCTTCCTCTTCTAGGGTTGGTTCCTGGTGTATATCCTCTTCTTTTGAAGATTCTTGTTCATTTTCTTCTTCCTCTTCACAATGTATGTAAAATAATTTCTTCTCAGCACACTTATGACCTTTAGTGTATTTGCTATCACAACTGTAGCAAAGCCCTTTTGCTCTTTTTTCTTCCAATTGTTGTGGTGTCAACCTTGTAGGTTGTGGAAATCTAAGAGTAGCAACACTTCCCTCTTTATAGAAGTGAGTGGTAGGCTTCCTTGTCGCCATAATTTTACATTCAATTTTTCTTGCCAACCTGAATGCCTTCTCCAATGAATCGGGTTCCAAAACACGAACTTCATGTTGGATGTTATCCTTTAAAGTACCTATGAAGAGATCAATCCTGTGTTCCTCTAGAATATCAGTTACCCTTATATTCAATTTTTGGAAGTCCTCAATGTGCTCCCCCATTAAACCCTTTTGTTTGAGATTTATCAATTGTCTAAAGAAGGTGTTGCTCTTTGTATCCTCATAATGTGCTATCATTTCCTCCGTAAAAATTGACCAAGTGACAATTTTTTTATGGGAGTAAAGCCATCGATACCATACAAATGTATTTTGTTCTAAATCTAAAGTTGCAATGCTTACCTTTTGTGTGTTTTTCACATTATGGAGATCACAATATTGCTCCATATGTAGTATCCTGTCACAAGATCCTTTCCATCAAACTTCTTCAAATCCATTTTTGGAATATGGTGGTTCTTCCTGCCAACATTAGATTTTATGAAATCATGATTAACATTTATTTTGTTCTCATCATGAGTTTCCTCTACTATCTTTTCACCATTAGGAAACATTTCTTGTATCAACTTTGTCAAATCTTCCATGTCTTCCTTTAGATCATTCTTCATGTTTTCCATTTCCTCATCGATCTTAGCTTCCATGTCATACATCTTAGATTCCATGCCAGCTTCCATGCCATCTATCTTAGATTCCATGCCATTATTCAAACTATCCATCTTAGATTCCATGAATTTCTTCAGACCATCCATCTTAGTTTCCACGCCTTTCTTCAAAACTTCCATGTCATTTTTTGTTGCTCTTTGTGAGAGTGAAATTTGTTTCACTTGATCTTGTAATTTTGATGTGTCATGTTGCCATTCTTCGTCTTCATCAGTCATAGTAGAGCTTTCTAAAGGCTTAAAGGGTGTTGAATTATTTTTAGGGGCCATTTTAGAATCCAATACTGATATCTATTCTACAATATGCACTTGGAATCAATTCAACTTGATTCTTCAAACAAGACTTATGCAATTCGAAAAAAAAAATACACACCTTTTAGTTGCTTTTGAGGAACTTGATATTGAAATTGAATTATCTCTATAATTGCAGATCCTTAATATCTGAAATATAGCCCTGCAGTAGCCCTCTAAAGCTTCTTTCAAATGCCACAGGTTTGATTTGATTTGGATTCTTCAAGACAAATTTATGTCCAATCTCCCACAATGACCCAATTTTGGATTGGTTCAGTAGAGAAAAATTGTACTACTTGCCACGTGTCATTGTTTCCTCCTTTAGCTCTGAAATTGATAGACCGAAAACTAAGGTCCGTGTACTTACAGCCACTTTTTACAGCATTCCAATCCGATGCTCAGAGAGAGAGCTATGAATATTTTCCCATGATCACCTCTTTGAGATGAAATTCAGAAGCCTCAAAAAGCCCTAACTTCCACAGATCATATCTCCCAAAATATTACAAACAAATATTTGAAATTTTGCGACGATGTTCCTCAGGATTGTGGCTTCGCACTCTAAAAATTTTAGCTTCTGAACCTTCGTAGAAAAAGAGTTATTATGAAAATACTGCGATGACCTATTTAGGTTAAATTCAGGAGCCTACAAAATGACCTAACTTGCACAGATCATATCTCCGAAAATATTGTGAACCAAGCTCTGAAATTTTGCGAAGATGTTCCTTAGGATTTTTTCTTCGCACTCTAACAATTTTAGATTCTGAACCTTCATAGAAACAAATTTATAGCTAAAATGCTACGATGACCTGTTTGGAGCAGCGAAACCCTAGAATCTTAAAGCTTTGATACCAAATGTTGTGAAACCAGCTCCAAAAAGAGAAGAAAAGAGATATCAACGCCTTAGAAATAAGCCACTTCGAGGGGACAACGTCCAATACATTACATGAATGAACAATTCTTGGATGATTCAAATCACAAAACCTCATTTCTATATATAGGAGTCCATGGGGCCACAATGTAATCCTAGCCGACCTAACAATAATAATTCAAGGGCACAATAATAACAATATGGGGGTTACAAGGGTACAATAATAACAATAAGGGGGTTACACTAACAACAATAAGGGACTATACTAGCAATATAGGGACCTAACAGAAATGGTGCCTCCTTTGGGGAACTGACAACACCCAGCTCAGTGCATTGTAGAGTTTATGAGCTCAGTAAATTATTGCGCAATTTCTAAGCTTAGTTCTAGGCTTCTTTTCATAACTACGCAATTATCGAGCTGAAGGTTGGGCTCCCAATCATGACTGTGCAATTCTGATCAATAAGGACAAAGCTGACTTCATGAATTACGCATTTTCTAGAGGCAAACCAAGAACTATTGTCCAAGACTTAGACATGACGTCAGCTTGTGGCTTACAACAATTTCTAAGTGGAAAATCAAGTAAACACAAGAAAAACTTAAAGATAAACAACAATTAAAGCACGAAGATAGGCTCCTGTGAAGGAAAGTTAGGCTCTAAAATCTAAGCAATGACAAAAGTTTGGAGGGTGGTTGTAGCCACTACAACAATTTTCAAGAAATAAAAATGTATAAAGACAAAATGAAGAAATGTTATCATATCTCAATACAATGTTAATAGTCTTTAGAGAATTTGAAAACATTGAAAGCATTTTAGGAAAAATAACAATATTACCAACAAAAATACTAGTAAAATGAAATCTTCTTATATTGATTATATTTCGTTTTAAAAGTGTTTAAAATTATTAAATATAAAATTAAGTTTTAATAAATATTTTTAAAAATTTTCTAACATAAAAATCTATTTTCACTTTTACAAATCTATTAATAAATTTGCATTATAAATCTATGTAGCCCTAGATTTATAGAATATATTTATTACAATTACATAATAGTTAATAAATATTTCTTTTTTTATTTTAAATATAAATTTTTATAAATTTTTTATAAATTTTGATTAAAAATTATACACTTTGAGTGGGCCTAATGGTTAAGAGCATGTGTTTTCTCCTAAAGAATCATAGGTTTAAAACCAAAAGTTTTTCCTATAATCATAATAAAACAGTCCATTAAAATATAAATAATTGCAAATACAATATTATTTTAATATAAATGTATCATGCAAAATAAAATCGCCCAATCCTTTTTAGCCCAGCATTTTGGCTTTTGCATAAGAATACAAACAATTTTATATCCATCAAAATGTTAGGAAGAGTTGTCGTGACACAAACAACGGGTGAGAAGGCAATGTTCCATTTATTTACTCTCTACGGTGACCAAAAACAATATAGTGTACATATATACCACGTTTGGGCTAAAACATATTGGACATTTCCCTAGAAATGATTGCATGAAACTATATGAGTTGGTGAATATTATACGACCTTTCCATTTATTTGATGTTATGTGTTTTTATAGAAATAAAATAGAATTAGAAATTAACACTTTTTAATGTGGTCTCTGTGTGCATGGTAATTATTTATTAAGGAAAAGAAATCTCGGGAGATTTTATAATTTCGATATCGAAGGTTGTGGCTATGCATCATCGTTGTTGGAAGCTACCATGAATGAAAAATAATGCTTAATGACGTCACTCTTCCACTAACATTTCGTACCCTTCTTTTATTAAAAGTATTTTATTAATGCATAGAAATTAATATGAAGTATTAAACATTGATTATGAAGACATTTGGCAATCACAAAGTATTTTAAGAATTTTTATTTTTTTATATAATTTTTATAACCGACAATTCAATTTAAAACTCCATAAAATTACTCTATAGCCAATAAAAATAAGGATTTCGAAATTTTAAAAATAATTGATTTCCAAATTTTAAAAATAATTTGAATATAAAAAAAATTATTTTAATATAATAATTTGTAAATTTTTTAATAAAATTTACAAATTGTTTTAAAAATTTTGAGATATATATATTTTTTTTTGCCATAAATTGATTATATAACTTGTCTTCTAGGCAAGTATAATAAATGCTTAATAAACATTTACTTATATTATTATGCCTGGAGGTTCCTTTTATAGTCCGTATGACTCGATATGTAAGTATGTCTGAAACCAAAATAAAAAACAAAATAAAATTAAAAATAAAATCTAAATAATGTCGACTTAAAAAATAACTTACACAACCATATAAATAAACAATTTAAAATAAATTTAAACAATATAAATTTAAAATATGAAGAATTTTAAGAACACTCAAAAAAGAAATGGTAACTAAATAAAACCTCTTTTTCTACTTACTCATGACGTATGGTAAATAAATAAAAATATAAATAACTAGAGGTATGGTAAATATTTAATAACTTTATATTAGTGCAATATTAAATTTGTTATATATATATATATTAACTCTAGATATATATATGGGAGGGAAGAACAAATACATATGATAGAGGTGGAGAAATAGCGGGAGTGGTAGAGGAGAGATGGAGATAAACAAAAGAAGAGGGAAGAGGAGGAATGAAGAGAGAGAGAGGTAGAGAAGGGTAAGAGAGGGAGGGGGAGAAGAGAGATAGAGAGGGAGGGAGGAAGAGAGAGAGAGGAAGGATGAGAGGAGGAGAGAGGGAGAGAAAAAGAAAGACATAGACAGTGAGAAGTGGAGAGAGAGGGAGTGATAAGGGAGAGATGGAGAGAGAGTATGTATGTTTAGGGGTGAGATAAAAAGACATAGAAAGAGTGATGGAGACAAGGGGGGCGAGAAGGAGAGAGAAGAAGGAAGGGAGGGATATACTAACATAGTTGGAGAGAGAGATGGAGTGATGGGCGAAGAGAGAGGATTTGTGAGAGTGAGAGAGACAAAGATATGATTGAATGGAAAAGCGAGGGAGGGATACACACACACACACACACACAGGGGGGGTGATGATAGAGGGAAGCAGGCAAGAAAGTGAGAGAGATGAAGGATGAGAGAGAGGACTTTAGAGAGAGGAAGAGAGTGAGGGGGAAGTGAGAGGATTGTAGGGGAACAAGAGAGAGAGAGAGAGAGAGAGAGAGAGAGAGTGATGGGGGAAGAGAGAGGGAGGTAGGAGAGGGAGGGAGAGAGAGGAAGGAAATGAGAGGTGACTTGAGAGAGTGTGTATGTTTGGCGGTGAGATAAAGAGACAAATAAGGAGAGATGGAGAGAACGGATGAGAGAAGGAGAGAGAGAGACATATATTGACAACGTTGGAAGGTGAAGATAGAGAAAGAGAGGTGGGAGATAAAGGAAGAGAGACTGTGGAGAGAGGTAGAGAAAGAGAGATGGAGATGGAGGGGGAGAGAGAGGGAGGTAAGAATAAATACATAGAGAGTGAAATATATATATATATATATAGAGAGAGAGAGAGATAAGGAAGATGGATAGAGAGGGAGAGAGGATATGAGGAGGGAAGAGAGATATAAGCGAGGGAGAGGGAGGGAAGGGGAAGAGAGATAGAGGGAGGGAGAGGAGGAGGAAGTGATAAATAGATATATTGAAGAAAGAGAGTGTATGTTTTGGGGTTGATATAGAGATAGAAAGGGAGATAGAGATATAGATGGAAGGTGAAGAGAAAGAAGAGATAGATGGAGACAAGGAGGGAGGGACAAAGAGATAGATAAATATGGAGTGAGAGAGTGTGTGTGTTTGTGGGGGATTGATAAAGAGACAAAGAAGGAGATATAGAGGGACATATAGATATATATGGAGGGGGGGGTGGGAGAGAAGGGTATTTATTGCAATATATGCATTGATTTCAGTGTAGATGGTGATTTCTAATCATATTAGATTGCTTGAACTAGAAGCATTGATTTTAGTGTAGATTTTGATTTCTAATGATATTTTATTACTTGCACTAGTTGCATTGATCTCAATGTAGATGATTTCTAATCCTACTTGATTGATTGCAGTAAATGCGTTGATTTCAGTGTAGATGGTGATTTCTAATGTTATTTTAGTGCTTGCACTAGATGCATTAATTTCAATGTAGATGTTGATTTATAATTATATTTGATTGCTTACACTAAATGCATTGATTTCAGTGTATATAGTGGTTTATAATCATATTTGATTACTTGCACTAGATGCATTGATTTTAGTGTATATGTTGGTTTCTAATCATATTTTCTTACTTGCACTAGATGTATTGATTTGAGTGTAGATGGTGATTTTTGACCCTATTTATTACTTGCATTAGATGCATTGATTTTAGTGTAGATGGTGTTTTCTAATCTTATTTGATTTTTTTAATTAGATGCATTGATTTTATTGTATATGTTGATTTCTGATTTGATGTAATTGGATCTAGGATGGGACATTAATTTTGAAGACATTGGATTAATAGTGTGCATTGTTTTTAATGTAAGTACAAAAATTTATTGACACTGTAGATTTATTTTTGTGTTATAGTAATTAAACCTTATAATATTGGACAACAACAGAGACAAAGTATAATGTTTACTACAACAACTCGAGCTAAATATTTAAATGGTTAATGATTTCAACTATCTTTTTCATATAATCGATATGAAAAGATGACAAAACTAACAAGGGTGACAATAAGAGAATAGTAGAAAATAGTTTCAGATTGATCACAATGAAGACTATTTGTAATTGAATACACTCTTATTATTCATATTTTTGATCATTCAATATTATTACATTGTCACTTTACATTAAAAAAAATTATTTCATCATTTTTCATCATTAGAGTTATTTTACAATATTTATCATCTCAACAAGTTGAGGTAACTAAGGAAATTTAAAATTAAAATGAATCGATAAATCTCAAACATATTTGGCATATTTAAAATGTTTATATTAATATTAGATGTATTTTGATATTATTGATAAAATTAATCATATGTTCGTCATATTATCGATAGATTTTCCTTGGCTGCGCATGACTAAAACCAGCCTAGATCCATCTTAACTCCGGATCTATCAAGTGCCGAGAGGGATCAAATCTTTGGAGGTGCAACTCGTTGGCTGCGCATGACTAAAACTAGCCTAGATCTATCTTAACTCCGGATCTATCAAGTGCCGAGAGGGATCAAATCTTTGGAGGTGCAACTCGTTCCTCAAGTTTTTCACTCAAAAAAGAGATTTGCACCTCTGGAGATTTGATCCCTCTCGACGCTTGATAGATCCGGAGTTAAGATGGATCTAGAATGGTAACATATTTTTATTGGACAAAAGGATACCATGTTATAATAAATAAATAACAACCATCATTAACGTCATTCTTATATCAATTTCCACTGTGTATATATATATATATATTGGTTTCGACTCTATTGTTGTATATATTAAACAATTTTCATATAAATGTGATATTAAACCCTTGGTTGGATTTTTTCAAATAATCCTATGATAAACCTACACTTCCCAAAAGTCATTACTTACTATTCCAAGTCCAGCTATATCTACAAACAACATCTACTTATCACTGTTATATATGCAATTTTCATGTGAATGTGATATTGAAGAGCGATTGGATTTTTTCAATAATCATATGCTAAATTTATACCAAATTAAGATAAATTAAATCCACTAACAACATCTACTTGGTAGTCTAGAGAATCAACGTAGATAATTATAGCTCATAAAATTAGAAACGGGATAGCAAAGAATGACAACACACCAACGCTTCCTATACTGGCTTGACTCACTGATCTTTAAAAAATTCATTTATATACAGTTTAATTTTTGGCGATGTATATGCAATTTTTATGTAAATGTGGTATTAAAGAGTGGTTTAATTTTTTCAAGTAATCATATGCTAAATATATACCGAATTAAAGTAAATTAAATCCACTAACAATATCTACTTACTATAGAATCAAGATAGAGAATTTTTAGCTCATATAATTAGAAACCGAGTAAAAAGAAAAACAACACTATCTATACTCGCTTGACCCACTTACCTTTAAAAAATTCATTTATATACCGTTTAATTTTTGGAGGTGCAATAATGATTACGACTGTGGATTTCAAATGGGTTTATGATGGCTAACGCGGTTTGAGTTTATCGTCTATTTGCAAGCACCAGGGTATCTTTATCCTACCATACGCGCTATATGATAAATGTCATCCAGGCAGAGACAAGAACAGTAATATCAACTTACCAAACCAACTTTGCAGAGACAAGAACATCAATATCAACTTACCAAACAACTTTGCAGAGACAAGAACATCAATATCACTTACCAACCAACTTTTTGCACGAAGAACAGGAACCAAGAAACCTAGATATTTTCCATTAATTTTATTTTTGAACCTTATGCGAACCTCTTCTATAGCACCGTACTCGGGAATACGACACGCTTATGTGAAGCTCTTTGATAGCAGCGCAGTCAGGAATACCACACGCTTATTTCGTAACCGAGCTATTTGTTATTGTGATCATTCTGCAACTACACATTTCAACTCTTTATTAGGTCATGAAAACAGAAAATTATCTCTACAGGAAAATTATTTTTGCTTCCGGTAATGGCTAAGGGAAACAGTAACTGCAGGATCGCATACAGAAAAAAACAGTCAGGAGAATATATATTATTTTGAAACTTTCCTCCGTAGCACAACAGGAACAAGCAATACAAATACTACATGCCTGCCGCAGGACCAGGACGTTAGTATGGAAAGTGCAATGCACCTTTTGTCGTGAAACTCCCAAGTCATGGTTCGGCGAATGGTTTAGTCTCGTCTTTTGTCTATATTTCATAAATGATAAGTTGGTTTGTTGTGATTCCCTGATAAGGCATGAAAGGTTTAGATTGTCTTTATTTTCCACTTGGAAATCATTGTAGTGACAAAACCAAATTGTCTTTAACATCCAAATATTAAATTTAAGTTCATGAATGTCTATACAAATTGTTTTGTAAGGGCCTATACAACGCAATATACTTTGAATATATAAATAAAAAATTAAAAACATAGAGCTAAAGAAGATGAGATAAATGACGACCCATTATATAAACTTAGAAGAGTCTGATACCTCCACTTTGATAGACTCCTTGCTATTGTCTTGCGACCATTCTGGATCTAGAGCGAGGCCTAAATGAACTTCAATTTATTTGAGGTATTTGTTTAGAGTTTTTAGGAAAAGCTTTAACTTATATATTCGATGAAGATTTTTTATTGGCTTCATTGTGATCCAACAATACTCACTCAATTTAGAGGAATTTTCAAATGTTTATATATCTATATATATATATATATATATATTTCTTTTGTTGTGTTATATGTTGGGCTGTTAAATTTATGTTGATTGCAGATTTTGGAAGTATTTTAGAATATATTAGTGAAGAGAGAAATTAATTATTTCACCCCTCTCTTAATCATCAAATTTTATTCTCATAAAAATGACCAAGTTGAGAAACCATTTTACTACTTCTCCAACCAATTTAGTATATATCAAACATCCTCTGTCTCCTTCAATGTCATGTTCCACCTGTGTGATTTCATCTTGAATACTCTGTGGAGTTTGAGTGTGATAAAGATGTGTTGAACATTCATGTGATTTTAGATAAAATATGAACAGAATTGAAAAAGAAGGAGATGTAGCTCACAGGTGAGGCCTACACCTGGAGACTACACTCAGAACTGAGAGATCACTCTCGTACACTCTACATTCATGAATGAAAGATTACATCATTAAGTACAATACTAGAAGTTAGGAAGTTGCAACCAAACCCCTAAACTCTAGGAACAAATCCTAAACTAAGGAGATACGTTACAACTTATGTAATCTTTTCTCCATTAATACAAAATAATATAATTATTTTCAACTCCCCCCCTTAATGGAGAAAGGATTGTCTTGAACTCCTACCATCCTTCTAAAAAATTCGAACTTCACGTGTGCAAGAGGCTTTGTAAAAATATTAGCCATATTGTCACAAGTTTTACAATATTCAACAATAACTTCTTTTGACTGTAGTTTCTCTCTGACAAAGTGGAACTGAGTGTCTATATGTTTGGTGTTTTTATGAAACAATGGATTGTATGCTAATTTAATAGTGCTCTGGTTGTCGCTTTTGATGGAAGTAGAGTTCTGTTGTTCTTCTCCTACATCATTGAGAAGCCTTCTCAACTAGATCGCTTCACACGTTGCTGCACACAATGCTTGATACTCAGCTTCACATGAAGACAATGCTACAGTACTCTGCTTCTTGCTGCTCCATGCTATGACCTCGGATCCTATGCTGAATGTGTAACTTGTGATAGACCTTCGATCATCCAGGTTACCTGCCCAGTTTGAATCTGAAAAACCTGCTAGAATAACATCAGATGTGTCAGTGTATAAAATGCCATAATTAACAGTACCACAAAGATACCTCAACACGCTTTTTGCTGCTACCCAGTGACGTTCAAGTGGTTTTGACATGAATTGGCTCAACACACTAACAGAGTATGCCAAGTCAGGTCTGGTTGTTGTAAGATATATCAAGCTGCCAACCAGTTGTCTGTACATTGTGGCATCAACCTCCTTAGTGCCATCATCACTACACAACTTCAAATTCTGCTGCAAAGGTGTCGCTGTTGATCTACATTGATCCATACCAAACTTTTCCAACAGATTTATGGCATACTTCCCTTGGGTAAGAAAAGTTTGCCCAATATCTCTCCATACTTCTAATCCCAGACAGTAATGGAGACTACTGAGATCTTTCATTTGAAAAACTTATGCCATAAGCCTTTTGATTCCTCTAATTAAATCATCTGCATCTCCTGTTATAATCATGTCATCTACATACAAAGAAATCAGAATAATCTGCCCCTGCTTATTGTACTTGGTATACAAATTTGGGTCATTTAAACTTCTATGAAAACCATACTCTAAAAAGAAAGAATCAACCTTTTCGTACCAAGACCTGGGCGCTTACTTTAAGCCATATAAAGCCTTTTTCAATCTGCAAACAAGATGTTCCTGCCCCTTCTTTACAAACCCTTCGGGCTGTACTAAGTAAATTTCCTCTTTTAACTCACCATTTAAAAATGCCAATTTGACATCAAGCTGGTGTAGCTCCCAATTATGTTTAGTAGCTAAAGAAATAAGCATTATGATTGTATTTAACTTTGCTACAGGTGCAAAGGTATCATCAAAATCTATACCTTCCTGCTGTGAGTACCCCTTTGCAACCAACCTAGCTTTCAATTTTTCAATACTTCCATCTGCATTCATTTTTGGTTTAAACAACCATTTACATCCTATGGATGTTTTATTCTTAGGAAGTTCAACTAAGTCCCAAGTGTCATTTCTAAGAATAGATTCTATCTCTTCATTCATTGCAGCTCTCCACTCCTTAAATTGACTAGCTTCTTTGTAATTAGTGGGCTCTACAATGTTCAAAACATTTAACATCAAAGCATAGTCTTTCAATTTTAATGGTATTTGAGTCTTCCTACTTGATCTCCTTAGTAGGGGACTTACCTCAAATTTGTTTTCTTCAACTCTAATTGGGCTTGCATTATCACCTTCTTGCTGTTCTTCTTTCTACTTTTGTTTCTGCTCCAGCTCTCTTTCATCCTCGCTGCTTTCATCCATCAACAATGGAATGTGCCAATCATCACCAATGTCATCTTTCCCTTCCTGAACCTATTCATAAAATACTACATCCCTGCTTGCAAATATTTTACGAGACTCAGTATTGAACAACTTATAAGCTTTAAATTCTGTGCCATAACCAACAAAGATGCATTTAACAGCTTTAGGGTCTAGTTTCTTCCTATCAGCTTTGGGTTTATGGGCAAATGCTTTTGACCCAAATACTCTTAGATGGTTTACTGCTGGTTTGAATCCATATAGAGCTTCAAAAGGAGTTTTGAAGCCAAGATAACTGGTAGGACTTATGTTCTTTAAATATACAACAGTATTAATAGCCTCTACCCAAAAACTATTAGATAGACCCTTACCTTGTAACATGCTCCTTGCGCACTCTACTAAGGTTATGTTCTTACGCTCTGCAACTCCATTTTTCTGTGGTGTGTGTGGCACTGTAAACTACTACACAATCCCATGAGATTTGCAAAATTTCATGAATTCCCCTAACTTGTATTCTCCCCCTTGATCAGATCGGAGAATTTTTATACTCTTACAAAACTGTTTTTCCACCAAGGTTTTAAATTCTATAAAGCACTGGAAAGTCTGACTTTTCTTACTCAGAAAATAAACCCATGAATATCTAGTGCAGTCATCAGTAAATAACAGAAAATAATATGCTCCACCTAGCGACCTTGTCTGCATAGGTCCGCATATATCAGTGTGCACTAGTTCTAAAATATCTGTTTTCTTCCTCCTATCATGCACACGAAACTGTTATCTATGCATTTTACCTAAGGCACAACCATCACAATTTAACTGAGTATTACGAAAGATAGGGAGCCCCTCAACCGTGCCTTTTCTCTGCAATAACATGAGGTCCTGCAAATTCAAATGACCGAATATCTGATGCCAGAGTTGTTCGGCTGTCAATCCACCTGCAACCATGGCTCTCTTTGATATACTCTTTACATCCAGTCTGTATAGGCTTCCAACGTGCATGCCTATTGCAACAATTTCTTTCCTGCAATCCTTTATGACACAATGAGTCTTGAAGAACTCGACTTGCATATCTTGATCAGTTATCATGGATACATATATCAGATTTTTCTTAATTCCACGTACATATAAAACATTTTTAAGATAACTGATTTTTCCATTTGGTAACTTAACTGGAATAACCCCATAACCTCTAATCTCGTATCCACTATCATCTCCTAAATAAATCTTTGATCCATATTTACTTTCTTCAAGACTTTCAAAAAATTCCTTTTTACCTGTCATGTGAGAGGATGCTCTGGAATCGACATACCAGATGTCGTCCTCATTAGATGCTGAAAGGGCACAGTCGACTGTGAACAGTCGAAATTCATGACTGAAATCTTCATCTACATATTATTCAAGATCTTCTTCAACGAAGTATCCTCTGTGCTTTGCGATTGCCAGCTTCCTCTTTGCATCATCAGCCTGCTTCTTAAAGCATACATTCTATACATGACCCTTCTTTCCACAATAATAACATTTCTTTACAGTATTATTTGCAAGCATACCTTTATACGGACTCTTCTGCGATGTACCTCCTTTCTGCTGCAGTTGCAACTGTGATTGCTACTGTGGCTGCTTCCCTCTAAAAGATCGTCGTTTTGCCATCAGCGCAAGATCATCACTCTGGGGGTTCAAGTTCTGTCGCCGCTCCTCCTCTTGCAGCAAGATCCCTGTCAGATCTTCAAATGAAGGCACTTTCTCCCTTGCCGCCAATCTAGTGATGAACATTTAAAATTCATCTCGCATCCCGTTCATTGTAATTGTTACGAGATCGGAGTCAGACACATTCTCCCCGATGTCCCCCAATCCGTCTTTCACATCTCTGATTCGCGCGATAAATGCAGCAACGGTCTCACTTTCGTCCATCTTCATTGAGAACAATTTGTTTTTGAGTGCCATAATTCGACTTGTACTCTGGGTCTGATACAGCCTTTTGATAGTTGTCCAGATCTCTACGGATGTTTTACAGTCTCTGATGTGAGGGATAATGTTGTCCTTTACGGACATCTTCAACAAAACTTTCGCCTTGTTCTCTCGTTTATCCCATTCTTGCTGCTGTGTCCCTGTGTTCAAATTCGGCCTCTGCTCATCACCTGTAACTATGGACCAAGCATTCACACCCTCAAGCAAGGTCTGAATCTTAAACTTCCAGTTTGTGAAGTTATATCCATCGAGTTTGCCAGACTCGTGGAGATAAGATTCCATTGTATTACTCATCTTGATCTAGAAGCAAATGAATCTACCCAACGGTAAAAAAAAAATCAATACCTGTCAAATCTTAACACCCGATCTACCACTTTCCTGCCATTGATCTGCTGGACTCCTGATCCACCCACTATATCTTCGATCCATATCTAGCGAAATCTGCAATTCAATCTCACTCTGATGAGCAAATTCGTTGTTTTTCAATATAGTCACAAATCCGATCTGATCAAAACTGATCCGATCTGCCTCTCCCGGATAGATCTGCAACTTCTCCGATCTGCTTTTCCGCAAATTGTCAAATGAAGATAAGGCTTCCCGCGGATCCCCTTGAAGGTGAGTTGGCACCCTCCTAAGTGAAAAATCCGTCCCTAGATGAAAACGGTGTAAGGAAAAACACTTGCCGCGATTTTTCCGTGCGATTCGGCGCCAATCTGGTATTTTGGCGCGGTGGCACCATTAATGGCCGATCAGACGCGCCGATTGTGCTTCCTAGCATGACTGTCAGCACGAAAAGCACGCCAACCTCCTTCTACTCAGAAAATTAAAAAAATCTGAGTCCGAGCCAAGTGTTCTGTAGTCCACCTGCTCAATTGAGCACAAAGCTCTTGTGTACACGTGGCCACAAAACCACCTCAAGCCACAAAGGCGATTCTGCCACAAAGGTAAGCTGGCCACAAAGGCACTTCAGCCACAAAGGCAATAAAAAATCAGGCTCACCCAATCTGAGCTCTGATACCAAGATAAAATATGAACAAAATTAAAAAAGAAGGAGATGTAGCTCACAGGTGAGGCCTGCACCTGGAGACTACACTCAGAATTGAGAGATCACTCTCGTACACTCTACATTCATGAATGAAAGATTACATCATTAAGTACAATACTAGAAGTTAGGAAGTTGCAACCAAACCCCTAAACTCTAGGAACAAATCCTAAACTAAGGAGATACGTTACAACTTATGTAGCCTTTTCTCCATTAATACAAAATAATATAATTATTTTCAACTATTTTTGGCCTTGAAAACCTCCATGTCCTCTGGGGTGGGCTGCCCCTCGGCTACCCCTAGCATGTTGATGAGGCAGTATTAATTAAAACCGTGGATGTCGTAGTCATCCCAAAAAATAAATATGCTCCCTAGAAAAGTAAGCGAAGGGAAATGGTGACCAAGGAGAATAGAAGCTTGCGATATGAGGGCTCTTCATAAGGATGGAATAATTTAAAGGAGGACTTAAAGACAAAATATATCCACTAGAGAGATATATTCAACATGGAGGGGAAACCATACCAAAACCCAACTATGGGAGTTCGAGGAAGAAGCCAAAAAAAAAAACACCAACAACAAAGTTAAGAGAAAAGAATGTTGAAAAAACTGGGAAATTTGCAAGGGAGAAAAACAAATGTAAAGGAAACAACAAAGGAGAGTAAATTTACCACTCGACAAACTTTAACACATTTTCTACAATAATTCACAAAATTTCACAGCCGAGTACGAATTAAAAACCACCTCGTGAAAATTTTGGCCAAATTATTTAACTAATCGTTGCACTTGTAAATTTGGCTTGTTCTTTTGGGACGATAGGATGTGAAGGAACTCAACGACGAATACCCAAATATCCATACCCCAACATCATTATTTCTTGTAATCTCCACCTTAGCTCAAGTACCATTGAATTGTTAGTTGTTATAGATGGTTCTGTCATCAAATTCAAGCGATATGGTTCTGTCATCAAATTCAAGCGATGTGGCATGATCTCTCGTTAATATAATTTTCAAATAGAATCATGGTGCTGTGATCAAATTCAAGTGACGTGCCATGATCTCTCGTTAATATAATTTTCAAATAGCATCATGGAGGAGAGCATATTTCCCCATCCTCAGTCGTGAGTGGTTGCAGCTATGTACCCTTCCACCTATCTCAATCAGCTCATTCTAAAAAGAAACATTTCAATCCTTATTAAATTACAAATTATTAATATATTAATAACCATATAATGGTTACCTAAAATATGTTTTTAAATGATGTGTAACTATTATTTCCTCGATGATGTATGGTTTTAAATGATCTTTGACTATGTTTGTGTTGATTCCATACGGTTCTTTGTTCTAATGATTCTTTGGTTATTTTTTGAGATCTTCCTTTTTGTCAAACTAAAAGATTTGGTTGGTTGAGTTAGAAACTTATTTAAGGCTATTTTTAAACTTTCATTTATATTTTGTTTCCGTACTTGGAATAGTGAATATAAGATTTTCTCATATTATTTATATGTATATGAGATTAACATGTATTGTAAATGCATGATCATTATGGAAATGTTTAAAGTAGTTTAGATTGATTCGAAAAAGATAATCATGTTTTCATAATAGTTAAGTTATTAATTTCATCATAAAGTTTATGGTTATTACTGATTATTTTTATAGCATTAATTCTCTTCATTATCATAATTTTTTTGGGTATCTACTTACCAACCATGTGTTTGCGCGAAGAACAGGAACCAAAAAACATAGTTATTTTCCATTAATTCTCTTTCTTGACCCTTATTCGAACCTTCTGGATAGCAGGGCCCTCAGGAATACGACACGGTTATATCACAACCGAGGTATTTCTTATTGTGATACGTTCTGCAACTAGCATATTTCAACTCTTTATTAGGTCAGGAAAAAAAAAAAAATTATCTCTACAAGGAAAGTTATTTTGTTGCCATTAATGGGAAGGGAAACAGTAACTGCAGGATCGGATACAGAAAAAACTGGACAGTAGAATATATATTATTTTGACACTTTCTTATGTGGCCCAACTGGAAGAAGTAATATAAATACTCCATGCCCGTCGTAGGACCATTTTCGTGGTTGCATTGATTGCGTTTGTGACGTTCGTATGGAAAGTGCAATGCACCCTTTGTTGTGATGGTTCGGCGGATGGTTTATTCTGGTCTTTAGTCCAATTTTTATAAATGATACTTCGGTTTGTTGTGATTACTGCATCAGGTTTGGATTGTCTTTATTTTCCACTTGGAAACCACTATATGACAAAATCAAATTGTCTGTACCATCCAAATATTAAATTTAAGTTCATGAAAGTCATGTAAGAAAACATAGAAATTATTTCGTAGTGTCTTTATAGTGTAATCTACTTTGAAAATATAAATAAAAAGTTAACAGAAAGAGGTAAGGAAATGGGAGAAATGACGAACAATTCAAACTTAGAAGAGTTTGATAAGTCCACTACGACATACTCCTTATTGCTGCCTTGCAAGCATCCTTATCTAGAGGAAGGCCTGGATCTAGAGGAAGGCGAAGATGTGCTACAATTTATTTGAGGCGTTTCTCTAGAGTTTTTAGGCAACGTTTTAACTCATGCATCTAGAGGAGGATTTCCTCGTTTGTCTCCGATTCATTAATATTTTTGGATAATTTTGTATGTCAATAGATATCTATGATATACATGTATTGATTATATTTTTTTTGAAAATATTAAAGTCACTTGCTAGCCTTTGAGCAGGAAGAAAAAGAGTACAGGAGCAGCAGAGGAGCTTGCGTGCACACCACCGCGCATTCAAAGAAGAATGGGAAGAACCATAAGGATGAATTTAATTGTTTATGGCCTCAGCCGAGTTTGCAGAGATGAAGTTAATGTTTGATGGGCGTAATCGTTTTTGCAGAGGAATGAAGACTTTCGTGGTTTCAAAGCACGGAAGAATAGAGTTCTAATTAAGACAGTCTTTTCGGACTTTTAAGCCCTCAACAACCAAAATTGAAGAAAATTTGTTTAAATGGTGAAAGACTTAAGTTTTGAATGAGACATGTGATAGTGGTCCCCACCACTTCACTTCCAATCAGAATCACAAGTTTCACTTGCAGTGTCTTGTTGATATGGAAGACTGCGATGCGATCGCAATCGCAATTGCAAGTTGCGTTGTGTTCCACCACATATGTTATATTGTATATTTGCGATGTGATGCAATGTGGTCCCACCACAATCGCAATCGCAATCGCATGTCACATATGTTATCGCTGATTGTAAGTCAACGATGTGATTGTCGTAATCGCACAATCGCAATCGCAACATCCAAATAATGTTTCCGCCATATGATATGTTCCGTCAGATGTTTGCGATGCGATCGCAATCGCAACATCGCTTATCACGCAAATCGCAAAGTTCATTCTGCCAAGTCTTATGTTCGATCGCTGATTGTGATTGTCATGCCATCGCTCAATCGCCAATCACAAGTTTTGTTTTAAGCGCATAGTTGAATCACCAATCGCTGATTGCCAACTGCGAAGTGGTCCCCACTCATACGTCGCGCTTATGTTGAGTTTTTATGTTAGGCAATGTATTCCTTTGTAATTTGTTTTTATGTTTTTATTTTCTGTCGCGTCATATATAAAAAGTAAAAAGGCCCGTAGTGGTAAGTGAGAATGATTGTAGAGTTGTATTGCTGTGTGAGCCCGCAGGCAGAGAAAACACAGTAAGACTAATAGAGGACTGTTTTGTGCATTTTCATTTTGAGAGACAGAGAGAAGTTTTTGAGAGCACTGCATCTGTAGCAGTCTTGATCATATTTTGTGAATCCCTCCACCGAGGAAGACATTTTGTAATAGGTTTTTTTGGTTTTGTTAACGAAATAGAAAGAAAAGTTTTATTCTGCAAATCTCTGTCATTTATTCTCTGTGTTAGAAGGGGAGTATTATTCTCTCCATATTCTTCTGGAATTATCAGAAATTTTAGCATGGTATCAGAGCTAGTTCAGGCTCTTTGAAGGTCAAAGAAGCTGAAAGAAGAAGAAGACTTGTTGTAGCTTTTCTCCAGCAGCGTGAAATCTCAGCAGAAGATAAAGTTCAACTATTTCTCAAAGAAAACAGAGTTGTTGTCTTTTGTTTAAAATAGTTTGTTCTTTCAGAAAAGGAAAGACAGGTTGTCTAAGTTCAGAGTTCAGTTTAAAAGTAATCGCTGGACCAAGCACTGGTATGAGTATTGGAAATGGTCAGCTTACACAATTTAATGGAAAGAATTATGATTATTGGGCCATTACCATGAGAGCCCTGTTTGTCTCACAAGACTTATGGGAATTTGTAGAATATGGTTTTGATGAACCATCTGATGAGCATGCTTTTAATCCCTTAACTCAGGCAGAGAAGGATATATTGAAGAGAAATAGAAAGAAGGACTCTAAAGCCCTATACTATTTGTATCAAGCAGTAAATGAGAGTGTGTTTCCAAGGATAGCAGCAGCTAAGAGATCCAAGGATGCATGAGATACTCTAAAAATAGCATACCAAGGTATGGAGAAAGTGAAGACAGCAAAACTACAGTTGCTGAGCAGAGATTTTGAAACTGTCTGCATGAAAGAGTTAGATAGTATAGACTCATTTTTTACACATGTGATTGGGATTGTAAATCAGATAAGGTCCCATGGAGAAAATCTTGAATACAAGAGGATTGTGGAGAAACTTTTGAGGAGCTTACCATCAAGTTTTGATGTTATAGTTACCACAATAGAAGAGAAAAATGATCTCTCAAAGTTCACAGTGGATGAACTTCATGCTTCATTGATGACCCATGAACAAATATTGGAAAGAAAAGTGAATCCATCTCTAGAGCACACCTTCAAGACCCGTATGCCTTCAAGAAGAGGAAGAGGTCAAGGCAGAGGAAGAGGAAGAGGCAGAAGCCAAAATAGAGGTGGAAGGGACAACCCTTTACATTCACATGGAAGGAGCAACAATCAAAACCAGAGCCACAGTCATAAAAACAGTCAACAAGGTGGACACCAGCATGCGCATGGACAAAGGTATGAAAAATCCAATGTCCAATGTCATTATTGCAAGAAATATGGGCACTATGCTAATGAATGTAGAAAGAAGAAAAATGACATGAAAAATAGGTAGAATGCTAATGTAGCAAAAGAAGAAAAGAACCCAAGTAATGTACTGTTAACATGTAATGTAGCACAAGATAGAGAAGATGATGTTTAGTTCTTAGATTCAAGATGTAGCAATCACATCACTGGAAACAGAGCAATGTTTGCCAATCTAGATGAAGAGATTAAATCAAAAGTAACCACATGGACTGATACTAAGATGTCTGTCAAGGGAAAAGGCAGAGTTAGTATTCAAGAAAGAAATGGTGAGCAAAAATTTGTTCCAGATGTGTATTATGTTCCTGGTTACAATGTAATTTTCAAGGATGATGTGTGCACCATAAAGGATATACCTCCAAGCAAGAAAATCATTTGCTGAAATACAAATGACCAGCAATAGAATGTTTCTGCTCAAGCTCAACACTGAATTGAAAGGAAAAGGGAAGAGTGTAGTAGCTGTAACACAAGAAGTTTTTCAGAAGGAAGAGAAAGATGAAAACTGTTTATGGCACCTGAGATTTGGACATATCAATTTTGGAGGATTAAATCGGTTGCAAAGAAAAGGAATGGTAAGAGGTTTACCATTGATTGAGAAGCCTGACAGCCTATGTGAAGGCTGCATCTTTGGAAAGAAACACAGAGAAAATTTTCCATCAGGGAAAAGCATAAGGGCAAAAGCACCCTTAGAGATCATTCACTCAGATTTATGTGGGCCGATGCAAACAACATCAGTTTCAGGCAGAAACTACATGCTGACCTTCATAGATGACTTCACAATAAAAGTGTGGGTTTATTTCTTAAAATATAAGAGTGAAGTCTTTCAGAAATTTTTCCATTTTAAAGCTCTTGTAGAGAAACAGAGCGGGCTGTATATCAAAGTTCTCAGAACTGATAGAGGAGGAGAATATATCTCAAAGTAATTTCTGAATTTCTGTAGAGAAAAAAACATACACAAGAAGTTTACCACAAGGTACACACCACAACAGAATGGATTTGCTGAAAGGAAGAATCGAACCATAATGGAAATGGTGAGAATTATGCTGAAGGCAAAACACTTGCCGAATGAGTACTGAGCAGAAGCAACAAACTGTGTTGTATATATTTTAAATAAATTCCCTACAAAATCTCTGATGAACAAAGTTCTAGAAGAAGCGTGGAGTGGAAAAAAACAGGGAGTCACCCACATGAGAATTTTAGGATGTGTGGATTATGCACACATTCCAGATAAGTTGAGAAAGAAGTTGGATAGTAAGGGGGAGAAGTGTATCTTCCTTGGATATTGTGAAGATTCCAAAGGATACAGATTATATAACCCATCCACAAAGAAGTTTGTGATAAGCAGAGATGTGCAGTTCATTGAAGAGGAAGCATGGGATGGAAGAATTAAGAAAACAGTTAATGTTAAAAGCTGTTTATCTCATGATGAAGATGAGGAAGACATGATTGAAATTAACAAATTATCGGTAGCACAACCTCCACCAACACAAGGAAAACAAGGGACACCTCAAGTAGCAGCGAGAAGACCCTTGAGAAGAAACGAGAGTGCATCGCCAAGCATACCACATGCAGTAGGTTCAAGTGCTTCTTCAAGCACAACTACAACAAATGAAAGAGGAACAAAGTTCAGAAATATTAATAAGATTTATGAGCAAGAAGCGACAAATGAAGGTATGAATTCCTTATTTTCTTTGTATTGTCAAGTTGATGATCCTATTCATTTTGAAGATGCAATAAAAGATAGGAAATGAATAGAAGCTATGGATGAAGAAATTAATGCCATAGAGAAGAACAAAACATGGGAGTTGGTTGACCTCCCAAAAGGTGAAGAAGTCATTGGAGTAAAATGGGTCTATAAGACCAAGAGTAATGCTGAAGGAAAGATAGAAAGACACAAGGCCAGACTTGTTGTCAAGGGATATAAGCAGCAACATGGAAGAGACTATGAGGAAAATTTTTCACCAGTTGCAAGAATGGAAACCGTGAGAGCAGTGTTGTCCATAGAAGCACAAAAAAAATGGAAAGTATACCAGATGGATGTAAAATCTAGATTTTTAAATGGATTTTTAATGGAAGAGGTATATGTGGAAAAACCTCTGGGCTATGAGAAGAAAGGCCAAGAGCATAAAGTCTACAGATTGAAGAAAGCTCTTTATGGGCTGAAGCAAGCACCGAGAGCATGGTATAGTAGGATAGACTCCCATCTACTGGAAAATGGGTTTGAGAAATGTGATGGAGAACCCACATTGTACATCAAAGAAAAGGATGGTCGAATGCTCATTGTTGTGTTATATGTTGATGATGTAATATTCACTGGTAATGATGATTATCTCAGTGAAAATTTTAAAACAGTCATTAAATAAGAATTTGAAATGACTGACATGGGTTTGTTGAGATACTTCTTAGGAATAGAAGTAGAGAAAAATGAAAAATGGATTTTTATCTCAAAAGAAAAGTATTTGAATCAAGTTTTGGAAAGATTTAATATGCAGGAGTGTAAAGCTGCAATTACTCCCACAGTAATGGGATTGAAGTTGAGTAAAGATGACAGTAGCAGGGATTTTGGTCCAAGTTTGTATAAAAGCATAGTTGGCAGCCTCATGTATTTGACTACAGCTAGGCCGGATATTATGCATGCTGTTAGTTTGATCTCCAGGTTTATGGAAAGGCCAAAAGAAGCACATTGGCAGGAAGCGAAAAGGATTCTAAGGTATGTTAAAGGAACTAAAAGATTTGGTATTTTATATATTGCTTTAGAAAATTCAGAGTTAGTTGGATATACTGACAGTGATTGGGCTGGAAGTGTAGATGATCGAAAGAGCACTTCCGGTTATGTTTTTCACATCGGTTCAGGAGCCATTTCATGGGCTTCTATGAAACAACCGATTGTAGCATTATCTATAGAAGAAACAGAGTATGTGGTAGCTACAACAACAACATGCCAAGAAATTTGGATGAGAAGAATGTTGAGAATTTTATGCCAAGAACAAGTAAAAGGGACAGTGATTTATTGTGACAATAGCTCAGCTATTGCATTGTCAAAGAATTCAGTGTTTCACAAGAGAACGAAACACATTGATGCCAAGTATCACTACATCAGAGAATTGGTGAACAATGGAGAAACTGTTTTATAGCATTGTAGAATAGAGGAGCAATATGTAGATATTTTAACAAAGCCATTGGGGTAGAAGACCTTTGAATTTTTAAGAAAATGCTTGGGTATGACAGATAACCCAGCAACTAACTTTAATGGGGAGTGTTGAAAATATTAAAGTCACCTGCTAGCCTTTGAGCAGGAAGAAAAAGAGTATAGGGGCAGTAGAGGAGCTTGCGTGCATAACACCGCGCATTCAAAGAAGAATGGGAAGAACCGTAAGGATGAATTTAATTGTTTATAGCCTCAGCCGAGTTTGCAGAGATGAAGTTAATGTTTGATGGGCGTAATCATTTTTGCAGAGGAATGACGACTTTCGTGGTTTCAAAGCACGGAAGAACAGAGTTCTAATTAAGACAGTCTTTTCAAGATTTTAAGCCCTCAACAACCAAAATTGAAGAAAATTTGTTTAAACGGAGAAAGACTTAAGTTTTGAATGAGACACGTGATCGTGGTCCCCACCACTTCAATGCCAATCGGAATTGCAAGTTTCACTTGCAGTGTCTTGTTGATATGGAATACTGTGATGTGATCGCAATCACAATCTCAAGTCGCATTGTGTTCCACCACATATGTTATATTGTATATTTGTGATGCGATGTGGTCCCACCACAATCACAATCACAATCGCATGTCACATATGTTACCACCGATTTTAATTCCGCGATGCGATTGTCACAATCGCACAATCACAATCGCAACATCTAAAGAATGTTTCCACCATATGATATGTTCCATCAGGTGTTTGTGATGCGATCGCAATCGCGCAATTGCAATCGCAACATCGCTTATCGCGCAAATCGCAAAGTTCATTCTGCCAAGTCTTATGTTCGATTGCCGATTGCGATTGTCATGCCATTGCTCAATCGCCAATCGCAAGTTTTGTTTTAAGCGGATAGTTGAATCACCAATCGCCGATTGCCGACTGTGAAGTGGTCCCCACTCGTACATCGCGCTTATGTTGAGTTTTTATGTTCGGCAATGTATTCCTTTGTAATTTGTTTTTATGTTTTTATTTTCTGCCGCGTCATATAGAAAAAGGAAAAATGCCCATAGTGGTAAGTGAGAATGATTGTAGAGTTGTATCGCTGTGTGAGCCCGCAGGCAGAGAAAACACAGTAAGACTAACAGAGCATTGTTTTGTGCATTTTTGTTTTGAGAGACAGAGAGAAGTTTTTGAGAGCACTGCATTTGTAGCAGTCTTGATCATATTTTGTGAATCCCTACACTGAGGAAGACATTTTGTAATAGTTTTTTTTGGTTATGTTAATGAAATAGAAAGAAAATTTTGATTCTGCAAATCTCTGTCATTTATTCTCTGTGTTAGAAGGGGAGTATTATTCTCTCCATATTGTTCTGGAATTATAAGAAATTCCAACATTTTTTTGTGCCTTAACTTGGGTTATTTTTGGAGAATTTTGTATGTCAATAGATATCTATGATATACATGTATTGATTATATTTTTTTTGTGCCTTGAATTGGGTTGTTAAATTTATGTTCATTGCAGATTTGGTAAATATCCCAGAATCTGATAATAAGATAAAAAGTCAATTGTTTGAACCCTTTCCTCATTGTCAAATTTTGGGATATTCTCGAGATCTATAATCAAAATAAAAATGCCTTGTTTAGGCAACAATTTTTCTTCCTCTCCAACCACTTCAATAATATTTGTCAAGCATTCTCTCTCTCCTTCAATGTCCTGTTCCACCTCCATGATTTCATCTTGAATATTAGGTGGAATTTGAGTGTGATAAAGATGTGTTGAAGATTCTTGTCATTGTTGGGCTCAAAAACATCCATGTCCTCTGAAGTGGGCTGCCCCTCACCCACTAATAACATGTTGATTAGGTATGGTTATTCAAAACCATGGATGTTGCAGTCATCACAAAAAAAATGCATATCCACTCATAAGGAAGCAAAGGGAAATGGTAACCAAGGAGAAGAGAAGCTTCTCATATAAGGGCTCTTCCTAAAGATAAGATTATTTAGAAAATATTAAATGGGAAAATATATCCACTAGATGATATATAGGATGTGGAGGGGAAACATGCCAAAGCCAACTATGAGAATCCAAATAAAGAGCCCAAAAATTACACAACAACAAAGAAAAGAGGAGACAAGGTTGAAAAAATCTTGGAAATGTGATGAGAAAGAAAAACAAATAAAAAGGAAACAACTGGGTATAGCCTCTTGGAACCAGTCCTAACTTATTCTTCAATTAGGCACAACATCATTTATATAATAATTGGGCCACTGATGCGGGTATGCAAAGTTTTTCTGCCTTGGTAACTGTACTAATCGATGGATTTTGGTGGGTTCTCACCATGAAATCCAAGCTGTCGTATATATGTCCATATGCAGCCTGAATTCTTTCGATGAATGAGGTGAGTCGCTTGATGTTCTTGATTAAAATCTAAACTTTGGATTTCTCTAACTCTTTCTACGACTTCATATTATTTACCAACGAAAGTGGTCTGGCCTTGTATCACATTGTCCACTCATTCATGGTAGTGATGCCAGTTTTTATATTCCCGAGGAAGCTCAAAATCTCTCTGCTCTGTCGTAGCACGTCATTTAGGTGGACAAATTCCTTATGAACAGTTACCAACTCCTCATAAAGATTTTTCATAGTGTCTCCAAGTGTAGATACTTCAACAAATGTCATTGCTATTATCTCCTCATGGTACACCAGTGTGGATGGTGCACTATACACTGATACACAATGTTTCTCATTATCTTTCCAGAGTGCTTATATGTTCTATGATAACTACTATTTCTCGACCACCATGCACTAGGTGTTGGATATGGCTACTTCTCCAAAGGCCCAACTGGCATCAACAACAGAATTCATGTTCCTGTTGGTGTCTATCATGATCACCCTTTCACTCATGAACACGCGTGATACATGATAATCCGAGAAATAATTTCTTCTCGCTTGTACAATATTTTTATGCAAATCTTCAAATGATAGATTTTAGACATCCATGACTAGATCATAATTAAGGGGAATCGCCTCCCCTTCCTCACTCGGTTATTTCTCTATAGATGGAGGTGATGGATTTAGAATCGTGGCATGAGATGCACTGGGCATTAGGTCCACATCCTCATTTAGAGGCTCAAGTCCCATTTATATGTTCGTTAGTTCAATCAACTGTTCAATTTCTTGAGAAAACTATCGTTCCTACATTTGTTTGCTCACTCCTTCCACTACTGGTTAATCTTATACCTTTTCTTCAACCTATATAGGTTTCGTCTCTTCCACCATGGCACCTTTCCTTTCTTCCTCTTCTTTCCTATGTCTCTCCTCTTTTTCTCTTCTTCTAATCTCTCGTTGTTCCTTCAACTCATGTTCTTCTCTCTACACTCTCTGCACTGATTCCTCTAGGGATTGCTTCTCTATCTTTCTCTACTCTTCTCTCTATGTCCTTTGTTCATTATTTTCTTCAATCACCAAAGCTACTTTCTCAGTGATAGGATCTTATTTCACTTTCCTCATGTGTTCCTCTTTTTTATGGTTTTCTACCTTCCTCTTTCCTTTGTCACATGCCAAAACACTCCATGTTGTTTTTATTGTTGCTACTGAAATTGCTGCTGCCTCTGGAACAACTTGAGAAGTCCCAGTTGTGTTGATCATCTCATGGAGTCGGGAGGGATAATAATATTTCTTCCATTTATCATCCTCCTACCACTTGTATATCCTCCTGAACCAATTAAAGTACACTCTCGCACAATTTTTTTTGAAAATTCCCCTCAGACCAGACAGATTGTAACACTTTGTACCAAACTTGAATTTGACCATGTCTTTTCCTTCAACATCCATGACCTTGATATTCCTAATCTTGTATAGTTTGACTTTCAAAGGAAGAGATGAGCATGGTGGCTTATTTTTCCTATGTAGTGCTGTTGATAATCTTGTGGACAGATGATAAGTTACCTCTTGCATGAATATTTTTTCGGTGGCATATCTTAGTAAAGTATGTGATGACTTCTTCTCGCTGAATACTTTTATTAATGTCCAATCTGGTAAGGCAAACCAATTAGCAATATCCTATACCACCTCCATAAGTGCTCGTGACATGCAAGGTGGGTCCTCCTAAAATATGAGCCTATAGAGTTGGATGATGAAGTGATCAGTAGGTTTATCCATGACTTCACGATGACTACAATACGAGGTTAACTTTCCATAGATATTTATGGAACTATGTTTCGGTGTACATGTATAGTTCATGCCAGGGAACTGGTTATGGACACATATTGCATCTAGTAAGTATGCAAACATGTAGAAGTGTGCTTGCTCACCCTTAGGTGGATTGCAATATTTTGTCACATGCAATCTCAGTTGATGAGCCAATAGGTCTGACCAGTTGAACGACTTCCCCTCATTCACTACATGGTTCAATAAGATATCCCACCACTAAGGAAAGGTATTTCTCTCTAACTATGCATAAATTCTGTAGGCTAGTATGACCAATAGTTTATAGACTTTTCTGAGTGCTATCGTCTTGTACATACAGGTGGTTGTTTGTCTAAAATTGGTTGGATCCTTCACCCATCCCGTGATTATATCTCTCATGTTTGCGTATTTGTTAGTGGCATAGAAAAGTGAGTCCATATTCTTCACTAGCTTAGGAAGAGTATGATACATATGATTGAAGTATTCTATCAGGAATGTATCAATATTCTTCCTACTGGTGTTGTTCGATGTCAAGGTTTATACGTTCATGTTTGAGATAACCTAACTTATAACATTTGCACATGGGAAGGCTGGATATATCCATGCAAACCTTTAAATCCCTAACTTCATGATGCTAAGATAAACCTTTCAGTCCTCTAAGCCTTCCTAAAATTCCCTTGTGAAATCATCTTTGATCTACTTCCATGTTAGTTTTAATCCCTTCTCTATGAAAAATTGAGTGTTTGAGTAAATAGGCATGTTAACTGGAAATTTCTCGATTGCGTCCCCAATACTTCTTTCAATGGTTTCCTTTGAGGCATATCTCTTATATGCCATTGTGAAAGTGACTGCTATAGAGATGCTCAACAATTGTTGTACCTATGAGACAGAGAAGACACCGATGACAAGCACATGTGAGTTATAAGAAAAGCAGCTTTCAAGACATGTTCATGCAACAGATTGGGAAATTGAAAGGAAGGATTGCATAATTTTTGGTGGGAAAAAAGTTTGATTGGCTTGGGAAACTGCGCATTGTGTAGTACTAGAAGTTAGTGTCGAAGCTTGTGGCTTGAGACTGCACAATACAAAATTCAGCGTGGGAAGTGAGTCGGGAGAGACTGTGCATTTATCACACCCAATGGACAAGATTGCTCGATGAGGCCTAGCACTGTGAAATGAAAAATGAGACCAACTAGTACTAAAAATTTTGCAGTTCCATTGGCTAATCCTGAAGCTTGAGCTTCAAGATTGCGCAACATCGAGCTGGGAAAAGTGGATTCTGGCCAATCGAAAGACATATATGCCCAAGGGAAGTGTGAAAAAAGATAATATTTGAGGGATGGTGGAGGAATTAGTGTAGGTATCGATAAGTGTTGATGAAACAAGGTAAATGAAGTTCATAAACCGAAGTGAACAAAATCAGTGAGGAGAGTCGCTGCAACGATGACCATCGGTGAAAAAATGCAGAAACTGATGCGACACTTGTGAAAGGAAAATGAAAATAAATAAATAAAACACTTCTACATGTTAAATAATATTTAAACACTAGCATTAATTCAAATAAATAAGCGAAACAAAATTCGTGTAGGCCAAATGACAAAAATCGACACAAAAAGAGATAAATGCAAAACTCACCCTGAAAAGTAACAACGACTGCACCGAAGGTTCCTTGATATCGTCAAGAATGATAGAGCTCTAAGATCTATTGGGAGAATGAGATTTAAGGGAATCAATCAAATATATTTGAGAAATTAGGGTTTATGACGCGCATGCGACCAATCAAGGAAAAACGACACTTAGTGGAAATTTCCAAAAATAGCAAGTGTGCCTCCTTCGGGTTACTATAAATAGATCCCTAGATTTTTGGGATCATTTATTTATTATTTTAATTTTCTGATAAAAAATTCCTTGCACCTTACGAAGAAGGATTACATAGTTCCAGGGAATTAGCAGCTCCTGACTGAGTGCGTTGTGCAATTTTTGAGCTCAGTGAGTAATTTCGTAGTTTTTGAGCTTAATGTTGGGCTTAAAGGATTTATTTCATCACTAGAAAATTTCGATAAAGAAGGAAAATATTGTCTTAATGAAATATGCAGTTTCTAGAGGCAAGCCCACAACTGTTTTGCAAGACTTAGATTGGAGGTCACTTATGACTTAGAAAAATTGCTAAGTGGAAAATAAAGTAAACAAAAGAAAAACTAAAATATAAAAAATAATTAAAGCATGAATAAATGTTAGAAATGCAATTTAAGCTCTTATGAAGGGAATTTAGGCTCTAAATCTAAGAAATGGAGAAATTTTGGACGGTGGTTGTAGCCGCTACAATGTTTGTGAGCCGCTGGTAGAAGTCTAACTCTTTGAAAGAATCTTGTCTTCATGTAAAATTGGGTCTCGCCCTTCTCGAAGTATTTTTCAATTCATTGATTACCATAACTCCCTTAGTTAGTCTAATTTAAAGACATAGTCCCTTCCTTCCTCTTCATCGGTGGAACACTAACCAAGCTAAGTCACACTGAGTTGTTTTGATTGGCGATGAGGAGTATATATATGCACAAGTGAAATAAACTTGTGAGAGTATTTATTTTCATCTCTAATGTTTCTCCCTTCTATAAGTCTTGGTATTTAACTCCACGGAGTCACTTCATAAACATAAACATTTATCTTCTTTGAGTGAGCCTAGACAATACCTTGGTAGAGTTGTTTTCTTCACCTCTCTACCTAGGAAGCCTTTCTCATCTTTCGCGCTTTATTTCATTTTTTTTTTCTTAAAGAACTGTGCATAGGCACTTATTTATTTCATGGGGTGGAAGAGGGATCTCGACTTATTGACAGCAGAAGAGGTTGTTCCTTCAGAGAGGTATATTTATGTATACCTCTGACATACTTGTTAAGGTTTTCCTCCCCTCCTTACTCTACTAGACAAGAATGACAAGGATTAACTGAATATATAGAAATCAATTAGAGTAGGCGGAACTAGTTAAAACCCAAACATCATGATTTCACCATTAATCTCTTCGATAAGGAACGTATTTTCCATGTTGTGAAACCAGCTCTAAAAATATAAGAAAAGAGATATCAATGCCTCATAAATAAGCCACTTCGAGGGGGAAACCTCCAATACATTACATGAATGAACAATTCTTGGATGATACAAATTACAAAACCTCTTTTCTATATATAGGAGTCCATGGGGCCACAATGTAATCCTAGTCGACCTAACAATAATAATTTAAGGGCACAATAATAACAATATGGGGGTTACAAGGGTACAATAATAACAATAAGGGGGTTACACTAACAACAATAAGGGAATACACTAGTAATATAGGGACCTAACATGCCCCTCTGCTTCAAAAAATTGTTTTCCTCAATGCTTGAGTAGCTCTGGGTGCTTCTGTATAAAATTCTCATCCTCCCATATACAATCTTCAGTGGGTAAGTTCTTCCACTTGATGAGATACTTTGAAATTGATCGATTCCGTAGCTGTCAAGTTTTGGTTTCCGTGATCGCTTTAGGTTCCAATATGATTTTTCCTTCATCATCAAGTTCTCGAAATATTTTTTGAACTGGAAGATTTTTAGCTATAACCTTCTTTAAGCATGAAACATGGAAAAGTGGATGCACTTGTGAAGAAGCAAGAATCTCCAATTTGTATGCCATAGTACCAATCTTTTGCAACACCTTGTAAGGACCATAGTACTTTGGCGATAATTTATTATCCTTCTTAGCTTGCTTGAGGGACATTTTGTTGTATGGTCGTAGCCGTAAGTATACACAGTCTCCTACATCAAAAATTCTCTTGTTGCGATGTTGATCTTCCTGTTGTTTCATTTGATTTTGTGCCAAATTCAGGTTGTCCTTTAAGAGTTGGAGAACTTCTTGTTGATGCTCAATGTGATCTTACACTGCTTGAGCCTTCTAATTTTCTCTTAAATATGATGTGATGGATGGTGGATGATATCCATAAAGTGCCATAAATGGGGTCATTTTTGCTGCAGTATGGAAGGAAGTGTTATACCAGCATTCAGCGAGAGGTAGCCACTTGACCCATTGCGTTTGTTTATCAAATAAAAAACAACGAAGATATCCTTCCAAACATTTATTTACTATCTCAGTTTGACCATCGGATTGAGGATGATAAGATGAGCTATGAGCTAATTAAGTACCCAAACAAGAAAATAACTTCGTCCAAGAATTTCCAGTAAAAATGGGATCTCTCTCGATCACAATAACCCTTGGGTTTCCATGTAGCTTTTGAATTGTGTCCATAAATGTAGTAGCAATTGTACTTGATTTAAATGGATGAGATAATGCACAAAAGTGTGTATACTTGGTAAGTCTATCAACTACCACCATGATGACACTATTTCCTTCGGACTTAGGTAAACTTGTGATAAAATCCATTGAAATCTCCTCCCAATGTTGACTTGGAATGGATAAAGGTTGTAGAAGACCCGGGGTCTTAATTGTCTCAAATTTATTCTGTTGGCAAACCAAACATTCCGCCACAAACTTTTGAATATTAGATTTAAGGCCATCCCAAAAAAATTCTTTCTTCACCTTGTGATAAGTTTTAAAAAATCCTAAGTGTCCTCCTAAAGGAGAAGTGTGCAATTCCAAAAGAATATTTTGTTTTAGTTGGGAATTTTTACAAAGATATAAGTGATCTTTCTACCATAAGGAATCATTTTTCCAACTAAATGTATCAGATGTACTAGGATCTTGCTGCAACTTTTGAATGAGCGTCCACACTTGTTCGTCCTTCTTCCATTAATCTCTTGCTTCAGTTATCCAATCTGGTTGGATAATGGAAATGGCACAAGGCAATGCTTCCACCTCTTAATTCTTTCTTGAGAGTGCATATGCAACAACATTTAGCTTCCCTTTTTTGTAGATTATTTCAAAGTCATAACCAAACATCTTTGTGACCCATTTTTGCTGCTCTTCTAAAGATAGTCTTTGTTCCAAAAAGTGTTTAAGACTATCATGATCAGTTTTTACCTTGAAGTGTCTTCCCATTAGGTAAGTTCTCCATTTCTTTAGTGCATGCAGTATTGCTAACATTTCCTTCTCATAAATAGGTTTCTGTAAATACTTTCCTTTGATTGGACGACTTTCAAAGCAATGGGTCTTCCTTCCTGCATTAAAACTGCACCAATTCCATTTCCTGAGGCATCACATTCCACAATAAAGGTTTTTGTGAAGTCTGGTGTAGCTAAGACCGGTGCTAGGCACATTGCCTCTTTAAGACGTTCAAAGGCCTTAGTTGCTTCAGGAGTCCATGAAAATGCATATTTCTTCAATAATTTTGTTAGAGGTGCTGCTATTCTCCCATAATTCTTAACAAACTTGCGATAATACCCTGTTAACCCGAGAAATCCTCGCAACTACTTTATGGTTGTGGGGACTTTCCATTCCTTAATGGCTTTAATTTTGTTACGGTCTACCTTAACACCCTCGTGAGATACAATATGACCCAGATATTCCACCTCTTGTACTCCAAAGAAACATTTGGATGTTTTTGCATATAATTGTTTCTCCTGCAATAGTTTGAGCACCCTGTCAACATGTTCAACAGGATCCTTCCAAGACCTGTTGTAGATTAGTATATCATCAAAAAATACTAGCACAAATTTTCTAAGGAAGGGTTTGAAAATGGAATTCATCAACCCTTGAAATGTAGAAGGTACATTGGTAAGGCCAAAAGGCATGACCAAAAATTCATAATGACCCTCATGAGTTCGAAATGTTGTTTTTGGAATATCTTCAGTCTTCATTCTAATTTGATGATATCCTGAACGAAGATCCAACTTAGTAAAATAAATTGCTCCATGTAATTCATTCAATAATTCATCAATCACAGGAATGGGAAATTTATCTTTAATGGTGAGCTTATTGAGCTCCCTATAATCCGGACACATTCGCCATGATCCATCCTTCTTTTGTACCAATACTACAGGAGCAGAGAAAGAACTTTGACTAGGTTGAATTATACCCGCCTCTAACATTTTTGCAATCATACGTTTAATTTCGCTCTTTTGGACATAAGGATATCTATAAGGCCTGATGTTTGGAGGAACACTTCCTGGAATCAAATGAATAGCATGATCATGATCACGAATAGGTGGGAGTCCTTTTGGAGTTTCAAAAACCTTGGAATGATTATCCAAGACTTTTTGGAGATCTGCAGAAATAGATGATTTTGATGTTGAAACTTCTAGTGAGCATAATTGTGCAATTATGCCGCATTGTTCTTTCTTTAGAAGCTTTGTCATGGCATTAGAGCTTATTATCTTTCCCGGCTTCCCTGCAATACCCCATAATTCGACTTCCTTTCCTTCTGAAAAAAATTTCAAGAAAATTTCTTGAAAATGAAAAGCTACCGTCCCCAAATATTGTAACCACTGTACTCCTAGTACAACATCAGCACCTCCCATAGGAATGGAAAGCATTGGACTATTCAATACATATTCCCCCATGGTTAGCTTGATATTATGGCATTTTCCAGAGCAATTTATAGTTCCTCCATTTGCAACCATCACTTGACATTCTGGTGCTAGGAATAGGAAACAATTCAATTCCTTGGCTACCTTACAATGAATAAAATTATGGGTGCTACCTGAATCAATCAACACTATTACCTTTTTCTTCTTGATATGTCCTTCTATCTTGAGAGTTTGAGGAGTGGTAATTCCTGCCAATGCATTACACGATATGGTAGGACTCATTTCTTCCTCTTCTTGGGTTGGTTCCTGGTGTATATCCTCTTCTTGTTCATTTTCTTCTTCCTCTTCACAATCTATGTAAAATAATTTCTTCTCAGCACACTTATGACCTTTAGTGTATTTTCTATCACAACTATAGCAAAGCCCTTTTTCTATTTTTTCTTCCAATTGTTGTGGTGTCAACCTTGTAGGTTGTTGAAATCTGGGAGTAGGAACACTTCCCTCTTTATAGAAGTGAGTGGTAGGATTCCTTGTCGCCATAATTTTACATTCATTTTTTCTTGCCAACCTGAATGCCTTCTCCAATGAATCAGGTTCGAAAACAGGGACTTCATGTTGGATGCTATCCTTTAAAGTACCTATGAAGAGATCAATCCTATGTTCCTATAGAATATCAATTACCCCTATATTCAATTTTTGAAATTCCTTAATGTGGTCTGCCACTAAACCATTTTGTTTGATATTTATCAATTGGATAAATAAGGTGCTACTCTTTGTATTCTCATAATGTGCTATCATTTCCTCCATAAAAATTGACCAAGTGACAATTTTTTTATGGGAGAAAAGCCATCGATATCATACAAATGTATTTTTTTCTAAATGGAAAGTTGCAATGTGTACCTTTTGTGTGTTTTTCACATTATTGAGATAAAAATATTGCTCGATCTGTAGTATCCATGTTACAGGATCCTTTCCATCAAACTTCCTCATATCCATTTTTGGAATATGGTGATTCTTCCCGCCAACATTAGAGATAATGAAATCATGATTAGCATTTATTTTTTTCTAGTCATAAGTTTCCTCTACTATCATTTCACCATTAGGAAACATTTTTTGTATCAACTTTTTCAAGCCTTCCATGTTTGCATTTAGATAATTCTTCACGTTTTTCATTTTTTCATCGATCTTAGCTTCCATGTCATCCATCTTATATTCCATGCCTTTCTCCAAACCATCCATCTTAGTTTCCACGCCTTTCTTCAAAACTTCCATGTCATTTTTTATTGCTCTTTGCGAGAGAAAAATTTGTTGCACTTGCTCTTGTAAATTTGATATGTCATGTTGCCATTCTTCGTCTTCATGAGTCATAGTAGAGCCTTCTCAAGGCTTAATGGGTGTTGAATTATTATTAGGGGCCATTTTAGAATCTAATTCTGATATATATTCTACAATATTGCCTTGGACTCAATTCAACTTGATTCTTCAAACAAGACTTATGCAATTCGAGAAAAAAAATATACACACCTTTTACTTGCTTTTGAGGATCTATATATTGAAATTAAATTATCTCTGTAATTTTAGATCCTCAATATCTAAAATTTGGCCTTGTAGCATCCCTCTGAAGTTTCTTTCAAATTTCACAAGTCTGACATGATTTGGATTCTTCAAGGCAAGGTTATTTCCAATCTCCCACAATGACCCAATTATGGACTGGTTCAGTAGAGCGAACTTGTATGACTTTCCATGTGTTACTGTTACCTCCTTTGGCTCTGAAATTGATAGAAAAGAAACTACAATCCGTTTACTTTCAACCACTTTTTACATCATTCCAATCCGATGCTCAGATAGAGAGTTACAAATATTTTCCCATGATAACCTCTTTGAGATGAAATTCAGGAGCCTGAAAAAGACCTAACTTCCACAGATCATATCTTCGAAAATATTGCGAACCAAGCTCTGAAATTTTGCGACAGTGTTCCTCAAGATTGTGGTTTCTCTATCTAAAAATTTCAGCTTCTGAAACTTCGTATAAAAAAATTATAGCGCAAATGTCGCAATGACCTGTTTAGGTTAAATTCAGGAGCCTAAAAAAAGCCCTAACTTCCACAGATCATATATCCAAAAATATCGTGAACGAAGATCTAAAATTTTGTGATGATGTTCCTCAAGATGTTGGCTTCACACTCTAAAAATTTCAGCTTCTAAACCTTCATAGAAAAAACGTTCTATAGAAAATTCCACGATGATCGGTTTGTAGTAGCGAAAACCCTAGAATCCAAAGCTTTGATACCAAATATTTTGAAACCAGCTCCAAAAATAGAAGAAAAGAGATATCAATGCCTTAGAAATAAGCCACTTCGAGGGGGAAACCTCCAATACATTACATGAATAAATAATTCTTGGATGATACAAGTTACAAAACCTCCTTTCTATATATAGGAGTCCATGGGGCCACAATGTAATCCTAGTCGACCTAAAAGTAGTAATTTAAGGGCACAATAATAACAATATGGGTGTTACAAGGCTACAATAATAACAATAAGGGGGTTACACTAACAAAAATAAGGGACTATACTAGTAATATAGGGACCTAACATTTCATCTGAGTATCATCAACCAAAGAAAAAAAAATATTAGGGAAAGACAGGGAATATTTCACCATGCTTGCTTCAGAATCGCAACACGGTCTCATGTAGAAACTAACCTAAGACTAAAAAAAAGAGAGGAAATAAGCAAGAATGAGAATAACGAGTGAAAGCAAATCAAAATGAATAGCAATGCAAAGAAAACACTACTCCTACTCCTAACCTAAGCAGAAATTAGGCCAACTAACGTAAAGTGATATTTCTAATATAGCCACCAGCGCATTGGTAGGCCTACACAGGCTAGGGAATACATGAAAAAAAATATATACATGCAAAACATGAAACAAGAAAGATATGACGCTGCAAACCAAAATGTTCGAAGTTTTAATGTGCATGCAGAAAAGAAATGGTGAAAAACACATGGATAAGATTCTACGAATGTGTCCTAGTGTTGTGACACATCACAAATCGAAGTCTTGTAAACAAAAATTTTTGAACTGTGAAGGCGATAAAACATAAAGAAATAAATAAATTTTATTTTTTCCATGATGCTCACCAAGTATGACTCGTCCAACAATTGAACGATAGAATTGTGAAAAGTAGATGGAGGATGCGAAAATTCTAAATCATAAATATTTTCAACATTCAAAAGAGAGTGATGTGGATACTAAAGAGATTCAACATTATTTTGATCAGAGGTGGAACTAACCTCAAGGCTACAAGAACCTAACATAAACAGTAGCTTGGGTTGAAGTTCCTTGAAAAATTGAGGAAGACCCAACTCATCGAAAGATAGATCATAAGAGATTAGTGGCTTCGCAAAATCAATAACAACACTACATGGAAAAGACCCTCTAACGGAGGTTATAAAGGAGGTTTTTAGTGTTATAAAATTGGCCAAAATTGTTAAAAAAACATTTTCTACAACATTCATTTATGGTTACAGAGGTTTTGGCGGAGAATTTAACGGAAATTCAACACAACTAAAAAAAATTGGGTGGCTGGAGGTTACTACAGATGTTTTATTCATTCGTTCATTACTCTGGCTTTAACGCATCAGTGCATACATGTAGAAGATGCCCCAAGCATGTAGAATGTGCCCTAGGGTGGTCGAAGGTGAATGCACCGGGCCTTTAAGGTATAAAATTGCACTAGGCATAGTGTTGGTGATACAATGCATGGGGCCGTTCTAATTAGACTTGGGATTTGTGCGGTGCCCATAGGTCATATCAATGCGCCAGTGCATAAACGTATAGAAACTCACTGGTGTGCAGTATCACAGAAAGGCATCAAGATTTATAATTGGTATCGGTATTCGTGCAGTGCCCATAGCTCGTACAAATGAACCAGTGCTTATAGACACATAAATTCCCTAGTTTGTAGTATTACACAAACACACTAAGATTTATAATTTGTATTGGTATTCGTGTAGTGCCCATAGATTGTACAACGACACCGGTGCATATAGACACATAAACGCACCAATGCATCATACCACACAAATGCACCGATATTTTTAATTGGTTTCGGTGCTTGTTCGGTGCTCATAGGTCAGAGAAACGCACTGGCACACTTTTTAATACAAATGCACGAGTGTATAGTCACTGACATGCACCGATTTTTAATTTGTATTTTTTAGAAACATCGACCTATGACAGTGCAATTATTGTGATTGTTTTAAATTAATTATTCGTAAAAAGTTGACACATCTTCTAACAATATTCATATTAATTAAATTTTTATTAATGCATTTGAATGTGATATTTGGATTAATTTGTTATATCATATCATAATTATTGTGGTTTTTAAAAATTCATTATTCATCAAAAGTCGACACATATATATCTCATAACAATATTCATATGAATTAAATTTTTATTAGTGCATTTGAGAACGACAATGGAGAACGCAATAGCGACAATGGGGAATGCAATAGAATAAATTAAAACATATTTTATGATATATAATATATATGAATAAGACAGTCTTTATCATACAAAATGGGACAGTTATCGGTATGCCTTTGTCTTTCAATTGGGACAATATGTCCATTACATTAAACAAAATGTCTAATTTCACAGACATATTTCAAAGAATATAAAGCCTTGCTTTGATATCCAAACATAGTGATCATCATTCTTATCTTGAACTGCTGTCACTGCCAGAGCTACTTCCATGACTTGCGTTATTTCCAGGAATGTTTTTTTCACAGTGTTGATTGTTTTATTCTTCTTCACCTTCCATCTACAAACATAAAAATAAACTAAAATGAGTGTATATACATTGGTGAGAATAATGAAAATTGCAATATTAAATAATATACATGAATGTAAATCGAAAATAAAAATGACACACCATAGCAAAAATTGACTCATAAACTATACACATTCTTTTAGAACCATGTACCATGCCATCTTTCAAAATTTCATCTACTAGCGCAGTTCCATACTTTGTTTCCTGCAAGTTTTATACGCCATAACAAATCATATATTTAATATGAAAGATTTTTTTGTTCTATTAATTATAGACGGAGCTAATTAAAACAAGATCGATAGATGCTAACAAATTCCACCATTAATTTATGATATGCCAACATATACTCACAACCCATATTTAACCCAATTTCAATAAATTCGTCTAATGGTTCTTCTTTGTATGTTAGCACCTATTTGAAGACATTCAATGATGACTTTTGTAAAACAACCTGAAAAGTACAAAAATGAAATTTATTTAAGTTTTTATAAGGAAGTAACAATTACTCACAAACTTAGATATCAACCCTTTTGTTCCTTGTCGTCCTGTTTTATGTGTTGAATGGGTTCCATTTTCTTTTCTTTTCTGCAAGAAAATTCTTGAGAATTAATATTTAATGCTAAATTGCTTATTTATTGTACCTAATGATCGAAAAATTCAGTGATTACATATTACATTTGAAGCATGTTGTTGTTGAGATGGCTCCTCCTGCAATGCAATTTTTTCCATTTCTTTGACCATCTCCTTGTACACCTTTTTGGACATTCCTACTGGCATATTTTTTATATTAGATCGTTCATCTTTTGAGATTTTCATAATCTTCCTGAAAATGTAACATGACAATAAAATAGTTAATTTTTATATTGATATCTGAAAATTAAATATAACAAAAGTGATATTTATAAATAATTCTAGACAAACATTTAAAGGAATATTACTTTTTCATTCCTTATTTTTTGTTGTTGTACGCTTTTGCTATTAAAAGGCTGGCATATCTCATTGACCAACTCTATGGAAACTCTTCCTGTAGTTTAGATAAAATTTGGTTCTTGGAATCAATGGATTGATTTTTGTATTCTAAGTGGAAATAACATCTATACATTCGTTCCACTAGATTCCTCAAAATTTTGTAAAATTTTTTCCCCCTTTCATTAACTTCCAACACCACTCCAGATGAGCTAAGGAACAATTCATTTTCATTTGCATGTTCTATTTTTTTTCTTTTCTTAGACCAGCATTCCCTTTCTGAGTTGTTGGTCCATGTAAAACATTAAATAGATGTGAAGTAATAGACTGTTTGACACATGTTATCTAAAAATTATAAGTATATTATTAATGATAATTAAAAAAAACTCATATTGGATCGATAGTATTTTTTCATTTACTTGATTCATCCTTTTGCAATTTTTCCCTCAAGCTTTTACACTCTCCTGGTCCTAGATCAGAAATAATATTATCGAGATTCGTCATTTTCTGGCTCTGCATGATACACAATAAACAATACATATTAGTTAAACTTACATATAGTTCAAAAACAATATTTTTTATAAAGAACTTACAAATAACTTTCCTTTTTTTCTTTTCTTGATGTGTTATCAGTATTTTTTTTACTTGATCTCTTGTCAGTCATTTCTTTATCAATATGAAACTTGTACCATATCATTCATTAATATATTTATAAATAAATTGTCAACTTTTCAGGTAAAAAATAAATCTCAAGACACCGGTGCGCCTTTCTTGATGTACGCACCATCGAAGGCGCTTGGGGGTATTACCAACGCACCGAAAAATATATAATAGGTTGTACTGTGCATGGGGTATTATAAACACACTGTAAAAATAGTGTAATAGACCATACGGTGATAACCTCATAACATGGAGCACCGGTGCCCTATTTCAGATATGGTGCACTGATTTAAAAAAAATGTTTTCAAATTTTTTATTGCACAGTACTTGCAAGGTGCACTTTATAATACAGTGCATCGGTGCGCTAGGTTACGCAGGGCACACCGATAAAAAAATATTCATTTTTTCCAAAAATTCATGCAATGGCCAAATCGATTGGGATCCGACTAAGCAAGTCGTCTCGTGGGTTCGATGTCAATATAAAATGAAAAGCCCTAATTCTGAAATCAAAGAAATAGGGAGAAGAAAGGGAAAAAACTAAAAAATGAATGGTTTGGAGTAAAAATGGATAAAACTAAAGAAAAAGTAAAAAAAAATGCAGAAAAAAGTAAAATAATAATCAAATTTAATCACGAGATGGTTTGAAATTCTATGATACAGGGTTTGAATCACCAGAGGTTTGGTTTCTAATTGTCTGAATACTTCTTTTCGAAAGTATTTTGCTGCTCCACAGTTCCCTCGTGCTCCCTTGCTCCAGGCATGTCTCCTGCAAATATATGTCTAAAAATTTTAGCAAAAATAGTGAAATAATGAAAAGTGTTTAGTATTTAAAGAATTCTTTTATGAAATTAGATTTTCGAAAATATTTTGCTGCCCATTTTTCAATGTGCTTCTTTTTTTTTCACTTAAAGAAAATAGAGTTGTGTTTTTTTTTATTTGTTTTTATTCGTCGTCGGTGCATCACTTAATAGCACCACACCGGTGCATCTTTTTGTAATACTGGCACTAGTGCGGTTATAAGTAGAGTAGCACTGATTTGCGGTTAAGGCACCGAAATTACTTTCAGGTGTGTACACCAAAATTTAGTGAACTCCAACCACATAAATTGAGAATTATAATTTTGTTTATTCTTGAGAATAAGAATTAGAATTAAAATTAAGAATTGGAATTGGATAAATTCTTGATGGAAATAGCTATTATTCCAATGCATTTTTTTTATTGCAGGAGGTCCCCACTGATTATGTGGAGAGAATGCAATGTGGGGCGTGTGAAGATGAAATTCTACAGGGCCCAAGTGGGAAATTGTGGCATGTGAACCTGTTATAATTGTCACTTAACTATTTGCAACCAATATGTTTTAGAATATAATCTGCAGATAGACGGATGGCTTGCCAACAATTAGTACATATATTCTGAAGAAGGGTAATGTTCTGGGAGAAATGACAATGGTTCCTTCATTGCATTTTTTGGCAGAAGAAGACCGATTTTCGACTAGACAATGCAATTATTACATGTGGAGGCAATGGTTTCCCATAGAAAATGAGTATAGGGTTGAGAAGAGGAAAGACATTGCAAAATAGTCTATTACATTAGTTTTTCGAATGGGAAAACGATTTGCTAGTGGAAATATGGTAGCTACACGTATCTATGCTTTTCTTCCCAAAGAAATGGTCATTGGATTTCCATTTATAATACAAGAAGAATTTTTACTGGTTTCATCCACAGGACCATAGCTCAGACAATTTAGAGATGCAATTCAGGTTCAATTGAAAGCCGAAGATGTGATTTTATACGACGTCATCTTTGCCGGTAAAAGTTTATGTAAGCCAACCGAAGCTCGGACAATACTCCTAGCTACTTTTAAGTGCATTCTGGAGAATATTTTCCTTCATGCGAGCTAATAGAACTATCAACAATGTCAATTGATCTTTCTCAGCTGTCCTTAAGGGAATTTTAATCCTTCCCTTCATGGTACCTCTTGGCTTTATCAATTGCCTCAATTGATATTTCTCTTCCATCAACTCTGCTCTCCATTTCTCCATCATGGGACCTCTTAACCCTATCGCCGACCTCAACCGAATGCTCTCTTCCGGTCTCAACCTGTACTCCTTTTGTAATTTGTCGAGCTCTATAGCCGTCTGCATCCCTGTAGGTGTCCTTGTCCATATTTCTGTTTGAATCACTGATTTTCGATCCTATAAACTTCTCAGTTGAAATTCAAACTCTCATCTCCTCAGAAAAATTCTTGCCCGTGATTCGAACAATCCACTGCTCTAATACTACACTTTGCAGAATAACCCTGTTCTGGTGTGCGTTGTTTTATAGGTGCACCGAGGCGGTTAGTAAGATTGACATTTTAGTTTTGGTGCAATGTTTTATGATGCATCGGTGCAGAAGAGTTCTGAATCACTGGTGTGTCTGAGTAATAAGACACATCGGTGCTTTTTATGATGATAAGCGCACCAAACCGTATAAAATTCTTTTTTTGTATGTAATATCATAATAGCATAATGATAATTCTAAATTACATGAATTTATTTTCATTATTTTCTAAACTTTATTATGTTACGAAAATTCATATTATTCTAGATTTATTATTTTACAGTTATCTGAAAATTTACAAATTTAAATATTTTAATAAAATCATTTCACATTAATACAATTAAAATTTTACAAATATTTTACATAAAATTACAAAATTACAATTTTACAATTTCACATACAATTACGATTAGAATTAGAATTAGAATTAGAATTTTAATTTTACATACAATTACATTTACAATTACAATCATTTCACAGTAATACAATTAAAATTTTACAAATATTTTACATACAATTAGAATTAGAATTAGAGTTACATTTAAAATTACAATTACAAGTTTACAAATATTTTACATACAATTACAATTAAAATTACAATTACAAATAGAATTAAAATTTTAGAATTTTACATAGAATTAAAATTACAATTACAAATTTACAATTTGTCATATTTACAATTACAATTAAAATTACAATTAAAATTACAATTACAATCATTTCACAATAAATTAAATATTACAATTACAATTAAAATCTTACATACAATTACAGTTAAAATTACAATTACAATTACAATTACAATTTTACAATTTCACATACAATTAAGATTAGAATTATAATTACAATTTTAATTTGACACACAATTACATTTACAATTACAATCATTCACAGTAATACAATTAAAATTTTACAAATATTTCACAATATACAATATACAATTAGAATTAGAATTAGAATTACATTTACAATTACAATTACAATTTTACAAATATTTTACATAGAATTATAGTTAAAATTACAATTACAATTACAATTTTACAAAATTTTTACATAGAATTACAATTAAAATTACAATTGCAAATACAATTTCAATTTTAGAATTTTACATACAATTAGAATTACAATTACAATTTTACAATTTGCCATATATACAATTACAATTAAAATTACAATTACAATCATTTCACAATAAATTAAATATTACAACTACAATTAAAATTTTACATTAAATATTTTACATACAATTACATTTAAAATTACAATTACATATACAAATACAATTTTATAATATTGCATACAATTTAAATTTAAATTTCAATTACAATCACGACATAATATTTAATAAATATCATGGTCATTTAATATTAAATTAATTAATAAACATCACGATCATGATAATCATCGTACAAACATCATATTCGACTAAAAAACACATTCAAACATCAAATTAACATTATATATTAACATCATCACAACACAAACATCAAATATAAATCTCATGTCAAATAACTCATGCTATCACATACACATCTATCTGCAAGCTAAACATTAAATGAACATATCTAACATGACCTAACAATATACACATCATGATGATCACCAACATATAAATTAAATCTGAGTACAACATGGAACATAAAATACATGGACCATATATATATATATATATATATATATATATATATATATATATATATATATATATATATATATAAGATGTGAAATATAAAACTGCAATATAAATGTCATGGATCATCTGGTGGTAGTACAACATCAATAGCAGTAATAGTGGAGGCTTTCTCAATCAATGGTGTAGCCTCGATGGTCGATGGTCGAGCCTAATCATGATGATGACTAGTACTGATGGATGGATCAGTTGGTGGTGGTGCAACATCAATATAAGCAGTACCAGTGGAGGCATGCTCAGTCAATGGTGCAGCCTCGACACTCGATGGTCCAGCCTGCTCATGATCATGACTAGTACTGATGGATGCTGCAGGATGCTGACTAGACATGGCTGATGGTCCAGCCTCATCTCCATGATGGCTGTTAGATGATAGTGGAGCCTCGTGCTCATCAAGCACCGCACGAGGTGAATGATCATGAGATGTGTCACTGCTCACGAACTTTCCATCACGTGCTGCGGCTCGACCATGCCTACAATGTGCAACAGTCTTCGTCAGTTGCGTAAACGTTGTTGTACATCCTACGACATTCCGCATCAGGCTATACATGTCAACAGCATGCCTCTCCACATCGGTATTAGCCTATCATCAGCTTGTATGCCTTTGTAATGAGCGGGCCCGATGCTTGCCTCAACAATTAATGCACTAAGGTGGTCGCCCAACTCCATCCTGTATCTAGTATCAGGTCGACTGCGCCTAGCAAAAGGCGGTATTGGCGCACCAGGAGGACCATGTCTCTCTTCACTGGCCTCCTGATCATGATCCTCGGCATTTTCCATGTCCTGATCGTCATTAAGATCCACACCTGGATCATGTGGTGGTTCTAACATCTCCTCACCATGAAAAGAGCCAATTTCTACAAAATATATACAAATACACAACAATAAGTAGACAATTTCATTGCACAATTTAATAAAAACAAGTTAAAGAACATGTTATAATAAATATAAATAAAACAGTAATATTAACTCTATCATCTGGCAGCTCATCATCTATGAAAAGGATGTTGGCACACCCTCTCCAATCCAATCCAGCATAAGGACAGGGGACCATAATGAAGGGATGTAGCTCATCAACACTAGCTAGTAATTCTAGTGCATCATGTGATATCTTGGCTATAAACATAGTCTTTCATCTCTTGGGCATCATCTTCCCCCACGTGTGCATCTTGGCCTCCAACATCAGCCTATGAGGCTTTCGAAGAAAATTAGGCCTCATATCCAGAAACCTCTCAAAAAATAAACAAAAAATCTCTGAAGAAAAAGGGAAGTTGACCCTCCCTTGTGCATGAGCATGACTTCTATCTAAGGTCGTACAAAACTACCACAAAAAATGGCAGACCACCTGATATGTCATGGCTCCTGTACTAAAGAATCAACATAATATAGAAGCAGGCAACTAATGTGTTTCCCATCACCAGTGTTGTGTCAAATGGTCGAAATAATAAGTGAGAGGAACTACACGTCCTATCTACCAAATGCACCAGTATGTTGCTAACCTCCAGGGACCTGAAACTCTTAAGGAGACAATACATCTGCTCCAATGTATCTCTCGGAGTAAACTAACTGAATCCTTACTATAAAACAAGTTGGAACCTCTAGGAATGAGAGAAAATCCGCCCCCCTCCTCGATAGCCCTGTAATGAAATAAATATCCTCCTTAGTCGGTGCGTACCACTGTTCAGGACCAACCTCGAAAGCCTGTTGGTGGGCATTCCACCTATGGATTAGATGTCTCAAAATGAAACTATGGGCCTTTAGGGAAGTAGCGTCCTCATAGAAATTGACGAGGCCTACCTGCCTTAGGAGCCCCTGGGTATCTGCTATAATAGGGCGAGGGTACGCATCTCTATCCCTCTCTCGTGCATCCCACTGGAAAAGCATTTCATACTGCTCTGCCTATTGTTGTTTCTTTTCCTCCTCTTCTCTTTGAATCATTGACATAATAAACAATTTTTTTTTATTAAATCAGACATGTATTTAGGAATATACATATATAATATTTTTTGGGAAAAAAAAACAGACAAGTCAGTGCGCCACAAAAATAGTCATGCACCGGTTCCGGTGCAGTTTTGTTTTGTAGAGCACCGGAGGCGGTGCCCCAGATGACATAAAACACACCGTATGCGGTGCACCTGAAATTGTTTCAAGCCCCACTGAATATATATGGTCTCAGAAGAGTGGTGTACTAACTAAAATATATGCCTCAGCACATATAGTCGTATTAGTGCACCGACTTCCTGACAAATTACATAGTCAACGGTGTGGCCTTTTACCAACCGCACCATTGACCTTGTCATAATGTCGAATGCGGTGCGCTAACAAACACTGAGGCAAATATATCCATCAATGCACCACATTTCTATTCCCATGGTCAATGGTGTGCCCCGCTAAATGACCGCACCAATTTTTTTTTTTAAATTTAAAATAATGCAGGGCACCTTTTCATACCGCCCCGGACACGGTGTGGATACCGTTAGCATTGGTTGTGGTGTGGCCTATAAATTTTACAGGCAGCACTGCTTACCGTGTGAGTAGAACGGCTCGTGTGCACTGTGCGACAATTTTTTATTTTTTATTTTTTAATGGTTAATTATAAGGTTATTTGAAATTATAATCCACTAGAAAGCTTAATTGTGGAAAAACTAGAAAAATACTTGTACATTTCATTGTCGAGGAGGAATATTGGTTGTATAATTTTCAAAAGAAAATTTGCCCACTGTTTTGAAAAATGAAAGCTGGAGATTGGTGTCTAATGCACAACAACAGTGCATGCAATGGGTGCAATGGGAGCACCGATGTTAGGGTGGCTTAGAGAAGGAGAAATTGCATCAATGCTTAAGAGCTCCGGAGTACTGATAAAAGTGAAAAATGCGGTTTTTTGGCCATAATTGTTTTTTTATTTAACCCTGTTCTGGTGCGTGGGGTTTTCTAGGTGCACTCGTGCAGTTTCATATTTCCTGCATTGTTTTATGATGCATCGGGGTGGTTACTTAACACTGCACCATGCTGTTTCAACCGGTGCGGAATATTCATAAAGCACGGGTGCTTTACAGTAATAGGACGCACTGAGCATGTGTGTACGGAGTGCACTGTGTCGGGTGTGCCAATGTTTTGTGCGAACGGTGCTTTCTCTTGTAGAGCACAACTATGATTGAGAGCATAAATGTGAAAAATGCAGTTTTTTGGCCATAAATTTTTTTTTATTTACCCCTTTTTCAGTGTCTGTGTTTTATAGGGTCACCGGTGCTATTTCATATGAACGCACTGGTCTGCTTCTATTTTGGCGTGGCATTTTATGATACACCGATGTGGTTTCGTAACACCACACCAGGCGGTTTCTGTTTTGGCACGGTGTTTTATGCTGCACCGACGCGAAAGAGTTGTGAAGCACCGATGTGTTACATTAATAAGATGCACTGTGCGGGTGAGTATGGAGCACATGCTGTCCAGTGTGCCAATGTTTTGTGTGCACCGGTGCTTTCTCTTGTAGAGTGCAGTGGTAATTGAAAGCTCTAGAGCACTAAAAAAGTGAAAAATCCAGTTTTTTTGTTGTATTTTTTTTAACCTTTTTCTGGTGCATGTGGTTTATAGGTGCACCGGTGCTGTTTCTTATGAACGCACTCGTTGGTTTGTGTTTTGTTGTGTTTTTTTATAATACACCAGGGCAGTTTCTTAATACCACATCGGGCAGTTTCGGTTTTGGCGCAGTGTTTTATGATGCACCAGTGTGGAGGAGTTGTGAAGCACCGGTGCTCTACACTAACATGACGCACCAGGCGGGTGTGTACGGAGGACACGGTGTCATGTGTGCCAATTTTTTGTGTGCACTAGTGCTTTATCTTGTAAGGATCACCGGTGCGATGTTGAATAATAAGCGCACCGAGTGGAAAACATCCGCAAAACCCTCCACCTTCCAATTTCCTCTAGTAACCTCTACTAGAAACGAATGTATAGGGTATTTTTATAAGGGGTCACTCAAAAACATCCGATAGAGAGTATTTTCCTTGTAGTGCAAGAAAAAAAAAATTGTGACCAGCTGAAACAATGGAAAGGTCATGACAACCATAATCAAAATGTTCAATATTGTAAACATATGTGTCTTTATGATCTGATGAATCATAAAGAGGGGGGTATGGGAAATGTGAAATTTCACCCTCTACATTTCCAAAAAGGTATAATGCGAGGTTGGGAATATCAGTCATATAAGATTCATCCTCTCTGCTTTTAAATGAACTTTTGGCATTCCAAAAATTCTAAGAATGATTGGAAGTATTAACAATAGAATATGAAATTAAAATTTCACATGATTCAATCAAAATGACAAAATTGTCGAGAATGTCAGGAAAATACAAAAGAGGCATGGAAGGAAGAGATTCATCCTTCATCGCAGATTATTGTTCGATAATGGGCTCTGCCACATACTCATCGTAAATGACATCACAATTTTCTTGCAAAAAAAGAAACTCCATCCAAAACTTGATCCTCATGAACATTAAAGGAAGGAATGGGAATAGAAAAACACATAGAATCACAATTCATAGGATCAGAGGGACCAAAGGGTGGAGGATGAGGAGAAAAATATTCAACACACTCCCTGGGCTTACAGTCTAAAACTGCGTAGGCATCCTGATTGTGTGGGTTGGGAGGAGACGGTGGTTTTGGAAAAAAAATATTCTCAATATTTACCACCATATTCTATGGTAGTAAAGTTGTTAGTTGAAAATTGGACAAGATTTTTCTTGGAACAATGCCTCTATCTGTCGTAGATTTAGAAGCTTTATGTGCAAGGTTTGTTGGGTTCTATTTAAGCGGTTGTAAATCATGTAGAGTAAGTAAAACTTGAACAAGATGTAGAAATATTCTGGGTAATAAATACCAATCAAATTCATCTTCTGGAAATTTAAAATAGATATGCTAGAAACTATTAAGAAAATGGTGCAGAGATTCATCATGTGAATTTCCCAATTTTGAAATTTTGTCAGAGAGAAGTTTATAATGAAAGTCATCAAAATTGTGAAACAATTTTGTGATAAGATGTTTGAAAGAGTGGATAGAGGTATCGTCCGATGTGTAACATCACTGCCTTACACGCCCTTCGAACGTGAGAAAGAACAACCAACAACCAACATCCTCAAGTGGGATGTTTCACTTTGTTCTAAAATGAAGGAACCAATTTATATGCTCATAGATGGTTGTTTCACCTTTTCCATTAAATTTTTGATACAATAAGTCATTGTTGATATTCGCTGGCACTTGAAAATTGATTTTTCTAGAAAAACATGCCAGGTGTATGATTTTCGAAGAAGTCATAAAAGTGAGTGTGGAAATTCAAAACAAACTTCAAAGGCTCAACTTTTCATCTGGCCCTACTTCTCGCATCAGAAACATTGATGGTGTTGGACCCTCCAACATTCAGTGGATCTCCCCGATATGAAGTCCCAAATAGACCTTACATTGTTTGGAGTAGGAATCCGAAGAGTGGGGTGTTTAATGATATGCCTTGGGTTTCAAAATGCATAGAGTGGTGTACGGTGTCTTTTCTTAAAGCAAGTGTGTTACCCTGTGGAAGTTCAATATGATGCATGAACAGTTCTAACAACAAAGGGGGAAGGAAGACAGGTCCTTAAAAGCATGTAATAGTACACAACTTGAAAGGAACACATGATCTGAATGCACATCAGACGAGATAGCAAGTAGAATAGTCCACAAATTAAAGTTGATGAGTTAAAACATGAGCACACATTCAATAAGATACGTACAAATGCAAACTAAATAGTACATAAGATTATGTGTAAGTTAAACGACATACATTGCAAACATAACCAGAATAGTCCAACTACAATTGCAATATATGCATGAATATGTGTTAACTCTAACTATATTATAAGTGAAAGTTTCATTCATACGTACAACATGATGAACCACTTTCCCCAATAGTGGAACGTGAAGCTAAAAACACCTGTTCCTCCCAAATAAATAAACTCCCTCTATGTTATGGAGAAGCCAAGGCTGACATAAAACTTCCAAGCCTTCTCTAAGCCTAAACTTAGCCAAAATCTTGGCTCCCAAAATCCTGTTACAGGAGTTGTGAGGACATATTCATAACAAAAGGGGGTGAATATTGGCATGCCCCCTTTGTGACTCTTGGAATTCCCTCATGAATTCTCACATTACATATGACTCTTCACATTGCATCATCGACACATGGAATTTCACTCATATAATAATTACAAATAATATTACAATTTCCACTCATAACCACATAACACAAAATAGGGTAGAGATAACTTGACATCCTAACAAGAAAAAATATTGTGATGTTGGTGTTGGGGTGAACTAAAGCCAGGAATGTTATACTTGGTGTCTCTCTGTCATGTACTCATACCAAGCTTGGTATTGTGTGATTGTATCTCCAAAGAGCGAGATAGTGTTAGGCTGGAAGAAGACTCTTGCCTCTAATGCATTCAGGTAAAACCTCTTGGAACCGATCTTCACTTATTCTTCAATGAGGTGAGACATTGTTTTGATCTCAATTGGGCCACCAATGTAGGTATGCAAACTTTGTCTCTTGATCTCAATGTACTCTCGGGTCACCTCCAGCTATAGTTGCTTCAGGTACTGATCAGTCTCCTATCATACTTGCTACTTTTGTTTAGCCTTTGTGAGTGGACCAATTGATGGGATATGGTGGGTTCTCACCATGAAATCCAAGTTGTCGTACATCCATCCATATGCAACCTAAATTATTCTGATAAAAAAGGTGAGTTTCTTGTTTTTATGGACTAGCATTCGAACTATGACTTTCTCTAACTCTTCCTGCAACTTAAACTTCTTTACCAATGTAAGTGGTGTTGAAAATTGTAACTAGGATCGGTCTTCATATTGACTATGTAATTATGGATTTATGTAAAGTAGAAGATAAAGATAATAAAATTCATTTTGTACTTGCTTCATGGGTTTCATGAGGAAGAGTTTATTATATGTTAATAGACTTCTGCTTGATGTCTATCCAGGGTTTTTTCTTCTAGAGATAAATATAATTAAGTTTCATATATATGTGGAGGATCTAGTCTCATGAAATGCTCCAAGACCTTGTCATAGAAATTTTGAAGAAATGGCTCCAATAAGCCCTCACTCAAAATCTAGAAGATAAGCTTAAAGATGTCTTAAAGTCAGCCTTCATCAGTTGGACTAATGAGACTACATGCTAACTGGCATCTCGACCTAAAGACAAAGTAATTGTCTATATATATTCCTCTAGTTTGCGGTCATTTGAGGAGAGAGATCGTTCATCTCTAAGTGCAGTGCGGAAGTGCAATGCATATTGTCTTTTAAGTGAAGTGTGGATTTCAGTGTAGATGTTTAAAGGGTTCACAATTGGTATATATATATATATATATCATTTAATTCTTATAAGGTGATGTGGCATACTAAAGCACAAGTGCAGATCACCTTGAAGCAAGCTACATCGTGACAAGGAAGTGCAGGAGTAGGGTTGAAGTAAAAAATATGTACAAAGATAGTTTGCGGACTATCCTAAAGTGAAGTTGCAGTAAAGGGTGACATTGAGACAGTGGTAGAAAGGAAAAAGAAAGAAGGAAATTAAATATATGATTAACTTTCCTAACTACAACCTATATATATCTCAAGCAGCTGAAGATTCAACTAAAGGTTGAAAGGAAGTACTGGTGCAGAACGATGAAACTTGCTAAAGAGAAGAAGGACTAGCATTGAAAGATATCAAAGAAGTAAGGACAAGGTCTTGGATGCATAAATAGGTCAAGGGTCTAATTCTGGGTCATGGTACTTATCATCTAAAATCTATAAGAAGAATTTCTCATGGGTTTTCCTCTCCAAGAGGGAGAGGTTTTTCCCTGGCTCTAGGAGCCTAATTCTTGTGTCTTGTGTCTTTTGATAATTGACTTGATGAAATATTTAATAAGATAACAAAGGGAAGACATAAGTAACTTAAGTAACCTCACAAGTAATTTTCAAGAAGAGAATTTTTAATTAATTATTAGCCCTCCAAATTTTCAACATGGAGTAAGAGCTAAGGTGCTAAAGTCATGGGTTGCTTGACAAAGAGACACTCCAAGAAGAAAAAATCAAAGTTTGGGTAATGAATCAAATCAGTTTGCAAGAAATAATATCAAGTTATTTTCGAGAAATATCTTCATCTCAAATTCTCAAAAAAATAATATTTTCCATCGAAGATTTACATTCAAGACATTGTTAGAAGAGGACATCATCTTTTGAATATATCCTTTGTCATCAAGGATTTAATAACACCTATATTGAAGAGTTCTATCTTAGAATAAGCTGCTAAATCCTTTTTCATCATCAAGGAAGATGAAGGCCACTCTACTCAAGTAAGTATCTATGACCTTACTTAAATCTATCAAGATGAATTATTGTAAAGAGAGCAACAAGCTAGTTAGGTCATCAAACTTTAGTTCATGGAAGAAAAGGACGGATTTGAATTTAATTGAAAACAAAGTTATGGAATACATCGAAGGATCAACAATTCAACCACCAAAATTAGATGCTCCAGCTCATGCCAAATACATGAAGGGAGAAATCAAAGCCCATGGGATTCTCATAGAATCCATCAAGGGCTCACTCATTCCCTATGTATCAAAACTAAAGTATACTAAATAAATATATGAGAAACTAGTGGAGCTATTTTCTTTGACTACTGCAGGAGAAGCAATCTCTCTGCAACAAGAACTATATAAAATGAAAATTTCAAGGCAATAAGGAATGACTCCATACTTTATGAGGATTTTTGAAATAAGAGATCAATTGCAAGAACTGGGAGAACTAATGTCTAACACTGAGATGACTACAGCAGTGTTGAATGCTCTTCCAAAGGAATGTGGAAACTTCACTTCAAGTTTATACAGGAAGAAATAAGCCACACTATTCTGTGATTTATGGTCTCTATGTAAAATAGAGGAAGCGGGACTGAAATAAAAAGATGACACGAGACGAAGTGATGAGAATCAAGACTTTGCAGCCACATACAAGAAGAAAGGAAGATTCCGAAATTTTGGTCCTTAGAATAAAATAAGGAATATGGAAAAACTATGATGCTTTGGATGTAATTAAATTGGGAATTATAAAATATATTGTCCAAAATCTAAAAATGAAAAGAGAAAAAGGGAAGAAGCACATATCTCAGACATGAGGGAAGAACCTGATGAAAATAAATCTAAGATAGAAGAAACGAGGGATCGCCACTATGATTGAGATCATATTACCCTTTAAGTGATTTTTGTTGGTTGTAAAATATTTTGATAGGAAGAAATGTATATTAAAACATCATGATAAAGGCATGGTAGGAGCCCTTGGTGAAGTAGCTTCGGGAAAAGCTCTCTGATAACATTACTAATGGAAGGTAGTCATCAAGATCATGGGTCATCATGGAAAGAAAATGGTAGTATGTGATGACATCTTCATGGAGCAAGCCAAGGGAGTGAAGCTCTTCACTCTAGTGAAACTACTACATGATGACTTAAATTATAAAGGTATGGGGTATTTATATATTTATATGATAACACTGTATGTTGTGAAGTCATGTCATATGGTTGCGAGTTATAAACTTCCATATTTAGAATTATGATCTATTAAGGAGGATCTCTTGGTGCGCTAACAAATGAAATCAACATACTATACCCTCATGGAATATGAGGTGAGGTTATATGAACAAGAAACTGAAAATTTGTAAGTTCCTGGGAATGAAGAATGTGCAAAAAGGAAGAGATCATGAAATGCAACCATCTCAAGAGGCAGTTATCACCCGGAAGCCAAGAAGATGTAACTAGAAGATATCCTCGGAGGATAAGTAGAATCTGATAGAATTTTGGTAAAGAATAACACCCTTGAAAAAACATATTATTAGGAGACGTGTCAATCTGAATAAAGGATGTCAATGCGTATAGGAAGATGTCATGGTGAAATATTGTCATTGTGGTAACTTTTTTTTTAAAAGTGCATATGTATATGTTTATCTACATGAATTCATGCAGGGATGCTAATCATGAGAAAGGATGTATGATCCTTGGAGATGATTTGATGGAAAGCAACATGGCATAATGGTGGAGCAGATGAGAAAGAATGATGAATCAGTTTCTGATAGTGAAGATGACTCGTGACTGAAATTGATGGATGATCTATGCCTTATGAAGCCAAAAGTTGAAGATTCCTCAATATCTAAATCCATGAAATCGAGGGGAGGAATTCATCATGAGTAGTTGTATAGCTTTCCCAGCACCCTGGTTAAGAGGGAGCCTGATGGTAAGTTTCCTACTTGGAACAAACTTGAAGTATATCCTTCTTGAGTTTGGAGGGAGTGACATATGTGATTCTTTAATACATGTGTCATGCACTACACCAGGAATAACAACTGTAAGTATTAGTGAAGGCCATGTGGAGAGAATGGATAGACACATCATTCTGGTCTTCACCTGGAAGATAGAATGGAGGATTGGGTAATCATTTGATCTTCGATACTCTTTAAGAATGAGATAGGGAATTAAGGATAAGAGTACTCAAGGACCGATATTCTTTGAGGTTTGGCTATCGAAGAGAAGAATAGTCCAAGAAAGTCATACTATGGGAACACTTGGGTTGAGTACATACCTTATAGAGAGAATGACTATGGTGTCTATAAGTCATGTGTCTCACCAGCTCATTGTCTCATTGATAGATGGGGTTTTTAGTCAAGGCCTTGCACTATAAAAATTCTAGTTGATATGATGCTATAGAGATTCGATTACCAATCTGATTCTTCTTATGAGATTCTTTAGTTTGAATGTGACCATGTACCTGTAATAATGTACCTCCCTAGTTAAGAGGGAGTGTTGAAAAGTGTAACTAGGATCAGTCATCATATTGACTATGTAATTATGGATTTATGTAAAGTAGAAGACAAATATAATAAAATGTATTTTGTAATTTCTTCATGGGTTTCATGAGCAAGAGTTTATTATAGGTTAATAGAATTCTTCTTGATGTCTATCTAGGGTTTTTTCTTCTAGAGATAAATGTAATTAAGTGTCATATATGTATGGAGGATCTATTCTCATGAAATGCTCCAAGACCTTGTCCTAGAAGTTGTGGAAGAATGGATCCAATCATCCCTCAATCAAACGCTAGAATACAAGCTTAAAAGATTTGTTAAAGTTGGCCTTCATGAACTGGACTAGTTGGCATACATGGTAACTGACAAGTCGGCCTAAAGACAAAGTAATTGTCTATATATATTCTTCTCTTTTGCGGTCATTTGAGGAGACATTTTTTTCATCTCTAAGTGTAGTTCGGAAGTGTAGTAAGTGCATTGAGTGTAGTACATAATTACAATAAGTGAAATGTGGATTATCTCTTAAGTGAAGTGTAGATTTTAGTGTAGATGTTTAAAGGGTTCAGAATTGGTCTACATATATATCCACATATGATAAGGTGTTGCAGCATACATTTCAGTGCAGATTCTTGAAGGATTTCAGAACTGATACACACACACACACACACACACACACACACACACACACACACATACAAATATATATATATATATATATATATATATATATCATCTAAGTGTCATAAGGTGTTGCAGCATAATAAAGCAGAAGTGCAGATCACCTTGAAGCAAGCTACAACGTGACAAGGAAATGCAAGATGAGGGTTGAAGTAATGGATATGTCCAAAGACAGTTTGTGGAATATCCTAAAGTGAAGCTGTTGATAAACGGTGAAATTGAGGCAGTGGTCAGAAGGAGAAATAAAGAAAGAAAGTAAATTTATGATTTACTTTCCTAACTACGACCTATATATATCTCAAGCAACTGAAGGTTCAACTAAAGGTTCAAAGGAAGTACTGGTGCAGAATAGTGCAACTGGGTGAAGGAAAGGACTAGCATTGAAGGACATCAAAGAAGTAAGGACAAGGCCTTAGATCCATAAATAGGTCATGGGTCTAATTATGGGTCATGGTACTTGTCATCTGAAATCTATAAGAATAAATTATCGTGGGTTTTCCTCTCCAAGAGAGAGAGATTTTTCCTTGGCTCTAGGAGCCTAATTCTTGTGTCTCGTGTCTTTTGATAATTGACTTGATGAAAGATTTAATAATCTAAAAAAGGGAATACATAAGTAACTCAAGTAACCTCACAAGTAATTATCAAGAAGACAATTTTTAATTAATCATTAGCCCTCCAAATGTTCAACAAGTGATGTGGCCTTCTATCACATTGTACACTCATGCATGGTAGTAATGGAATTTTGTATATTCCTGAGGATCATGACGAGGTATCCACTCTGGCATATCAATTCATTCAGGTGGAAAACTTCCTTATGAATGATTACCAACTCCTCATAAATATTTCGCATAGTGTCTCCAATTGCAAATACTTCAGCAAGTATAATTTTTCTTATGTCCTCATGGCATACCTATGGAGATGGTGCACTTTGCACTGTTGCACAGATTTTTTTATTCTCTTATCGAAGTGCCTATATGTTCTTCTCTAACTTCTTTTTCTCGACCACCAAGCAATGGGTGTTGGATCTGTCTGCTCCTATGAAGGCCCACCTGGCATAAACAATGGGATTTGGATTGTTTTTGGTGTCTTCCATGGTCACCCTTTCTCTCTTTAATGCGGTTGATGCATGATCATCTGGGTAATTCTTTCCTCATGATTGTACAATATTCTTCTACAGCTCATCATCAAGGGGAATCACCTCCCCTTCTCCGCTCGGTGATTTCTCTTCATCTGGAGGTGGTGGAGTTGAAATAGTGGGCTAAGTTGTGTTGGAAATTAGGTCCACATCTTCATTTAGAAGCTCCAATCCCACTTCCATTTCTGTGAGTTTAATCGATTGTTCAAGCTCAAGAGAAAGCTCTCATTCATGCATTTGTTTGCTCACTCCTTTTGTTTTTTGTTGATATTGTACCTGTTATTCAACCTATATAGGTGTTGTCTATTCGACTGTGGCACATTCCCTTTCTTCCTATTCTTTCCTTTTTCTCCCCTCTTTCTCTCTTCTTCTAAGCTCTCGTTCTTCCTTCAACTCTGGTTCTGCTCTCTATGCTCTCTGCACTGCTTCCTCTAAGGATTACTTCTCTCTCTTTCTTTGCTCTTCTCCCTACTTATGTTGTTCCCTTTTTGTTTCGATCACCAAATCTATTTTCTTAATGAGAGGGTCTTATTTCACTTTCTAGCTTTGTTCCTCTTCCATATGGTCTGCTACCTTTCTCTTTCCTTTTTAACGCACATCACTGCTTCCTATTATTGCTGCTGCTACGAGAAATGTTTCCTCCTACAGAAAAATTTGAAAATTCCCAGTTGTATTGATCAAATAACAAGGTCAAGAGGAGTTATAAAAATTATTCCATGTCTCCTGTTGCGGCCACTAGTATATCTCGCTAACCTAGTTGAAGTCCACTCTCGCATAGTGTTCTTTGCAAATTCCCCTTGCATCATCCAAATTGTAACTCTTAGTGCTGAACTCAAATTTGACCATGTATTTTCCTTTGAAATCCATGACCTTGAGATTCTTTATCTTGTATAGTCTAAACTGCAAAGGAAGAGCTGGGCATCATTCCTTCTTCCTTCTATGAAGTGTTTCTCACAATCCTATGGAGAGATGATAAGCTACCTGTTGCATGACTAGTTTTTCGGTGGCATATCTCGATAAATGATGGGGTGGCTTATGGCTGCCAAATAATCTGATAAATGTACCCTCTAGTAAGGTGATCTAACTAATAATATTTGATATCGCCTCCATAGTTTCTCGTGACATGCAAGATGGGTCCTCCTATAAGATGATACTGTAGAGAGGGATGACGAAGTGATCAATAAGTTTTTTGCATGAATCTACAATTACTGCAGTTCGAGAGTAGGTTGAAAGAGATATGTATGACATATTGTCTTGGTGTCCATGTTCATTTCATGCCAGGGAACGAGTTTTGCACACAGATTTCATCCAACAAGTATGCATACATGTAGAATCGTGCTTTCTCACCCTTGGGTGGATTGTGAGATTTTGTCACATGAACACCCAGCTGATGAGCTAATTGGTCTGATGAGTTGAAAAAATTTCCCTCATTCACTACCTGGTTCAACAAGATATCCCACCCCTCAAGAAAGGTCTTTGTGTCTTACTGGCCATAGATTCTACGACTAGTATGACCAATAGCTGATAGGATTTCCTAAGTGCTCTTGTCTTGTACATATGGGTGGTTTTATATCTAAAATTTGTTTGCTCCTTCACCAAAACCTTCATGATATCCCTCATGTTTGTGTAGTTTTCAGTGGCATAGAACAATGAATCCATGTTCTTCACTCGCTAAGGAAAATGATACATATGTTTGAAGTTTGTTGCCAAGAATGTAGCAACCTTTTTCCTGCTGGTGTTTCTCAATGTCATGGTTTCTAAGTTGATGTTTGAGACAACCCAACTAATTACATACGCACATGGGAAGGCTGGATATCCGCATGTAATATTGTAAATCCCTGATTGCATGATGTTGAGATACACCTGCCGACCCTCTAAGTCTACTTCAAAGTCCCTTGTGAAATCATCTTTGATCTCTTGTCATGTTATTTTTAATCCCTTATCTATGAACAAATAAGTGTCCAAGTAAACGAGCACATTGACCAGAACTTTCTCTACTACTTCGCCTGTACTGCTTGCAATGGTTTCCTTTGAGGCATCTCTCTTATATGTCATTGTGAAAGTGACTGTGGGAGAGATTCTCAAAAAAAATTATATGTGTGGGTTAGAAAAGACAATGACGGAAACAAAATGTCAGTTATAAGAAGAAAAACTTTAAGTACATGCTTAAGAAACACGTTGGGAAACTGAAAGGAAGGATTAAACAATTCTTGGTGGGAAGAGAGTCTGATTGCTTGGGGAAATTGCCCACTATGCAGTTCCAACAGTCAGTTTCGAAGCTTGTGGCTTGAGACTATGTAATGCGCAATTCAGCCTAGGTGTTGCGTAATGCAGAATGAGGACAACTAGTAGTGAGAATTGTTGAGTTCCAGGGGCTAAGCTTCAAACTTTAGCTTCCATATTTCACAATGACTAACTGGGAAATATGGATTCTGGCCAAGGGGAAGGCATATATGCTCAAGGGAAGTGTGAAAATGACCATATTTGAGAGATGGTGAAGGCATGAGTGAAGATCTAACAAAGTGTTGATGAAACAAATTAAATCAAGTGCATAAACTGAAAAAACGATAAGTGAGTAAATTGGTGAGGAGAGTCATCGCAACGATGACCACTTGTGCAAAAATGCTGAAAATGATTCAACACTTGTGAAAGGAAAATGAAAACTTAAAACAACACTTCTACAAGCTAAATCATGTCAAAAATCCAACATGCATGAAAAAACAAGAAAAATAACACTGAGGCAAGAAAACTGACAAAAACTGACATAAAAAATGACTAAAAGCGATAAACGCAATATTCACCCGAAAAAAATGAAGACGATCACATCGAAGTTTTCTTGATCTCCTTGGGAATGCTAGAGCTTCAAGATCGAATGTGAGAATGAGCTTTAGGGGCATCGATTAAATAGATTTGAGAAATTAGGGTTTATGACATGCATGCCACAAATGAAGGCAAGAGCGACACTTCGCGACAATTTCCAAAAATAGGAAGTGTGCCTCCTTTGGGGAACTGACAGCTCCTGACACAATGCACTGTAGAGTTTATGAGATCAGTAAATTATTGCAAAATTTCAAAGCTTGGTGCTAGGATTCTTTTCATAACTACGTAATTATCGAGCTCAAGGTTGGGCTCCCAATCATGGTTGTGCAATTCTGATCAACAAGGACAAGATTGGTTTCATGAATTATGCATTTTCTAGAGGCAAACAAAGAACTATTGTCCAAGACTTAGAAATGCGATCAACTTGTGGCTTACAAAAATTTCTAAGTGGAAAACCAAGTAAACACAAGCAAAACTTAAATATAAACAACAATTAAAGCACAAAGGTAGCCTCCTGTGAAAGGCAGTTAGGCTCTAAAATCTAAGCAATGACAAAAGTTTGGAGGGTGGTTGTAGCCACTACAGGAATTTTAAAGAAATAAATATGTATAAAGAGAGAATGAAGAAATGTTATCATATCTCAATACAAAGTTGATAATCCTTAGAGAATTTGAAAACATTGAAAGCATTTTAGGAAAAATAACAATATTACCAACAAAAATACTAGTAAAATGAAATCTTCTTATATTGATTATATTTCGTTTTAAAGGTGTTTAAAATTATTAAATATAAAATTAAGATTTAATAAATATTTATAAAAGTTTTATAACATAAAAATTCATCTTCACTTTTATGTACAAATTTATTAATAAAATTGCATTATAAATATATGTAGTCGTAGATTTATAGAATATATTTATTACAATTACATAATAGTTAGTAAAAAAATTTTTATTTTAAATATATATTTTTATTAACTTTTTATAAATTTTGACTAAAAATTATACACCTTGAGTGGGCCTGATGTTTAAGAGCATGCGTTTTCTCCTAAGAGGTCATAGGTTTAAAACCAAAACGGATAGAGTATGTATGACTCCATAGACCTAGTAGTCAATCGCTACGCGGAGGTGGGTCCTTTGTCCCACAAACAAAAGGGTCACATACACTAATTTAGTGTCTCTCTTGGCCATAACTTTAAAATTGAATAATAATAATAATAATAATAAATTTTCTTATAAACATAATAACATAATCCATTAAAACATAAATAATTACCAATACAATATTATTTTAATATAAATGTATCATGCAAAATAAAAATGGCCCAATCTTTTTTACCCTAGCATTTTGGCTTTTGCACAAGAATACAAACAATTTTATATCCATCAAAATGTTAGGAAGAGTCCGTGTGACACAAAGAATGGGTGAGAAGGCAATGTTCCATTTATTTACTCTCTACGGTGACGAAAAACAATATAGTGTACATATATACCACCCTTGGGCTAAAACATATTGGACATTTCCCAAAAAATTATTGCATGAAACTATATTAGTTGGTGAATATTATACGACCTTTCCATTTATTTGACGTCATGTGTTTTTATGGAAATAAAATAGATTTAGAAATTAACACTTTTTAATGTGGTCTCTATGTGCATGGTTATTATTGGACATGCCGCTGTAGGTCAATACGCATCAGGTTTTTCCTGATTGTGACATTAATTTATCTTGATTAGACATATGTTTTCAAAAATTTTTATTTTTGCCATGGTTCAACTATAATATTTATTATTGTTTACTTATTTTAATTATTTTAATTTGTTTTTCTAGCTTTTCATTGGTTAATATTTTCAACTTGTTATTGCAAAATGCATTACAATTAACACCCTTTCATTTATTGAATAGGCGGCTGCTGCTCAATATGGAGCTGTTGGATATGGAGCAAGGTTTAAAATCTGCCAGCGGTTGTACGAGGTGGTTGTACAATTGAATGCTTGTACAATTGAAAGACGAAGTTCTAAACCTGCGTTAATTTTTATGGCATGCAATGTTTAAAACATCTTCGATTAATATTTCGTCTTCATCATTTTTCGTATGAAATCTTATTATAAGACTCACCTTAACTTTGACTCCATTTTATAATGGAACTATTTATCCCAAAATCTTATCGCCATTTAAAACCGTCAAAGCCAGCCGACATGGATTTCCACTTCAACTGTGGCTTATTAATTAAATGCTTATCAGTCCCATTTATTAGGACGAGGTACTAGCTAGATTTGGTTCGCTCCTTGGTATGTTAATGTAAAACAATAAAACATTAAAACAAAATTTAAAATGTTTATAATGTAAAAACATTACAAACACAACCTATCAAACCTTTCATTGTGGAGCTCGGACTTGAAAAGGAAATTAACCAAAATCCATTCAACCATTTCACGTTACAAAAATGGAGTCCCGACGTCATCAAATGTGCACACGATGATTTATCAAATCACGTGGATAAAATGACATCGCGTCCGGATTTGGGTTTCGGGTACGAGTCCATTTGAACACGTGATAAACAATCAAATCTACCTTATAAACGAGGTCGGGTCCGGAACTTAACAATAAAATTGTGCCATAATAATAAAACTTACTATTTAATACATTTCTGCCGCGTGGTCTGTGGGACCACTACTCCCGTGGACCTTGGCTTCAGCGGAGGGCGATTAAAATATTTGTGATTGCGGTTGCGCGATCGCGCCAATCGCATCGCAACATTTCAACGGTGGCATAAAAAAAATCGATGGTAACATATGTGACATGTGATTGCAATCACATCACAATCTCCCATATCAACAAGACAGTTAATCGCAGCAACAAAAAAGGCTTTGCGATTGCGATTCAAAAGACTAGTGGGTACCACAGGTCTTTACATCAAACAAAATGCCGCATTCAACAATCAAAATGCTCTGTTTTTCTTTTAAAAATGAAATCTTTGTTTTGAATATACAGAGGCTCTATTTTTAAAATAAAATGGACAGGCGCATCAAATTGGAATCAATTTTCAATTCACAACATTGAACCTGTTGGAATTTCTGAGAATTCCAGAACAAATTATAGAGAAATTTAAAAATTATGCTTCAGGAGACAAAGATTCAACACTTTAAAACATCTATTCCATTCACAGAAAATATCCATTGCAATAAAACTTCTTCCTCTAAGAGGGATTACAAAATGCTGGACTGTTAAAAGACACAGTGCTAGAAAACAAACACTCTTTGTTCTCTGTTTAAAAAACAAAAATACTTTTTCTCTTTAGAAACTACACTGATGTGTTTTAAAACTTTGCACTTCTGTGCAATGATAAAAACAAAGCATTGCCTTCAGGCATTTTTAGTTTACATATGCCGTAACATATAAAACATAACAAAACTTTTAAAATAAAAATAAAACTATATAAAACTAAAACTTAAACTAAAGTCTATGGGGCCCTATTACAAAGCGCATATATATATGTGTGTGTGTGTGTGTGTGTGTGTGTGTTAAAACATATACATGTTATAACAATACTCCATCGCGCAATGTAAAACAATAAAACATTAAAACAAACTTTAAAACATTTATAACGTAAAAACATTACAAACACAACTTATCGAACCTTTCGCCCTAGAGCCCGGACTTCACAAGGAAATTAACCAAAATGCATTCAACCATTTCGCCTTACAAAAATGGAGTCCTAGTGTCATCAAATGTGCATGCGATGATTTATCAAATGGCGTGGATAAAATGACATCGCGTCTGGATTTGGGTTTCGGATGCTGTGTTTTAAAACTTAGCACTATTGTGCAATAATAAAACAAAACATTGCCTTCGGGCCTTTTTAGTTTACATATGCCGTAACATATAAAACATAACAAAACTTTTAAAATAAAAATAAAACTATATAAAACTAAAACTTAAACTAAAGTCTGTGGGGCCCTATTACAAAGCGCATATATATATGTTAAAACATATACATGTTATAACAATACTCTGTCACGCAATGTAAAACAATAAAACATTAAAACAAACTTTAAAACATTTATAACGTAAAAACATTACAAACACAACTTATCAAACCTTTCGCCTTGGAGCCCAGACTTCAAAAGGAAATTAACCAAAATGCATTCAACCATTTCGTGTTACAAAAATGGAGTCCTGACGTCATGAAATGTGCACGCGATGATTTATCAAATAGCATGGATAAAATGACATCGCGTTTGGATTTGGGTTTCGGATACGGGTCCATTTGAACGTGCAATAAACAATCAAATCTGCCTTATAAAAGAGGTCAGGTCCAAAAATTAACAATAGAATCGGGCCATAATAATAAAACTTGTGATTTAATACATTTCTACCGCGTGGTCTGTGGGACCACTGCTCCCATGGACATTGGCTTGAGCAGAGGGCGATTAAAATATTTGCGATTGTGATTGCGCGATCGCGCTAATCGCATCTCAACATTTCAATGGTGGCATAAAAAAAAGCAGTGGTAACATATGTTAGCCCCCCTATAAAACTTTTGGCAAGCAAAATAGGGGGCTAAGATGTTCCTGAGTTTTCAAGGAATGCATTTCCTCTGAAAACACAGTCTCCTTGAAGCCTCCATGTGTCTTTTATCCTTTGATAAATTCCCCTCTGCTGATTCCTATTATAAAGCCTCTCTATTTGTGAAGAAATGCCTAAAGGCCCCTTTCTCCTCTTATTTCACCCCCCCTCTTAGCTCCTATTTTTATCCCCCTTGTTTCCCCTTCTATTTTCCTTCATTACCCTTCGATTTACCCCAAAATCCCCTTTGAATTCCACCCATATCTCTCTTTTGGGCTAATTTACCCTTATCCCTCTATCGTCCCCCTTTCTAACCTTTAAATCACATTGGAATGGGCCAAACCCACTTCCGACCTTATACTAAGGCTTAGCCCCTTTCCGCCAGCCCCGTCCCCAAGTAACTGAGTGTTGTGACTGAGCGCCGCCCCTTAAGGCACTCATCGCAGATCACACTTATCGCATATCGCAGTTTCATCATATGTATTCGATCGATCCATCACAAATATTTGTGATGCGATCTGATCGCGTTGCAAATATTTGTGACGTGATCGCCCATCGCACTTTCCCCATCGCACTTTCCCGATCGCATCCATCGCCCCGATCGCAATATCGCAATCACAGTTCTTTGCTCCGCGTTGTGATCATCCTTATGCTCCATCCCATCTTGCGATTTGCAATTTTCGATTTGACCCTAGGCCCACCGTACTACTCTTCTGCCTTTGCATATAAATAAAGGGTCTTTCCTTTGCAAACGAGAAATTCGTCATATATTGAATTTGCAAAGGAATTGCCCATCGCATCGCAAATCCCATGCTGATCGTTCCGCTCCACTTTTGTCTCCCGATTGCGATTTGCGATTGTGATTTAGCCCGGGTCCCACCTCCGTGGCTCCACTCCATTGCTTTTCTCCGTTTCCCTGTGTTATTCGCCCAAACTTTTAACCTTTGGGTTCTACACTATAATAATTTCTTCCGCCACTTCTCATTGTTTCCGCTGTTCCCACTATTCTGCCACCGTCCCTCCGGGCCTCCAAAGCACTTCTCCACCACTACTGCCTAGGTTTATAGCAGGTGTATTTTATTACGCAGACAGCATAGAGAGGACGTTTCAGCATTTGTTAGCGAACCAGCGGAAGGAATTCAAAGGGGGGTTGGTGCCTGTTATTAATGAAGTTAATGTTTAAACCCTGCGTTCAAAGGGAAAGGGCACGGTTTGAAGACTTAAGCACGCAAAGGTCATATCCGCATTTTAATATCAGCAGAACGCATTTCCTCCAGGAAAGACGTTTACCTACAACATTCCTCATATCTCCTCGAGCCCTGAAACGATTAATTACACTGAATGAAGCCCATTCAAGACAGTCAGGCAAAAGTTATGGAGGTATGCAGCGGCCTTGCAGTTTTCCCATCCAGTCCATTTATTCCAGAATGGCAACGCAGAGTTCCAGACCACCGTAAGGACTTAAAGAACATTTCAGAGGTCAATCTCGACCTGACAAACGTCTCCAACCAATCTACAGAGTACAGCACAACGCCATTAAGCAGAATGGACTCGATTTCCTCCACCATTCAGTCTTAATGAGACTCATTTAATTGTTCACCTACTTCTGTTTCTTCCTCTTCTCCTATAAGAAGCCCCGAGAACATAATGTAAAGGTTGTTGTTGTTGTTGCCTTGATGTGGCAGTTGCTGTTAGGGGGATTCATTCCAACTGTTAGAACAGTCGTGGGAGGGAGTAGCAGAGTAGTTGTATGTAATAGGTTGGGAGGAGAAAATCTGGACTGGATTAGCCATTGAGCTCAGTGTAAATGACTGGTTTTGCATCAATTAATCAAAGCACATTTCACAGGATCCTGGTCTATTACTATTGGTGATATTTTTCTAACTCTGTATATCACATTTTCATACTGTTTCATGTTCTCTTGGTAGGCAATAGAAGTATAACATAGGATTCACCCGTGTTAGGTGCCATATGTTTCCTGCTCTCCCTACCTTTAATGTTTTCTGCCTTATGTGCTATCTAAGAGTAAATTCATGTGGTTTAACCAGCGCAGTGGATGTTATTACCTACTGGCTGATGTATGAACTTGTGGGTTTGCTACTTGGATGTTTCTTCGTCAATATTATCTCTGTTTTCCCTTGGAGTTGCTAAAGCAGACCTAGAGTTAAATGACCTCTGGTCCGATCTATAAGCGGCCCCTTTGTCCCCCTTCGACAGCTGCCTTCGAGTATGTCCAAGCAGATCTGGAGTTAAATGACCTCTGACCTGATCTATAGACAGAAATTAGTTTCTTTCCTTCTTCCACTTTGTCTCCTTAATGTTCCATTCCACCATATGCCTAAAAGATCCTTTAGTGTAGATGACTTGCCCTTTGAAAGCCTTAGCTAGTGGATGCAAGTAATTTCCTTTCATGACTACATAGCCCAATGGATGGTACTACCTTGGCCTATCCTCTTTGCTGAAGCCTCCTGCTATTTTGTTTCCTTTCTCCCATTACTTTCTCAGCCTATGATCTCCTAACCAACCCGGCAACCAACCAACCAAATCATTTAAAACCCCCCTTTCATGCTTCATAACTAGCATAATATCTCATTCTGAGCTTCAAAGATATATCATGATTTTCTTTATTGGAGAGATCCCTCTCCGGGTCCAGGAGGGCTAGATCCTAGGGCCCCAAAGTGGTTTGATGTTGTCTCATCTTTTGGTATTGCCAAATCTGCCAAAACATGGGAACCCCAACAACATATGCGACTTGCGATCGCATCGAAATCTCCCATATCAACAAGACACTTAATCGCAACAACAAAAAATACTTTTCGATTGCGATTTGAAAGACTTGAGAGGAGATCGATGAGAATTAGCTCGATTATTGGTAACTATCGCATCAAATTGGAATCTATTTTCAATTCATAGCATTGAACCTGTGTGATAATTGGCAAGGATAATTTCTCTTAGTCTTTCTGGTAATTTCACATATTAAATTCCCTTTCCTGCTTTGATTCTGAGTGCAAAATGGATGACATTCTACTTGCAATTTACATATTATGGACTCTATTTTTAAATGATAATTGATGAAATATTAATCATGGAAATCATGGGCTCCTGATTTGGGCGATCTCGCCCTTGAATGGGCAATTCCATTTGAATTTGACAAAGTTGTTGCATTCTAAAAAATTCATGAAGTTTCTAGAAGTACTTCTGAAGAATATATGCTTCAAAGAAAACATAGAAAGTGGAATTTTTTTGGGCCCCTAGCATGAGAATACCATTTGTATCAGGCTCGAAGGATTCAAAATCATTTCCCTTGGGATGACTCTCTTTAATAAAGCCCCCATTCATTGAAAAATGTTATCATCATAAATTTTTGAATCAAATCCCACTTCATTTCTAGTTTCGGCATTACCAGATCAAAAGAATAATCATTGAAAAGGTCATGTCATGCATTTCAGTACGAATAAGGAAAGGAAACCTACAAGGAAGAAATTTGTTAGCAAAATATTTTAAGTACAATACCAACTTAGAAAAGTTACTAAAAATTCACATTGGATACATAGATTTCAAACACATAAGAATTTCCCCTGATTACCATCGACAAATGCAAAAACATATATTTGCAATGCTATGACAATTAGGTCCTCCAAATTTCTTTGTTACATTTACAAGTGCAGAGCATCGTTGGAGTCCACTAGTAGAAACTCTTACTAAATTGCATAGCAATAGAAATAAAAAGAAACACATTGAAACAATTGAGGAATACAACATTGATTATCTTGTCAGAAAGGACCCAGTAACATGTACACGTTACTATAGACATAAGATAGATGCACTGAAGTAATTGATCTGTTAGGATAATACATTTTTTGGCAAAATATTAGATTACTACTTTGTAACTGAGTTCCAAAATAGAGGTAGTGCACATGAACATGCTCTTATATGGATATAAAATGCTCCAGTATATGGAATTAATAGTAACTTAGAAATTGAAAGCTTCTTGGAAAACTATATAACTTGTAGTACAGATCACCTTGATCCAGAACTTGCAAAGATACATGAACATCATCATACCAAAATTTGTAAAAAAATAAAAGCATCCCATTGTAGATACAAATTTCCAATGCCACTAATGAAAAGAACAAGGATTCTTGAACCAATTACTTCGTTAGATGACTCAATAAATGAAAAAGTTTTCTCCTTGTGTTGTACTGTACAACAACCCTCCCCATTTTTAAATGTTTATAATAAACTTCATTTAGAAATAGGTCCCCTTTTTTATCTTTCTTTTTAGATAGAAATAAAGATTTAGAAGCAATTCGATCATTTTTGAATTAAAAATAAGGATTCATTGTTCAAAAAAAAATATTGCATATCTTTAATAACAAGTGCGTATAAACAAATGCAACATTGAAAGAATTTCCGATTTGATGTAATATAAAGACTTTAAGGAAAAAGTTCGATGAACAGTAATCGCAATCGCAAATCAGAAATATCATAAGTTGTATATTTGTTTTTCAAAAATTCCAATGCGATTGAATCAATCGCAATCGCAAATCGCAATGCTCTTAAACTTTCATATATATTTCGATGCGATGCGATTGATCACAATCGCATTTCAGAAGACTAGTGTTGAATGCACTTGTTTATAAATCTCCGATCCGATGGGCCCTGCTGCTATCGCAAATCGCAAATCGCAAATGCAATCTGCTTATTCGATCAGTTTCACAACTCCAATGCAATGCGATCAATCACAAACGTATTTTGGAGAAACAAGTTACATTCACTCATGATATTTAAATCCTGATATGATACACAATCATCGCAATCGAAAATTGGCGCAGATCACAAAATCTTGTTTGTTGTCCCTTTTGAAAATACCCAATGCGATTAATTTTTAATCTCTATATTTTTATATTGCGCATCTGTTATATATTAATCACAGTCACATAATTCAAAGGGAAAGTTTTATGCCTCATTTTAAAACAACCGATCTCTGATTGTACTTTTACTATTAAATAGAAAATCAAACGCGTAATGAAGATTTATTCTACTACCAATGCGTGAGTGTGACTCTTTAGAGGGCATTTAAGTTTTAAACATGGAGATAATAAATGGAAATCAATGAATAGATTGTTTATACAGTTGTTCTCCTCATTTGCGTTTTCACCACGATTGAGTTGTTTTTCCTTTGGAGAACCAAAGAACATCCAACCCTTTCATTCGTAGAGCGAGGGGAACATTAGTGAATACCGAAATGTCAAAGAGATCCAGGAAAGAAAAAATTGTTGTCGCAACAAAAGCCCCTGTTTTCACCATGGCACCTAAAGAGAAATCAGCTAAGATTAAGTTGGTTACAGACACGTCATGCCAAGGTCTTGGTAAATTATCCTGGGAAGAGGTATATAACCTCATTTAAAGGGAAAATCCTAAGGTAACTGTGGCAAAAGAAACAGTTCCTGATGAGGACGATTCAGAGTCAGATTCAGAAACTGCCCTTCAAGCACTAGCTAATTCTTTTCTACACCGAATTGCAGCTCGGGCAAACATTTTTCCATATTATGATGTGATTCGGTGAGTGATTGACAATGTGGCCATCCAAAACAGAACCTTTGTTTCATCTTCTGGAGCAACATTCGAGTCGTTCAAAGCAGAGGACATTAAAGAAATGTACCACCTTTCGGACCCGCAAAAAATCTACAACAAAGACTTCATCAAGGAATTTGCTGCAAATAATGAAAATAATTCAGAGCCGATTAGAGAATGGAGAAGGGATCCCGAAAAGCACAAACACGAGGCATTAGTTATGTACTCTGTATTGTCTCTTTTTCCTTCATACTGTTATGTCGTAGCAATGATGTGCATATTGTTTGGGAATGATAATTCAACTAGGTTTTCTATACAAATGGTACCATTAATACACTCTGCTATAAATTCTAAGATAATGGACTGGGCTGTCATTATTTCTGATAAGATATCCAATAGGATTCTTGAGTATAGGAAAGACAAAAACACAGAAAATACTACTCCTTTTTATTTTTGTGCTTATATTATAGACGCCCTATGCTTCAATTCTGAATTTCCCATGTTAGGGTGGAAATGGACCCCTAAAGATTCCACTCCTATTCATATATGTCACAAGTTCTTGTGGAAGGGGAATTTTAAAAGCCATGTTTACAGAGTTTGTCACAGTTTTCTTATCCCAGTTTATCAAACTATTTTTGGCCGATTCCCTCCTAGACTTTCTGAGAAGGCTAAAATTGATTTATCCTCGATTGGGGATTGGTTCGAAGAAGAAAAATTCATATATATCAGAGTTTTCGGAAGTATTGTAGAACCACACATTCTTCCTTTGTATGTTCCATATAAACTGTCAGCACATGAAATTTCATATCAGCTGATAGTAGAAGGCATGTCTATGACTTTGAAGAACAGTAAGAAGCTAATGTGGCCTACTTTTCCTTTTAAATGTGGAGATTACAGTCTCAATAATTTTTTTCATGCTGAGAAAGAAGTTGGCAAGATAACCAATCTCAAGCTTTCAACAATCCCGGGGAGACAATATTACCCAAGGAAGGTGGCATTTGATTTTACCACTTCTGTTTCAATTGCTCGATTTGAACATGAACCAGATATGTTCGATGATTTATTTGTTTCTGTAGATAATTTTTCCCAAGTTTTTGATTTGGCCAAGTCCAAATTCCAAACTGAAGAGATGAATAAGTTTATGTTATTCAGAAGCTAGAGATTACTCAAAGTTCCTTTGGATCAATTAAGAGTTCCTATGCAAGAAAATGAGTCACAACAGAAGGAAAAAGAGGATACATCTGGAAAAATAGTAACAGAAACATCTTCCAACAAGGTCATCATACAGACACAGAAAGAAGTAATAGGAACTAATCCTGCTATACAGAAAGAAGACATTAGCAACAAAGTTGTTATTGAGAAGAAAGAAATAGCTGCTAAACTTGATGTACATACTGATCAGTATTCTTCAGCCCATACAGGAAAGGAAAGCACAGGTACTGATACCAGCGTGCATACTATGAAAGGAGGCACAAACAGTAAGGCTACTGAACAAGCAACAAAAGGAGATATAATCAATAAACTAGATTCTCAACTTGGAAGAGAGGAAGTTGTTGAAAAGGTAGTGGAATCTACTGAAATTATAATTTCTCCTCATTTTCTGAGCCAATATGAGAAATTTGCCAAGCAAATAGGACAACAGAATAATCCCCAAGTTCATTTTATGGAAGACAAAGATATGGAAGTTATTCCTGAACATCCCAGAGGTGAAATTATGTTGGAAATAGAAGAAACCCCTCCTCTGGATGTATTTTACAGTCCCAAGCATAGGGCTATTATGAGAAAACAGAGAAAAAGGATGAGAACTGATTAGGATGCACTTTCAACATCACAGGTGGAGTTTATGAATATTGTTTATAAAAATGATGAGGTGAATCCATCTGAGGATCTCACTAAATTATCTCAATACGTAGGTGTTTATAGTGCTGCAACTATAGACAAAGCTTCTGAAGTCTCTTAGTTGATGAAACAAAAGGACTTACAGATAGCTATCTTGGAAGAACATGCCACAGAGAACCAACAAAATATTTTTCAACTGGAAATACAATTGCAGGATCAAGAGATCAAATCTAAACATCTAGAAGAGCAGCTAAAGCTTGAAAATGAGATGATTGATGAACAAGCCTTAGACAAACAGCAACAGTTGAATAAAGAGGTAGAAAAGCTACAAAATCTTCTGCAAAGTGAGAGAAATTCAAATATTGAACAAGAAAAAATGTTCCAATCAGCATTGGACAAGTTCAAGGATTATCCTAAGTTAGCTCAATTCAAAACTGAAGCTCTTGAAATAAAAAAATTTCTATCTCAGCAGTTAAATGAATTTTGTCTAAAGTTGGCACAAATTGAGGCTTTGTGCGAAATAACATCATCCTTGATAGATGAATCAGTCACTGTCAGGCAAGAAATTGATGATGCTGATGATAACATTTTTGAGTTCCTTTCATGGTTGAATACAGAGCAGGGAAGAAAAGCTATTCTTCCTAGAATTGAATAAAGACACAAGGAAATTTTATTTATGGAATGGGAATAGAAGTTCATGAAATCAGAAAGAGCCATATCAAGGGATAAACGTTTAATGAATAATACAACACAATTGGTTAATGACAGCTTGTACACTACCAATTTGATCTCAGATTGTACCGCATGCAAGTTACCTAAAGTAAAAGAAGCTGATTCCAGGTGGAAGGAAGAGATAATCAATAAAAATCAACAAACTAGAAAACTTCAAGGAATTTCATGGGATATTATGTGGACTTATCTGATCAAGCCAAACAGCCAACAGATGGCCACTAAATTCCTTTCGAATGTTATTCATTGTATCATTCCTGAATTCTCTGATGCTACATACACTAGGTAGTTACATTCAAAAAGAAGTCGTCCAACAGAAGTCCAAGATATGCTCAAGATCTGCCATCTGGGCACATTAAATGCAGCAGACAATCAATGAATCGAGTTCACTTTAAGATCACATTTCTGTTTCTAAATTTCTGATTAGATATATTGTAGGAATAGTTTTAGTTATTTTGTTTTATTAAGTACCTATTTAAACCCCTTTCATGCATTTAGAAAGGGGTCCTGAATTTGTAATATTTTGACTTGGAGATTACATTTCTGTACTCCATTGACTCTTATATTTTTATAAAGGATCGCATCTGGTGTTTCTATGGAAAATTTCCTTTAAGAATTGCATTTTTGTATCTTGGAGTCTGTTTTACATTGAATTTGTTGGATTTGGATATCAAATTGCATCGGAAAGTATCAAGATCGAAATGGTATTTCTATCTATTCACTGTTAGTTTTCTTATGTTATGAGATATTTGCTTTAAATTTTCTATCATTTATATGTACCTTTTTTACAATATTTCTTTATACATATCATTTCTGAGTGTGTAGAAATATTTATCTTCTACAGTATATGCAAATGATATAAAAATGATGAATGCAATGTGTTATTATAACTCTATTTAATTTCTTAAACAGAGTTATCTTTATTTGTTACAGCATATTTCAATTAAACTATAATACATTTTCATGGTTATTGGTTAGTTGAAACAATTTAAAGCTGTATTCACATTTAATACTCGGGTTAATTTTAGAATTATTTATCAGTTATAGATTAGATTAGATAATTTATTTCAATCATTTAGTCCCATCTTCCAATCACCCAATCATTCCATCACCAACCTATTTAAGTTATTAGGAAACTGGTCCTATCAATCCAGTCAGAGCCACCACACCAAATGGAAAAGGATTTGTCCTAAGGTCCCGACCGGGTGGTTATTCCCCAATGTTTGAAGCAACAATTTACGAGGCTTCAACACCTTGCAAAGCACCTTAGAACAAAAACAATATGACAAATCAACTAGTCATGAAAATTTCTTTGATGAATTGCACTTAACAGAAACAAATTACATCAAATTAATAAAAAGTACATTAACGCAGCCAATGGTGTTCTTGCAACGAAAACCATCAGAAATATGGAATAATAGATTTGCATTCAATATGCCACACCTATGGAATGCAAATACAGATGCTCAATATGTTCTAAATACATATGCTGCAGCTTCATATTGTAGTTCATATATGACCAAAGTTGACAGATCTATAAAAAATCCATTCAAAAGGATACGACAGGAACATGAAAAGAGAAAAATTGATGCTATTCAAATTATACGACCTCTAGGGAATGCCTTGCTTAACCTTGAACAAATTTCAGCTCAACAAGCAGTCCACATAGTTCTCTCCCTACCATTTAATCATAGTCCAAGATAATGCAACTTTATAAACACAGCATCAATAGATGAATGCACATTTATACTTAAACCAACCATTCTTTTTAAACAAATTCCTGACAACTTTGAAGATGTTATGTGCAGTTCTATAATTAACTACTATATCAATAGGCCTAATGCTATTAAGCATGTATGTTTAGCTGAATTTGTATCAAACTACAGGAAAGATGGGACACCAATATCAAAATATAAAAAGAAAAAAGAAAAAGTAATTCGATTCATCAAATACATAAAACACATTGACTATGAAAACTATTACAAAGAAAAACTTTTGCTATATGTTCCATTCGAAAACAATGGAGATGCACTAAAGCAAGACTTCCCAACATGGAATAGTGCATACATGTTGCATAAGAACACAATAAAGAGAAATGAAACTAATTTCACATACAACATGAACAAGAAATGGGGTGATTTGGAAGAAGCAATTCAAGAAATTGATAACAGCACTGCAACTTCTAATCACACAATAAAAAAACCTCAAATATCCAATGATGTTACTGAGAAGTACAACTTGGCTAATGATTTGAATTTCTTCAATGCCATGGCAAAAAAATACATCTTAACATTGGTTTTCAATTTACAAAACATCCATTTATGCTTAGCAATGAAGAATACCACAAGATTAGGAGAATACTTAATAGACAACAACAAGCAATTCTCAAAGACATTGCAATGAAAAAACGAAAGAACACAGACAAACCACTCTACTTATTTTTGACTGGAGGAGTTGGCAATAGAAAAAAATTCACAGCAAAAGCAATATTTCAAATGCTCATACGAATTTACAATGAACATTACAATACAGACCCTTTGAAACCAAAGGGTTTGATATTAGCATATAGAGGTAAAGCTGCATATAATTCAAGTGGAGTGAAAATTCATTCTGCATTGCTAATGCCTTTCAACAAATTTAGTTTTATTCCACTTAGCAATGACGTATTAGACAACTTAACACAACTATACTAAAAATTAAGGGTCGTTTTGATTGATGAACAATCTTTTATTGGAAGTTTTTTTCTATATCAAATTGATGATCGACTAAGAAACATTAAGCATAATCAAACAAAATACTTTGAAAAAATTGATATCATATTTTGTGGCGACCTATACCAAGCACAACCTATACAAGATTCACTAATATTTGAACAACCTACAATAAGAAGGAAACTAATAACATATGACTTTTGGCAAGAACATGTAAAGTACTATGAATTTCACATTACAATGCGTCAAACAAATGAAATATTCATTACCATTTTGAATAGGATGCGTATAAATAATCAAACAGAAGATGATTTGAATTACCTGAATAGAAATTGTATTCGAAATGCTCCTAATGTTCCTACTTTCCCTTATCTATTTTTTAGGAATAGAGATGTAACATTACATAACAAAAAAATGTTGTCTGTTGTTCCTCGTGATGAAATTGTAATTGATGCAATTGATTACGAAGAAGAAAACCATCGAAACATACCATCTCATGCACACACAACAACATTCGCAAAACTGGAAAAATGTTCAATGGAGATGTCATGGTCATTCATAGCACATACCTTGATAAAGTCCAGAAAGCACGACCAATACTATGTGCAGATTTGACAGATGCTAAAGGAATCATGACAATCACATTGTCCATACCAACTAAGCTCATTGAAGAGCATGAACAAAAAATATCACTAGGAAAAGAAATATCTATTACAAATTTTAAATTTCTTCCTAAAACAAATTATGACCGCGGTGATTGTGATTGCATTCTGTTGCTAACTGAACTAAGCACCATATAGAACATACCACCGATTTGCAAAGTTTACAAATTCATTCCAGATACAACAGTAAAACACATTACAACAAATACAGAAACATATCCAATTGGAACAATTGCTGCAATTGTGATAGTTGCACCAAAAATTGGTTTGCAATATACACTACACATTAAAGATGGAAATTTCGATGACAATAGATCAACCGTAACATAAATTACTTTGCATTGTTTTTATATTGCTAGTTCCATCCTACATTTCAATTCCCTTTGAAAAAAAAAATAGCATTATGTCTTCTATTACAGTTGCAGTTATTTGAAACATTTGCACCACTCTACAGTGAAATTGAACAAGAATTGCAAAAAGGCCATTTTCTAATTATGTTATTCAAAAACATAACAAACAGGAAAGAACTCAAGGAGAGAACACTTTGAACAACACAAGCTACATCCATTAAAAGATTGAATGTAGAAGCAGTAGAAGAACATAGAAAATTGAACCCTCCAACATTCTCTGTAAGTACAAATGAAATAGTACCTCTACTTCTCAATATGCAATTGTTTGTTGATCTCTTTCCATTTTTACATATACTACTTGTCCTTCTCTATGAATAGATAAAAGGAACATTGACAACTGCAAGCATTTATTCTACGCCATTTGAACCAGTTTGTCTTGCATGTAATTCACCAATACCAACCTCTACAATGATAGAAGAGACAACAATTAATTTCCTTAAGTGCAATAAAAATTCGTCCTTTTCCTATTCATAGTGTCTTAATTGCATAATCAAGTCTAACAACACCAACTTGCAATGTTGCATCAGAAACAAATTTCTCTTGAAACAGTTACTTCCCAACATAGCACGAATGTCTTTTCAATACTATGTTCAAAAGAAACAAGAAACCATGTATATGCTATGCGATTTCAAAATAAATAGTACATTTACAATCAATGAAGACAATGAGATCCAATCTGTTGATAGCAATGGAAGCCCTACCAAAGCTAGGTATTCTTGTAATTATTCTTCATCTTTCAAGTAAAAATCAGATATATGCACTTTAAATTATGCTATCCAAAATAGCAAGATTTGTACTAATTTTTCCCTCTTCTTTGTAGCCCCTGCACTTCTACAAACATTGGCTACAACAAGAACACATAGTAATCCAGAAATCAGTCCAAAGCTCTTCTCAATTTTTGTACCAGATTTTACTGCTTAGATCCTCCTCTCTCAAAGTGCAGCATCTCTGCAACATTTTTCTAGAACAATAAATCATACAAATGCACATATGATAGAAAAGTTTTCATAGAGCAATTAGGAACAAAAATCACTAGTTATATTTATAGTATTTCTTCTAGCTATTTGCAGATACTTTCAGACTTAATATATGTATATTTAAGGAATATAGCTTTTCCATTAGGCCTTTACAAATATTTTTAGACTTTATACATCTATGTTTAAGGAATAGAGCCTGTCTTTACAATCTAAAATTATATATATAAATATTACAAATCTATTTAAAGATCTCCTGAATGTATTTATAATTCCAATAGCAACGTTTTTCTTCTGTAGGAATTGATTTAACAGTTGTCAAATTAGATCTAACTTGCCTTGGTTGTAATATTATTTTACAATTATTTATTTATTGATTTGTTTTACATTATCTCTTCAACACACATGAAATTTATTCTGGAATTAGGCATGCAGTTTAGTTAAAATCTCTCTTCAATTTCAAGTCGCAGATTGTTGTGTAGCTTACTGGCCTCAGCTACAATCTACCCTGTCTGGCATCTATGTTTTTTTCACTTCATAAAATTCTACAACATCAATAATGTTTCTGGTTCCATTATTGACATTTAATTATGCGTATGGCGTCTTGTTCAGGCAAGTCTATAATAAGCACAAGAGTTATTGATTTTTTTCTTTAGATTCACATCTTGCAAGCTTTATTGCTTTTACAAAATCTCTGCAATTATGGAACTTGTGCGAGTTTCTACTTTGCAGTTGTTATTTTGCTTTATCCACTGTCATTTTTATTTCTGCTCTTTAGATTTTCTGTTCTTGTTCATTGGATTTACTCCTTTGAATCGCAATCGCAAAGTATTTTTTGTTGTTGCGATTAAGTGTCTTGTTGATATGGGAGATTGTGATCGCAAGTCGCATATGTTACCACCGCTTTTTGTTATGCCACCGTTGAAATTTTGGTCCCACAGACCACGCGGCAGCAATGCATTAAATCACAAGTTTTATTATTATGGCCCGATTCCATTGTTAGGTTCTGGACCTGTCCTCTTTTATAAGTCAGATTTGATTGTTTATCACGCGTTCAAATGGACCCGTACCCAAAACCCAACTCTAGACGCGATGTCATTTTATCCACACAATTTGATAAATCATCGCACGCACATTTGATGACGTCGGGATGCCTTTTTTGTAACGCGAAATGGTTAAATTCATTTTGGTTAATTTCCTTTTGAAGTCCAGGCTCCAAGGCGAAAGGTTTGATAAGTTGTGTTTGTAATGTTTTTACGTTATAAACGTTTTAAAGTTTGTTTTAGTGATTTATTGTTTTACATTGTGCGACGGAGTATTGTTATAACATATATATGTTTTAACTTTGTAATAGGGCCCCACAGACTTTAGTTTAAGTTTTAGTTTTATATAGTTTTATTTTTATTTTAAAATTTTTGTTATGTTTTATATGTTACAGCATATAAAAACTAAAAATGCCTGAACCCAATGTTTTGTTTTCATTATTGCACAGCAATGCGAAGTTTTAAAATGCAACAGTGTAGTTTTTGAAGAGACAGAGTATTTCATAGCGCTTGGCCTTGTCAACAACTTAGCGAAACCACCACAAAAAGTCAACTCAGTGACTCAACGAAACTTGGATTTTCACATAATATATCCAAAAATTCATTACAAAAAGTATATGATTTCTCATTTAAGGACAAATCTATCAAAATTATATTCTGCAGCATAGACAAGCTCAATCAAGTATTAAATATGAATTTCTATCTTCAAAATAGATATAAGCAATGCAAAATGAACTTCAACATCGCATATAGTTTAAATGCTTCATTGTTTAAAGTTTTAAACTATATAGTGCAAATAAAAAGTCTAATTCTCTTCGATGATCCACTCTGTTTTTAGATCATAACTCATGAAATATTAATCATGGAACCCATGGACTCCTGATTTGGGCGATCTCCCCCTTAAATGGGCAATACCATTCGAATTTGATAAAGTTGTGGGGTTCTACAAATCTCGTTTCTTTTTAACAAATTCATGAAGTTTCTATGCATCAATATCACATTGCAACATTACTACATTTAAACTAAACGGTAGGTAGTAGCTACCTTGTAGCCTTGTTTATTAAAGAAAAGAAATCACGAGAGATTTTATAATTTGGATAACTAAGGTTGTGGCTATGCATCATTGTTGTTGGAAGTTGGCTAACATGAATGAAAAATCATTCTTAATGACGTCACTCTTCCACTGACATTCCGTACACCTCTTTTGTTAAAGGTAACTAATATGAAGTACTTAAACATTGATTATGAGGAAATTCGGCAATCACAAAGTATTTTAAGAATTTTTAGTTTTTTTATATAATTATGATAACCAACAATTCAATTTAAAACTCCATAAAATAAAATTAGTCTATAGCCAATAAAAAAAGTTTCCAAATTCTAAAAATAACTGATTTCCAAATTTTAAAAATAATTTGAATATAAAAAAATTATTTTAATATAATAATTTTAAATTTTTTAATGAAATTTATAAATTGTTATAAAAAATTTGAGATAATTTTTTTTTACCATAAATTGATTACATAACTTTTATTTTAGGCAAGTATAATAAATGCTTAATAAACAATTTTTTCTATTATTGTGCCTAGAGGGTTATTTTATAGTCCAGTATGACCTCGATCTGTAAGTATGTCAGAAACTAAAATTAAAAACAAAAAAAATATTTAAAATAAATATAAATAATGTCCACTTAAAAAATAACTTACACAACCATATAAATAAACAATTAAAAATAAATTTAAACAATATAAATTTAAAATATGAAAAATTTTAAGACACTCAAAAAAGAAATAGTAACTAAATAAAACTTATTTTTCTATTTATAAAAGGGGTATAGAAAACTAAGGTAAATAAATAAATATATATCGAATAGGAGTAGAAATCAACATCTAATTATATATGAAGGCTATGGTCCAAATTAATAATAATAACATGCAAAAAAAACATTATTAACCCTAACATTAATATTAAAATATTATTATTATTATTATTAAATTTAATGTTCATATTAATATTATTAAATTTAATAACTTTCCATTAATGCAATATAATATATATATATATATATATATATATAAACTCTAGATATATATGGGAGGAAGAACAAAGACATATGATAGAGGTGGAGAAATAGCGGGAGTGATAGAGGAGAGATGGAGATAAACTAAAGAAGAGGGGAGAGGAGGAATGAAGATAGAGAGAGAAGTAGATGAGTGAGAGAGGCAGAGAAGGGTAAGAGAGGTAGAGGGAGACATAAATATGGAGGTGGGAGAGAGAGAGAATGAGAGAGGGATGGAGAAGGGGAGAGGATTTGAGGGTAGAGAGAGGGAGCGGGGGGAGAAGAGGGAGGGAGGGAGGAGGGAGTGAGGGAGGGCGGGGCGAGAAGAGGGAGACATAGAAAGAGTGATGGAGACAAGGGGGGTGAGAAGGAGAGAGAAGAAGGGAGGGATATAGTAACATAGTTGGAGAGAAAGATAGAGTGATGGGGGAAGAGAGAGGATTTGTGGGAGTGAGAGAGAGAGAGAGAGAGAGAGAGAGAGATGATTGAACAGAAAAGAGAGGGAGGGAGACACAAACACACCCACACACACACAAAAACAGAGAGAGAGAGAAGGGCGGGTGGCGATAGAGGGAAGTAGGTGAGAAAGGGATAGAGATGAAAGCTGAGAGAGAGCACTTTAGAGAGAGGAAGAGAGTGAGGGGGAAGTGAGAGGATTGTAGGGGAAAGAGAGAGAGAGAGAGAGATAGAGAGAGAGAGTGACGGGGGAAGAGAGAGGGAGGTAGGAGAGAAAGGGAGAGAGAGGAAGGAAAAGAGAGGTGACTTGAGAGAGTGTGTCTGTTTGGGGGTGAGATAAAGAGACAAATAAGGAGAGATGGAGAGAAGGGATGAGATAAGGAGAGAGAGAGGCATATATTAACAAAGTTGTAAGGTGAAGATAGAGAGAGAGAGGTGGGAGAGAAAGGAAGAGAGAGAGTGGGGAGAGGTAGGGAAAGAGAGATGGAGATGGAGGGGAAGAGAGAGCGAGGTAAGAATAAATACATAGAGGGTGAAATATATATATATCTATATCTATATATATATATATATAAAGAGAGAGAGAGAGAGAGAGAGAGAGAGAGAGAAGATATCATGAGGGAAGAGAGGTAGAAACAGGGGAGAGAGAGGGAAGAGGAAGAGAGAGAGAGGGAGGGAGAGGAGGAGAAAGCGATAGACAGATAGATTGAAGAAAGAGAGTGTATGTTTTGGGGTTGATATGGAGATACAATGGGAGATAGAGATATAGATGGAAGGTGAAGAGAAAGAAGAGATATATGGAGAGAGGGAGGGAGGGACAAAGAGATTGGTAAATATGGAGTGAGAGAGTGTGTGTGTTTGTGGGGGTGAGATAAAAAGACAAAGAAGGAGATATGGAGGGACATATAGATATATATGGAGGGGGGAGAGGGGGAAGAGTATTTATTGCAATAGATGCATTGATTTCACTATAGATGGTGATTTCTAATCCTATTTGATTGCTTGAACTATATGCATTGATTTTATTGTAGATTTTGATTTCTAATGATATTTTATTACTTGCACTAGCTGCATTGATCTCAATGTAGATGATTTCTAATCCTATTTGATTGATTGCACTAAATGCATTGATTTCAGTGTAGATGGTGATTTCTAATATTATTTTAGTGCTTGCACTAGATGCATTAACTCCAATGTAGATGTTGATTTATAATTATATTTGATTGCTTACACTAAACGCATTGATTTCAGTGTAGATGGTGCTTTATAATCATATTTGATTGCTTGCACTAGATTCCTTGATTTTAGTGTATATGTTGGTTTCTAATACTATTTTCTTACTTGCACTAGATGTATTGATTTGAGTGTAGATGCTGATTTCTAACCCTATTTTATTACTTGCATTAGATGCATTGATTTCAATGTACATGTTGTTTTCTAATATTATTTGATTTTTTTCATTAGATGCATTGATTTTATTGTATATCTTGATTTCTGATTTGATATAATTGAATCTATGATGGGATATTAATTTTAAAGTCATTGGATTAACAGTGTGCATTGTTCTCAATGTAAGTACAAAATTTATTGACAATCTAGATTTTTTTTTTTTTGGTTATAGTAATTAAACCTTATAATATTGGAGAGCAACACAGACAAGGTATGATGTTTACTACAACAACTAGAGCTAAATATTTAAATGGTTAATGGTTTCAATTGTCTTCTTCATATAATCGATATGAAAAGATGACAAAACTAACAAGGGTGATAATAAGAATAATAGAAAATACTTTCAGATTGATCACAATGAAGGCTATTTGTAATTTACTACATTCTTATTATTCACATTTTGGATCATTCAATATTATTACATTGTCACTTTGCATTCAAGAAAATTATTTCATCATTTTTCATCATTAGAGTTATTTTACAATATTTATCATCTCAACAAGTTGAGGTAACTAAGTAAATTTAAAATTAAAATGAATCGATAAATCTCAAACATATTTGGCATATTGAAAATGGTTATATTCATATTAGATGTATTTTGATATTATTGATAAAATTAATCATATGTTCCTCATATTATCGATAGATTTTTCTTGGCCGCGCGCCATTGAAACCTGTCTAGATCCATCTTAACTCTGGATCTATCAAGTGCCCAGATGGATCAAATCTCTGGAGGTGCAAACAGTTCCTCAATTTTTTCACTCAAAAAAGGGGTTTGCACCTGTAGAGATTTGATCCCTCTCGACGCTTGATAGATCCAGAGTTAAGATGGATCTAGACTGCTAACATATTTTTCTTTAACAAAAGAATACTATGTTGTAATAGATAGATAACAACCATCATTAGTGTCATTCTTATATCACTTTCGAATATATATATATATATATATATATATATATATATATATATATATATATATATATATATATATATATATATATATATATATATAAACCACATTAGACTCTAGACTCTACTATTATATATATTAAACAATTTTCATGTCAATGTGATATTGAACAATTCGTTGGATTTTTTCAAATAATCATATGATGAACCTACACTTCCCAAAAGTCATTACTTACTATTCCAAGTCCAGCTATATCTACAAACATCTACTTATCACTATTATATACGCAATTTTCATTTGAATGCGATATTGAAGAGTGATTGGATTTTTTCACTAATCATATGCTAAATTTATACCAAATTAAGAAACATTAAATCCGCTAAAAACAAAAAACATCTACTTGGTAGTCTATAGCATCAACGTACATAATTGTTAGCTCATAAAATTAGAAACGGGATACAAAGAATGACAACACACCAAAGCTACCTATACTCGCTTGACTCACTGATCTTTAAAAACTTCATTTATATACATTTTAATTTTTGGCGATGTATATGCAATTTTTATGTAAATGTGGTATTAAAGAGTGGTTTCATTTTTTCAAATCATCATATGCTAAATATATACCGAATTAAAGTAAATTAAATCAACTAACGACATCTACTTAATCAAGATAGATAATTTTTAGCTCGTATAATTAGAAACCGAGTAAAAAGAAAAACAACACTACCTATACTCGCTTGAATCTTTAAAAAAATCATTTATATACCGTTTAATTTTTGGAGGTGCAATAATCATTACGACTGTGGATTTCAAATGGGTTTATGATGGCTAACGCGGTTTGAGTTTATCGTCATATTTCCAAGCACCGGGGTATCTTTATCCTACCATACGCGCTATAGTATACAATGTCATCCAGGCAGAGACAAGAACAGTAATATCAACTTACCAAACAACTTTGCAGAGACAAGAACATCAATATCAACTTACCAACCAACTTTGCAGAGACGGGAACATCAATATCTACTTACCAACCAACTTCTTGCACGAAGAACAGGAACCAAGAAACCTAGATATTTTCCATTAATTTTATTTTTGACCCCTTATCTTTTTCTGTTGTGTCATATATTAGGCTGTTAAATTTATGGCGATTGCAAATTTTGGAAATATCTTTAAAATATATCAGTGAAGAGAGAAATTAATTATTTGACCCCTCTCCTAATCATCAAATTCTATTCTCAGAATTTACAATCGACATAAGAATGACCAAGTTGAGAAACCATTTTACTACCTCTCCAACCAATTTACTATATATCAAACATCCTCTGTCTCCTTCAATGTCATGTTCAACCTGTGTGATTTCATCTTGAATACTCTGTGGAGTTTGAGTGTGATAAAGATGTCTTGAACATTCATGTGATTGTTGGGCTTCAGAACCTTCATGTCCTTTGGAGTGGGCTGCCCCTCGGCTACCCCTAGCATGTTGACGAGGCAGTATTAATTAAAACCGTGGATGTCGTACTCATCCAAAAAATAACTATGCTCTCTAGAAAAGTAGGCGAAGGGAAATGGTGACCCAGGAGAATAGAAGCTTGCGATATGAGGGCTCTTCAAAAGGATGGAATAATTTAAAGAAGCACTAAAAGAGAAAATATATCCACTAGAGAGATATATCCAACTTGGAGGGGAAACCATACCAAAACCCAACTGTGGGAGTTCGAGTAAGAAGCCAAAAAAAACCAACAACAAGTAAAGGGAAAAGAACGTTGAAAAAACCGGGAAATTTGCAAGGGAGAAAAACAAATGTAAAGGAAACAACAAAGGAGAGTAAATTTACCACTGGACAAACTTAACACAATTTCTACAATAATTCTCAAAATTTCACAGCCGAGTACGAATTAACAACCACCTCATGAAAATTTTGGCCAAATTATTTAACTAATCGTTGCACTTGTAAATTCGGATTGCTCTTTGTGGGAGGATAGGATGTGAAGGAACTCAACGACGAATACCCAAATATCCATACCCCGACATCATTATTGCTTGTAATCTCCACCTTAGCTCAAGTACCATTGAATTGTTACTTGTTATAGATGGTTCTGTCATCAAATTCAAGCGATGTGGCATGATCTCTCGTTAATATAATTTTCAAATAGCATCATGGTACTGTGATCAAATTCAAGTGACGTGCCACGATCTCTCGTTAATATAATTTTCAAATAGCATCATGCAGGAGAGCATATTTCCCCATCGTCAGTCATGAGTGGTTCGTGGAATAGCAGCTATGTACCCTTCCACCTTATTAAAATACAAATTATTAATATATTAATAACCATATAACGGTTACCTAAAATATGTTTTTAAATTATGTGTAACTATTATTTCCTCCTCGATGATGTATGGTTTTAAATGATCTTCGACTATGTTCAGTTACAAACTTATTTAAAGCCATTTTTAAATTTTCATTTATATTTTGTTTCCACACTCGGAATAGTGAAGATAAGATTTTCTCATATTATCTATATGTATATGAGATTAACATATATTGTAAATACATAATTAATATGGAAATGTTTAAACTAGCAATTGCACCTAATGTTGCAAAGGAAACGCCACAAGGAAGAAGCTAGAAAGAAATCAATTGTAATTAATTTGATGTTAAACAGAGAAATTAAGATATTGATTGTCAAAAATAGATATAAAGGAATTAGGATACAGATAGCCAAAACAACAAAAACTGATGATGTTTAAAAAACCATTGGAGGGATAGAAACTATAGAAAAACCAAAATAAAATCTTCTACAAGAGAGAATGGAATTGATGTAGTTGTGGGTCAAATATAAGAGAATATCTAACATATATAAGAATGAAAAGGGCCAAAAATGATAAAATATAGTTGTCACAGGTGGACAGTAAGGATGCCTATGTAAATGGTATCTATGTAAACTTATCATTAATGATAGTTGGCCTTGCATTGGAAAAATATTCTAACACTCCCCCTTAAGTGAAATGTAAGAGTAAATAAAGAAGACAAAATGGGTCTCGAAAGTCAAATTCTCATAGAAAATGAGAAAAACATGTAGGAAAAAGCTCCTCCCTGAAAGAGAGAAAGCAACATAAACAAAAATGAAGGTAGGAAGACTTAACATGACCCCCAAGCACAACTTCTTTTACCCCAAGAATTGATTGTAACTGGAGAAACGTAGGTGATTCCACAGGTTTAGTGTAGATGTTTACAAGTTGCTATTCAATAGTTAAATACTCCAAGTTGTGAATACCATCTTCGAGGAGTTGTCAAATGAAGTGCATATCAATCTAAATGCTTTTCATCCTTTGATGCTCCACTGGATTGTGAGAAATGTGTATGGAACCTTCATTATCACACCATAGGGTAGTAGTTTGATCTTGTTTAATATCAAACTCTGTCATTAGCTGTCAAAGCCAAAGAACTCCCTAACTGGGAAGAACTACAGCATGAAACTCAACCTCTATAGAAGATAATGCAATCATTGATTGCTTCTTGCAAGACCAGGAAATAGGAGTAGAATGAAGGTGATACAAAGCTGAATGTAGAATTTTGATCATCAATTGAACCAAAACAATCAAATTTTGTGAAACCTACAAGCTGAGATAGTGAGAAGCACCAAAGGTTTATTGAATGCCAAAATTGGTGGTAGCCTGAATAGACCTCATAATTCTCTTTGCTGCCTTCCCATGATTCTCATCAAGATCTTGATAGTATTGAGAGACAAGGCCAACTACCAAAGAAATGTCAGGATGTGTATCAATCAAATATGATAGACTCCTCGCTGATTTTCGACAAAAAAAGAAGAAGGATTAACACAAAATGAAGATAAAATTCTGGAATGAGTAACACTTGGCTAAAATGGAGTATGTGAAGACTTACAATCAGCCATGCCAAAGGCTAAAGTAAATCAGGTGCGTACTTCTGTTAAAAAATGGAGGTCCTTTCTGAAGATTGACGAATTTGTGGACCAAGAAAATAATGCAAAAGACCTAGATATGTCATGTCAAACTACTACATCAATGCTTGTTAAAAACTTTGAATCATTGTTGAACTCCTTGTGTGAAAAAAATCATCCACATAAAGAGCTTGGATGAAGAGATCAATGTCTTACCTTCGAGTGTAAACCATAGGATTAAAATGAATGCAATTGAGATTTTCAGAGTTTATCTGCAAATTTGCCAGTAGTTAATGACTCTAGATATGTAGTGAAGATTCAAAGAAAAACCAAAGCAAACTAAAATCTTTTTTTTCATGTTCCATCCCAATTATTGATTAATTCTTGCAAGACCAGGCAATAGGAGTAGAACGAAGGTGATACAAAGTTGAATGTGAAATTTTGATCATCAATTGAAACAACTCAATCAAATTTAGAAAAACCTACAAGCTGAGATAGTGAGAAGCACCAAATGTGTATTGAATGCCAAAATTGGTGGTAGCTTGAATGTAACTCATAATTCTATTTGTTTCCTTCCAATGATTCTCATCAAGATCTTGAAAGTATTGAGAGACAAGGCCAAATACGAAATAAATGCCAAGATGTGTATGAATCAAATACAATAGACTCCTAGCTGATTTTCGACAAAAAAAGGATTAACACACTGTGAAGATCAAATTGTGGAAAGATTAACACTTGTCTGAAAAGGAGTAGGTGTAGAATTACAATCAGCCATGCCAAAGGCTAAAGTAAATGAAGTGCATACTTCTATTAAAAAATGGAGGTCCTTTCTGAAGATTGACGAATTTGCGGACCAAGAAAATAATGAAAAAGACCTAGATATGTCATGTCAAACTACTACATCATGCTTGTTAAAAACTTTGAATCATTGTTGAACTCCTTGTGTGAACCAGATCATCCACATAAAGTGCTTGGATGAAGAGATGAATGTCTTACCTTCGAGTGTAAACTGTAGGATTAAAATGAATGCAATTGAGATTTTTAGAGTCTATCTGCAGATTTTCCAGTAGTTAATGACTTTGGATATGTAGTGAAGAGTTTCAAAGAAAAACCAAAGAAAAATAAACTCTTTTTTGCATGTGGCATCCTATATTTTGAATCCTAATTCGGATGAAGAGAGACCTGGTAGGGTCTAATCAATGTTTATGGCAGCTCTGCTCAGCCATCAAGTGATGAAGTCGAATTACAGACTTATAATTTCCGTGTAGATTTTTTAAGAGAAAATCTATTATGGTTTTCATGCTTAGTTGTCGTTAAATAAGCTGGTCTATTTATCTTCAATGTTTCATAGCCTTCCCTAATTGATTGCTTCTTGCAAGACCAGGCAATAGGAGTAGAACCAAGGTGATACAAAGCTAAATGTGGAATTTTGATCATATGGGATTATGGCCTTTATGCATGTTAAGGAAAATATTGGACAACATGATGAAGTCTACAAGGATAGAGCTAGAATGAAGAAAAGAGAAACATTGCCAAATAGTGTTATGAATATGGTGCATAAAATTCGGTTTCCCCAAAGGCCAATATAACTAATTTAAAATGAATTTGTTTGGTCACTGTTGAATTTTGATAACGGGAAACAAATTCACCTTGATACGCCGTAATAATTGACAGTCTCCTCTGTTAATAGTGTTATGGAGCCAGATTACACATGGAAAAAGAACGTGGATCAGAGTGAACATGTATCAATGGGTGAAGGGTTTTCCTAAAAATCCATTTGAAAGAGATGGGAGAGTTCTGGAGATGGAGGGGACAACAGAACTATATTAGGCCACAACCATAAGTAACAGTGGTAAAAAAATAACAACAAAAGAACAGTTTTGCATCACAGGATTTCAGAAGGAAATCTAATAATTTATTTATTAAATGAGAGTTTCAGAGATCAAAGTCATCTTGCACCCTAGCATTGGCAGCAAGGATATTATACTTTTTTCTTATTCTTCTTGGCTCTGTCCTGCAAATTGCAATGGTAGCAACCCTCATTCGTGTTTGGTCGAATTCTGTTGGAAACGGAAACATATACTCAGAAGCTAAAGCCTGTGAGTGTCCTCCTGACTGTAGCCTCCTCATCTCCCACTATCCATCTGCCTTTTAATGTACCACTACTTATTCAGCTTACAAGATACAGATAACCAAAACAACAACAAACAATGATGTTTAAAATCACATTGCAGGGATAGAAACTACAAAAAAACCAAAATAAAATCTTCTACCTGTGGGTCAAAGGGGGAAAGAACAGAAATACTCTGTGAGGCAGAGTGACCTACGTGACAGATGTTTGCATACAAAAACTAACAAAGTTGGCACTCCCAACTGCTTTGGAAGATTTGTGGTAGATTCTCATCAAGATCTTGACAATATTAAGAGACAAGGAAAACTACCAAAGAAATGTCAGGATGTCTATGAATTAAATAAAATAGACTTCTGGCTGATTTTCCTCTTAGAAATCTTGTGAATTGTACCACTACTTATTCAGCTTACAAGATAGTGTATTGACATTCTCCCATAAAATTAATAGAACTAAGACATACAACTTTATATGCTCATATTTATGTTGATACCAAACAATTCATATAAGGGATGATGGTCTTTATGCATGTTAAGGAAAATATTGGACAACATGATGAAGTCTACAAGGATAAAGCTGGAATGAAGAAAAGAGAAACATTGTCAAATAGTGTTATGAATATGGTGCATAAAAATTGGTTTCCCCAAAGGCCCAATAACTAATTTAAAATGAATTAGTTTGGTCACTGTTGAATTTTGATAACGGAAAACAACGCTCGTCTTTTGGATACGCCAGAAGAATTTGATATCTCTCCTCTTATTAATAGTGTTGATCTTTATGATTATACATGGAAAAAGAATGTCGATCAGAGTGAACATGTATCAATGGGTTAAGGTTTTTCCTAAAAATCCAATTGAAAGAGATGGGAGAATTATGGAGATGGAGGGGACAGCACAACTATATTATGCTACAGCCATAAGTAACAGTGGTCAAACAATAACAACAAAAGAAAAAAAATTCATCACAGGCTTTGAAAAGGAAATCTAATAATTTATTTATTAAATGAGAGTTTCAGAGTGCAAGTCATATTGCACCCTAGCATTGGCAACGATGATTTTATACTATGTTCTTATATTCTTGGCTCTGTCCTGCAAATTGCAATGGCAACAGAGCTCATTCCTGTTTGGTCGAATTATGTTGGCAAACGAAACATATACTCATAAGCTAAAACCTGTGTTGTGTCCTCCTGACTGCAGCCTCCTCATCGCCCACTATCCATCTGCCTTTTAACGTACCACTACTTATTCAGCTTACAAGATATAGATAGTCAAAACAACAACAACCGATGATGTTTAAAAGAAAACGGCAGTGATAGAAACTACAGAAAAAACAAAAGAAAATCTTGTAGGTGTGGGTCAAAGGGGGAAAGAACAGAAATACTCTCTGAGGCAGAGTGACCTAGGTGACAAATATTTTCATAGAAAAACTAACAAAGTTGGCACTCCCAATTGTTTTGGAAGATTTGTGGTAGATTCTCATCAAGATCTTGACAGTATTGAGAGACAGGCCAACTACCAAAGAAATGTCAGGATGTCTATGAATCAAATACAATAGACTCCTCGCTGATTTTTCTCTTAGCAATTTTGTGAATTGTACCACTACTTATTCAGCTTACAAGATATTTTATTGACATTCTCCCATAAAAGTAATAAAACTAAGACATACACCTTTATATGCTCATATTTACTCGATTCTCCAAGAAACTGCTTTCTGGAGTTGTTCCTTGTCGAGGCTGATGACCCATGAAGGGTTGTATTTTTGGTTTTCCCAAAAGATATTCTGCCCTCGAGCAGAAATACTGTTGGCATTACAGAAAGCCAGCATCTCATTTGCAAGTCTGTAATTGAGTTTGCCCTGTTCTGGCTCTGTCGTGTACCATTTTAGCTCGTTTTCGAATACTGTTGTGTTGAATCGCTTCACAACCATCTCTGTTCAATGAGTTTGAAGAATTGGAATCTCCATAAGATTATAGTGTTTTGCAAAATTAGAATATCCATAATATTATAGTGTTAGCTCACTATCAAATGAAAAAAACCGAAGAGAAGAGTATTGAATATTTGACCTGATATGGCTCGTTTCCAAGGATTTTATTGGCTATTGCAGACCCAAACGGAAAATGACTTGATTTCTACTTCGCTAAAATACAAATAAATAAATCAATAAAAATGCCCATAACCAGCTAGCAGCATAAATGAACTTGTATAGAAAGATTGAAAACGGAGTACCATCTGGATTATTTCTTCTTGCTGCAAACGTCGTTCATCGTCTGTGAATGGTTGCAGGGATACGCTATCGATCAGTATTTCAAAATCTGTATTGTTACTATGCAACTAAAAACACAATTATCCATTTTCCTTTTAACGTACCATTACATATTCAACTTACAAGATATAGCTAGTCAAAACAACGACAACCGGTGATGTTTAAAAGAACATTGCAGGGATAGAAACTACAGAAAAACCAAAAGAAAATCTTGTAGGTGTGGGTCAAAGGGGGAAAGAACAGAAATACTCTCTGAGGCAGAGTGACCTAGGTGACATATGTTTTCATAAAAAAACTAACAAAGTTGGCACTCCCAATTGTTTTGGAAGCTTTGTGGTAGATTCTCATCAGGATCTTGACAGTATTGAGAGATAGGCCAACTACCAAAGAAATGTCAGGATGTCTATGAATCAAATACAATAGACTCCTCGCTGAATTTTTCTCTTAGAAATTTTGTGAATTGTACCACTACTTATTCAGCTTACAAGATAGTGTATTGACATTCTCCCATAAAAGTAATAGAACTAAGACATACACCTTTATATGCTCATATTTACTTGATTCTTCGAGAGACTGCTTTCTGGAGTTGTTCCTTGTCGAGGCTGATGACCCATGAAGGGTTGTATTTTGGGTTTTCCAAAAAGATATTGTGCCCTCGAGAAGAAATGTTGTTGGCATTACAGAAAGTCAGCATCTCATATGCAAGGCTGTAATTGAGTTTGCCCTGTTCTGGCTTCGTCGTGTAGCAATTTAGCTCGTTTTCGAATACTGTTGTGTTGAATCTCTTCACAACCATCTCTGTTCAATGACTTTGCAGAATTGGAATCTCCATAACATTATAGTGTTTTGCAGAATTAGAATATCCATAAGATTATAGTGTTAGCTCACTGTCAAATATAAAAAACCGAAGAGCAGAGCATTGAATATTTGACCTGATATGGGTCGTTTCCGAGGATTGTCTTGGCTATTGCAGACCCAAATGGAAAATGCGTTGATTTTTTCTTCGCTAAAATACAAATAAATAAATCAATAAAAATACCCATAACCAGCTGGCAGCATAAACGAACTTGTATAGAAAGATTGAAAAGGGAGTACGATCTGGATTATTTCTTCTTGCTGCAAACGTCGTTCATCATCTGTGAATGGTTGCAGGGATACGCTATCGATCAGTATTTCAACATCCGTATTGTTACTCTGCAACTAACAATACAATGAGATCGCTCGTTCTAATTTTAGGCGAAGAGCTATAATCGAAATGAGGAGCATTAATTTGAGTGAGAAAAGACATGGAAGTATAGCCGAGAGTGAGCGAGAGACCAGTCAGGAATGAATCCACCCAAGAAAAAATACCAGCACCCACTTGTAGCATGAAAAATTATTCATATTTATTGGGATTTATGTTTCATTTTGCATCTATCCCAACCCCAAAATAAAATCATACTCTGCAGTTGAAAGGCTTAAAAGAGGAAAGCCATGACCCTTGTTTGTTGGTTGTGCCGCGGCCAGTGTCAATTCCATATGCATTTCTGCAAACCTTAAAAAACAAACCCCCGTTATCAACACACAGACAGCAAAAAAACCATGTAACACTCGTGCCTCTCTGAAATCCGAGAATGTCCAGGTCACCCAATGCCCTACTTTCCACATTTTCTCTTTTCATAATTGCATTTTAAACTAACTTTTCGATGAAGGGTTGAAAATGTTTTAATCGTCTAACACCTAATCTAAGGGTTTCACATTATGACATGATGCACATCAGAAAAGTTGTTTTCAAATAATAACGCCTTACGGCGTAATTAGTTTAGATTGATTAGAGAAAGCTAATCACTTTTTCATAATAGTTAAGTTATTAATTTCATTATAAACTCTATGGTTATTAATGATTATTTTTATAGAATTAATTCTCTTCATTATCATAATTTTTTGGGTATCATTAATTCCCAAGAAATACAACAACAACAATATCTACTTACCAACCATGTGTTTGCACAAAGAACAGGAACCAAAAAACATAGTTATTTTCCATTAATTCTCTTTCTTGACCCTTATTCGAACCTTCTGGATAGCAGGGCCCTCAGGAATACGACACAGTTATATCATAACCGAGGTATTTCTTATTGTGATACATTCTGCAACTAGAATATTTCAACTCTTTATTAGGTCAGGAAAACAAAAAATTATCTCTACAAGGAAAGTTATTTTTGTTTCCGTTAATCGGAAGGGAAACAGTAACTACAGGATTGGATACGGAAAAAACTAGTTAGTAGAATATATATTATTTTGACACTTTCTTCTGTGGCCCAACTAGAAGAAGTAATATAAATACTCCATGCCCGTCGTAGGACCATTTTTGTGGTTGCATTGATTGCGTTTGTGACGTTCGTATGGAAAGTGCAATGCACCCTTTGTTGTGATGGTTATGTTGAAATGTTACTTTCAACTGCCCTGTTCAATCTGCTGCCTTATATTCTGTGTTTGAAGAACTCTGACTACTGCCCGCTTGTTATTTTTGCTCCTAAGGTTTTAACAGGACATCACACAGCCACTTTCTATTTCTGTGAATAGTCAATTCGGTTTTAAAACTGCAGTACTCTGTATTTCAAAACAGAGCATTAAAACATAAACAGAGCTTTTGTTTGAAAATAGAGTGTTTTGATTTTTTGAACAACACAAGCGTTTTATTTGAAACCCAGTGGTCCCCACAAGTTATTTTAATTGCAATCGGCAAAATAAGTTTGAAGTTTAAAAGTGTCTTGTTGATGTGGTGAGTTCCGATGCGATCATCGCATCGGAAGTCTTTTGTTATGGCTTGTGCACCAGAACCGAATGGCAGACCCGATGAGAGTTATGCAATTGAGTTTATAAACTCATCGCGCATCCATTCTCAAATCAGAATCGGAAGATTTACGATGGTCTGTTTGTATGGTTGATGTTCTAGACCCGACCGTTATCGCATCACACTTTGGGCCCATACCCAAAGGGATCTGGCAGACCCGATGAGGGATTATGTGATGGATTTGATAATCCATCGCGCGCACAATTCCTGACGTCAGAAACCCCAATTTTGTTACATGATTTTTCCATTGTGATATGGTTTAATTGCAGGTTGAAGTCCGGGCGCATAAGTTTCATGTTGAAGTATTATTAAGTTTTGAGTTGTTATGTTTTTAAATATCGCACGATGAACAATTATTGTGTTATGTTATGTTTATTACCGCGCAAGGTTAAATGTCATAAAAACCTTTGGAAATGTTATGTTTTAACATAAGCATGTGCGCAATTTTTGGCGGGCCCGAAAAGGGCGCTACATGTTTTAAAGTCTTATAGTTTAGTTTTTAAGGTTTGTGTAATGTAATTCATTTTTATATTTTTTTTTGCGCCATATAAAGTGTAAAAGCCCGAAAGGCTTATTGTCTTTGTATTTGCACAACAATTCATTTTTATTTTAAAAAATAGAGAGACAGTGTATTGTTGTTTTTAACACAGCAATGTTATTTTGAAGAGACAGAGTGTGTATTTTTTTTTGAGACAGTGAAGTCTGTTTGGCACTATGTTTAGAAGCAATCCAGCATTTTGTAATCCCTCTTAGAGGAATAAGTTTTTTATTGTAATATATTTTTATAGTGAATGAAATAGAAGTTTATTCAGGTGTTGAAACTTTGTCTCCAGCAAGCAAAATTTTTAATTTCTCTGTGTTAAGGTGGAGAGAATTATTATTTCTATTGTTTGTTCTAGAATTCTCAGAAATTCCAACATGGTATCAGAGCTATTCTAGGCTCTTTGAAGGTGTCAAAGAAGCTGAAGGAAGGATTTATTTGTTGCAGCAGCTTCTCCATCAGAGTGAAGACTCAGTCAACAAGAATCCAAGGTATTTCTCAAGTCAGTTTATTGTGTTATTGTTGAAGATAGTCAGTTTATTTTAAATACACAGTCAAGTATTTTGAAGCATAGTTAAGAGTGCAAGAATGGCTGGAGCCAGCACTAGCATGGGTTTTGGTAATACTCAGCTCCCACAATTTAATGGGAAAAACTATGACTACTGGGAAATAACTATGAGAGCCTTGTTTTCTTCCCAAGACTTATGGGAACTTGTTGAGGATGGCTTTGAAGAGCCAACAGATGAAAATGAGTTTGATGATTTAACTTAGGCTGAGAAAGAACTGTTGAAGAGAAATAAGAAGAAGGATTCCATAGCCCTCTAATTTTTGTATCAAGCAGTGCATGAGAGTGTTTTTCCAAGGATAGAAACAGCTAAGAGAACAAAAGAAGCATGGAAAACTCTCAAGACAACAAATAAAGGCATGGAGAAAGTGAAGAAAACAAAACTATAGTTGCTGAGGAGATATTTTGAGACTCTCTGCATGAAGGAGTCAGATAACATTGACTCATTCTTCACACATGTGATCGGAATTTTTCACACAGATAAGGTCTCATGGAGAGACTCTTGAAGAAAGGAGGATTGTGGAGAAAATCTTTAGGAGCCTACCCTCAAGGTTCGATGTGATTGTGACCACCATAGAAGAGACTAAGGATCTCACAAAATTTTCAATTGATGAGCTACATGTGTCACTGATGACACATGAGCAAAGATTGGGTAGAAATGAAAAATCATCTCTGGAACATGCCTTTAAGACCCAGACGTCCTTTGGAAGAGGAAGAGGGCAAGGCAGAGGAAACAAGAGAGGAAGAGTCTGAAGCCAAAAGAAAGGTGGAAGAAATAGTTCAGCAAATGCTCAAGGAAGGGGTAGCAATCCAAATCAAAACCAAGGCCAAGGCAGCAGCCAGCAAAGTGGTCAGCAACATGCTCAAGGAAAAAGGTATGATAAATCCAATTTCCAATGTCACTATTGTAAAAAATATGGACATTATGAAAATGAATGTAGTAAGAAGCAGCATGATATGAGTAATATAACAAATGCAAATTTCACTAGAGAAAATATCAGCCAAGATAAATTGTTTTTAGCTAGTAATATGGTTGAGGAAAAGAGTAAAGATTTATGCTTTGTAGACTCCGGTTGCAGTAACCATATGACAGAAACATAGCCATGTTTTATATGTTAGATGATAATGTGAAATCACAAGTCACATTAGGGACTGATAGTAAGGTGTCTGTTATGGGAAAAGGAGATGTAAATGTCTTAACAAGGAAAGGAGAAAAAAAATCCATAAGAGATGTTTATTATGTTCCGGGAATGAAATGTAACTTCTTAAGTATTGGACAGCTTGTTCAAAAGGGGTACAATGTTTTCTTTGAGGATGATGTATGCACCATCATGGATAAACCACTCAACAAACAATGTATTGCTGAAGTGAAGATGACAAGGAAGAGGATGTTCCCTCTCAGGATGAGAGCAGATTTGAAAAATGGAGAAGAAATGGTAGCAGTGACACAAGAGGCTTTCCAAAGCGAACCAAAAGAAGAAAATTGGTTGTGGCACTTGAGATTTGGACATCTCAACTTTGGAGGTCTTAACTTGTTGAATATAAAATGAATGGTAAAAGGTTTTCCATTGATTAAGAAACCGGACAGCCTTTGTGAAGGTTGTATCTTGGGTAAACAACACAGAGAAAGTTTTCCATCCAGGAAAAGCATGAGGGCAAAGGCACCCTTGGAAATTTTCCACTTAGATTTATGTGGACTGATGCAAACTCCATCACTTGCTAGAAGCCATTACATGTTAACATTTATTGATGATTTTACTAGAAAAAATTGGGTTTACTTTCTGAAAAACAAAAGTGAAGTGTTTGAAAGATTCTACAATTTCAAAGCACTTGTAGAGAAGAAAAGTGGCTTGCGCATTAAAGTTCTAAGAACTGATAGAGGAGGTGAGTATATCTCCAAATATTTTTTACGTTTTTGTAGAGAAAATGGGATTCATAAGCAGTTTACAACTAGATACACTCTGCAGCAAAATGGAGTTGCCGAAAGGAAGAATAGAACAATAATGGATATGGTGAGGAGTATGTTAAAGGCAAAGAATTTTACGAATGATTATTGGGCTGAGGCTGTACATTGTGCAGCGTACATATTAAATAGATGCCCAAAAAAATCAATCATGAACAAAGTTCTGGAAGAAGCATGTAGTGGGACAAAGTAAGGAGACACCCACATGAAAGTTCTTGGATGTGTGGCTTATGCACACAGTCTAGATCAGTTAAGGAAGAAGTTGGACACCAATGAGGAGAAATGTATTTTCATTGGATACAGTGAGGAATCCAAAGCTTATAGGTTGTACAACCCATCCACCAAGAAGTTTATTGTGAGAAAATATGTTCAGTTTATTGAGGAGGAAGCTTGGGATGGAAGCATAGAGAAAACAATGAATGTTAAACATTGTTTGTCTCATGATGGAGATGATGATGAATTGGCTGAAATACATCCCCAAATAGCAGCACCAACACAAGGGCAGCAAGAGACACCCTTGAGGAGAAATGAAGGTGCTTCTCCAAGCACACCACGAGGAAATTCAAGTGCTTCTTCAAGCACTTGTACACCTAATGAAATAGGAAAGAAGTTCAAAAATTTAAATGACATTTATGAACAAGAGGTAGCAAATGAAGGCATAAAATCTTTGTTTGATTTATATTGTCATGTTGATGAACCTATTCATTTTGAGGAAGCTATTAAAGATAGGAAATGGATAGAAGCTATGGATGAGGAGATTAATTCCATAGAAAGAAACAAGACATGGGATTTGGTTGAAATCCAAAAAGGTAAAGATGTCATTAGAGTTAAATGGCTCTACAAGACCAAGAGTAATGCTGAAGGAAAGATAGAGAAACACAAGGCTAGACTTGTTGTCAAAGGGTATAAGCAGAAGCATGGGATAAACTATGAGGAAACTTTCGCACCGGTTGCTAGAATGGAAACCGTGAGAGAAGTGCAGTCCATAGCAGCACAAAACAAGTGGAAAGTTTACCAAATGGACGTGAAGTCAGCATTCCTAAATGGAATGTTAATGGAAGAGGTTTACATTAAACAACCTCTAGGCTACGAAAGGAAAGACCAAGAGCACAAAGTGTGCAAATTGAAGAAAGCTTTTTATGGGCCGAAGCAAGCACCAAGAGCGTGGTACAGTAGGATAGATTCCTATCTACTAGAAAATGGATTTGAAAAATGTAAGGGAGAACCCACCCTTTACATTAAAGAAAAATATGGCAAAATGCTAATTGTTGTGTTATATGTTGATGATGTTATTTTTACAGGTAATGATGATTGCCTTGCTGAAAGTTTTAAAAAGGTCATGAAAGAAGAATTTGAAATGACTGATATGGGTTTGTTGAAGTACTTCTTAGGAATATAAGTAGACAAAAATGAAAATGGGATTTTTATCTCACAAGCAAAGTATGTCAATGAAGTGTTTCAAAGATTCAACATGCAAGAGAGAAAAGCAACAATCACTCCCACAGTGATGGGATTAAAACTCAGGAGAGAGGACAACAACAAGGATTTTGATCCTAGTTTGTACAAGAGAATGGTTGGCAGCCTCATGTATTTGACTGCAACTAGGCCGGATATAATGCATGATGTTAGTTTGATTTCCAGATTCATGGAGAGGCCAAAGGAAGCACATTGGCAGGCAGCGAAGAGAATTATGAGGTATGTTAAAGGTACTAAAAGGTTTGGTATTTTATATATTGCTTCAAAATGTTTAGATTTAATTGGATACACTGACAGTGATTGGGCTAGAAGTGTAGATGACCGGAAAAGCACACCCGGTTATGTTTTTCACATGGGTTCAAGAGCCATTTCATGGGCTTCTAAAAAGCAGCCTATTGTAGCGTTGTCTACAGCAAAGGCAGAATATGTGGCATCTATAGCAGCAGCATGTCAAGCAATTTGGATGAGGAGGATGTTGAGAATTTTGTGCCAAGAGCAGGTAAAAGGAACAATAATTTTTTGTGACAATAGCTCTGCTATTGCATTATCTAAGAATTTTGTGTTTCACAAGAGGACGAAACACATTGACAAAAAGTTTCACTACATCAAGGAGCTAGTGAACAATGGTGAAATTGTTTTAGTACACTACAGAACTCAGGAGCATTTTGCAGACATTCTGACCCAGCCATTGGGGCAAAAGAGTTTTGAGTTTTTGAGAAAATGCCTGGGTATGACTGATAACCTAGTAGTTGAAATTAAGGGGGAGTGTTGAAATGTTAGTTTCAACTGCCCTGTACAATTTGTCGCCTTCTATTCTGTGTTTGAAGAACTCTGACTACTGGCTGCCTGTTATTTTTGCTCCTAAGTTTTTAACAGGACACCACAGAGCCGCTTTCTATTTCTGTGAATCGTCTGTTCGGTTTTAAAATTGCAATACTCTGTATTTCAAAACAAAGCGTTAAAACATAAATAGAGCTTTTGTTTGAAAACAGAGTGTTTTGATTTTTTGAACAACGCGGGCATTTTATTTGAAACCCAGTGGTCCCCACAAGTTATTTTAATCGCAATTGGGAAAATAATTTTGAAGTTTAAAATTGTCTTGTTGATGTGGCAAGTTCCTATGCGATCATCGCATCAGAAGTCTTTTGTTATGGCCCGTGCACCAGAACTGAATGTCGGACCCGATGAGAGTTATGCAATTGAGTTTATAAACTCATCGCGTGTCCGTTCTCAAATCAGAATCGGAAGATTTACGATGGTCCATTTGTATGGTTGATGTTCCAGACCCGACCGTTATTATATGGCGGATTTGATAAGTCTATCGCGTCACACTTTGGGCCTGTACCCAAAGGGCTCTAGTGGACACGATGAGGGATTATGTGATGGATTTGATAATCCATCGCGGGCACAATTCCTGATGTCAGCAGCCCCATTTTTGGTACGCGATTTTTCCATTGTGATATGGTTTAATTCCAGGTTGAAGTCCGGGTGCATAAGTTTCATGTTGAAGTTTTATTAAGGTTTGAGTTGTTATGTTTTTAGATATCGTGCGATGAACGATTATTGTGTTATGCTATGTTTATTATCGCACAAGTTTAAAGGTCATAAAAACCTTTGGAAATGTTATGTTTTAACATAATCATGTGCGCAATTGTTGGTGGGCTCGAAAAGGGCGCTACATGTTTTAAAGTATTATAGTTTAGTTTTTAATGTTTGTGTAATTTAATTCGTTTTTATGTTTTTTGTTTGTGCCATATAAAGTGTAAAAGCCCGAAAGGCTTATTGTCTTTGTATTTTCACAGCAATGCATTTTTATTTTAAAAAATAGAGAGATAGTGTATTGTTGTTTTTAACACAATAGTGGTATTTTGAAGAGACAGAGTGTGTATTTTTTTTTCAGACAGTGAAGTCTATTTGGCACTGTTTTTAGAAGCAGTCCAACATTTTGTAATCCCTCTTAGAGGAAGAATTTTTTTATTGTAATAGATTTTTACAGTGAATGAAATAGAAGTTTATTCAGGTGTTGAAACTCTGTCTCCAACAAGAAAAAATTTTAATTTCTCTGTGTTAACATGGAAAGAATTATTCTCTCTATTGTTTGTTCTGGAATTCTCATAAATTCCAACAGGTTTGGTGGATGGTTTATTCTCGTCTTTAGTTCAAATTTATAAATGATACTTCGGTTTGTTGTGATTACTGCATCAGGTTTGGATTGTCTTTATTTTCCACTTGGAAAATACTGTATGACAAAACCAAATTGTCTGTACCATCCAAATATTAAATTTAAGTTCATCAAAGTCATGTAAGAAAACATAGAAATTGTTTTGTAGGGTCTTTATAGTGTAATCTACTTTGAAAATATAAATAAAAAATTAACAGAAAGAGGTAAGGAAATGAGAGAAATGACGAACCATTCAAACTTAGAAGAGTTTGATAAGTTCACTACGACAGACTCCTTGTTGCTGCCTTGCAACCATCCTTATCTAGAGGAAGGCCTGGATCCAGAGGAAGGCGTAGATGTACTTCAATTTATTTGAGGCGTTTCTCTAGAGTTTTTAGGCAATGTTTTAACTCATGCATCTGGAAGAGGATTTCCTCGTTTGCCTCATTGCGATTCGATAATATTTTTGGAGAATTTTCTATGTCAATAGATATCTATGATATACATGTATTGATTATATCTTTTCTGTGCCTTGACATGGGTTGTTAAATTTATGTTCATTGCAGATTTGGGAAATATCCCAGAATTTGATAGTGAGATAAAGAGTCAATTGTTTGAACCCTTTCCTCATTGTCAAATTTTGGAATATTCTAGAGATCTATAATCAAAATAAAAATTCCCTATTTAGGCAACAATTTTTCTTCCTCTCCAACCACTTCAATAAGATTTGTCAAACAGTCTCTCTCTCCTTCAATGTCTTGTTCCACCTCTATGATTTCATCTTGAATATTAGGTGGAATTTGAGTGTGATAAATATGTGTTGAAGATTCTTGTCATTGTTGGGCTCAAAAAAATCCATGTCCTCTGAAGTGGGTTCCCCCTCACCCACTCATAACATGTTGATTATGTATGGTTACTCAAAACCATGGATGTTGCATTCATGACAAAAAAAAATGCATAACCACTCATAAGGAAGCAAAGGGAAATGGTAACCAAGGGGAAGAGAAGCTTCTCATATAAGGGCTCTTCCTAAAGATAAGATTATTTAGAAAAATATTAAATGGGAAAATATATCCACTAGATGATATATAGGATGTGGAGGGGAAACATACCAAAGCCAACTATGAGAATCCAAAGAAAGAGCCCAAAAATTACACAACAACAAATAAAAGAGGAGACAAGGTTGAAAAAATCTGGGAAATGTGCTGAGAAAGAACAACAAATACAAAGGAAACAACTAGGTATAGCCTCTTGGAACCAGTCTTCACTTATTCTTCAATTAGGCGCAACATCATTTATATAATAATCAGGCCACTGATGCAGGTATGTAAAGTTTGTTTGTTGATCTCCATGTCCTCTCGGGTTGCCTCCTTCTATAGCTTCTTTATTTACTGATAAATCTCCTGTCAAAATTTCTCCTTGCGTTGAGCATTGGTAAGTGTACTAATTGATGGATTCTAGTGGGTTTTCACCATGAAATCCAAGCTGTTGTATATATTTCCATATGTAGCCTGAATGCTTCTGATGAACGAGGTGAGTCGCTTGATGTTCTAGATTAAAATCCAAACTCTAGATTTCTCTAACTCTTTCTACGACTTCATATTATTTACCAATGAAATTGGTACGGCCTTGTATCGCATTGTCCACTCATTCATGGTAGTGATGCCAGTTTTTATATTCCTGAGGAAGTTCAAAATCTCTCTGCTCTGTCGTAGCACGTCCTTCAGGTGGACAAATTCCTTATGAATAATTACCAACTCCTCATAAAGATCTCGCATAGTGTCTCCAAGTGTGGATACTTCAACAAGTATCATTGCTATTATCTCCTCACGGTACACCAGTGTGGACGGTGAACTCTACACTGCTACACAATATTTTTCATTATCTTTCCAGAGTGCCTATATGTTCTATGATAAATACTATTTCTCAACCACCATGCACTAGGTGTTGGATATGGCTGCTCCTCTGAAGGCCCAACTGACATCAACAATGGAATTTATATTCACATTGGTGTCTATCATGATCACCCTTTCTCTCATGAATGCGTGTGATACATGATCATCCGAGAAATAATTTCTTCTCGCTTGTACAATCTTTTTATGCAACTCATCAAATGATAGATTTTAGACATCCATGACGAGATCATAATTATGGGGAATCAACCCCCCTTCCTCACTCGGTTATTTCTTTGTAGATGGAGGTGATGGATTCATAACGATGGAATGAGATGCACTGGGCATGAGGTCCACATCTTCATTTAGCGGCTCAAGTCCCATTTCTATGTTCATTAGTTCAATCAACTATTCAATTTCTTGAGAAAACTCTCATTCCTACATTTGTTTTCTCACTCCTTCCACTACTGGTTGATCTTATACCTGTTCTTCAACCTATATAGGTTTCTTCTCTTCCACCATGGCACCTTTCCTTTCTTCCTCTTCCTTCCTATGTCTCTCCTCTTGCTCTCTTCTTCTAATCTCTCGTTTTTCCTTCAACTCATGTTCTTCTCTCTACACTCTCTGCACTGATTCCTCTAGGATTGCTTCTCTATCGTTCTCTACTCTTCTCTCTATTTTCTTTGTTCCTTATTTTCTTCGATCACCAAAGCTACTTTCTCTGTGATAGGATCTTATGTCACTTTCCTCATGCGTTCCTCTTTTGTATGGTTTTCTACCTTCCTCTTTCCTTTGTCACATGCCAGAACACTCCATGTTGTTTTTATTTTTCCTACTAAAATTGCTGCTGCCTCTGGAACAACTTGAGAAGTCCCAGTTGTGTTGATCATCTCATGGAGTCGTGAGGCATAATAATATTTCTTCCATTTATCATCCTCTTGCCACTTGTATATCCTCCTGACCCAATTAAAGTACACTCTCGCACAATGTTTTTTGAAAATTCCCCTTAGACCATACAGATTGTAACACTTTTTACCAAACTTGAATTTGACCAGGTCTTTTCCTTCGACTTCCATGACCTTGATATTCCTAATATTGTATAGTTTGATTTTCAAAGGAAGAGCTAACCATGGTGGCTTCTTCGTCCTATGTACTGCTGTTGATAATCCCGTGGACAGATGATAAGCTGCCTCTTGCATGACTATTTTTTTGGTGGCATATCTCGGTAAAGTATGTGGTGACTTCTTCCCACCAAATACTCTTATTAATGTCCAATCTGGTAAGGCAAACCAATAAGCAATATCCTATATCACCTCCATAAGTGCTCGTGACATGCATGGTGGGTCCTCCTAAAATATGAGCCTATAGAGTTGGATTATGAAGTGATCAGTAGGTCTCTCCATGAATTCACGATGACTACAATCTGAGGTTAACTTGCCATAGATATTTATGGAACTATGTTTCAGTGTACATGTATAGTTCATGCCAGGGAACTGGTTATGGACATAGATTGCATCTAGTAAGTATGCAAAGAGGTAGAAGTGTGCTTGCTCGCCCTTGGGTGGATTGCAATATTTTGTCACATGGAATCTCAGTTGATGAGCCAATAGGTCTGACTAGTTGAACGACTTCCCCTCATTCACTACATGGTTCAGTAAGATATCCCACCACTAAGGAAAGGTATTTCTCTCTAACTAGCCATAGATTCTGTAGGCTAGTATGACCAATAGTTTATATACTTTTATGAGTGCTATCGTCTTGTACATATAACTCTTTTTCTGTCTAAAATTGGTTGGATCCTTCCCCCAGCCCGTGATTATATCTATCATGTTTGCGTATTTGTTAGTGGCATAGAAAAGTGAGTCCATATTCTTCACTAGCTCAGGAAGAATATGATACATATGCTTGAAGTCTTCTATCAAGAATGTACCAATATTCTTCCTGCTGGTGTTGTTCGATGTCAAGGTTTCTACGTTCATGTTTGAGATAACCCAACTTATAACATCCGCACATGGGAAGGCTGGATATATCCATGCAAGCCTTTAAAGCCCTAACTTCATGATGCTAAGATAAACCTTATAGTCCTCTAAACCTTCCTGAAAGTCCCTTGTGAAATCATCTTTGATCTACTTCCATGTTAGTTTTAATCCCTTCTCTATGAAAAATTGAGTGTCTAAGTAAATAGTCATGTTAACTAGAAATTTCTCGATTGCGTCCCAAATACTTATTTCAATGGTTTTCTTTGAGGCATATCTCTTATATGCCATTGTGAAAGTGAATACTATAGAGATGCTCAACAATTTTTATACCTATGGGACATAAAAGACACCGACGACAAGCACGTGTGAGTTATAAGAAAAACAACTTTCAGGACATGTTCATGCAACAGATTGGTAAATTGAAAGGAAGGATTGCGTAATTTTTGGTGGGAAAAAAGTTTGATTGGCTTTGGAAACTCCACATTGTGTAGTATTAGCAGTTAGTGTCGAAGCTTGTGGCTTGAGATTGCACAATACGCAATTTAGCGTGGGAAGTGAGTCGAGAGAGACTGCGCATTGCTCACACCCAGTGAAGAAGATTGCTCGATGAGGCCTAGCACTGCGAAATGAAAAATGAGACCATCTAGTACTAAAATTTTTTCAGTTCCATAGCCTAATCCTGAAGCTTGAGCTTCAAGATTGCGCAATGTCGAGCTGGGAAAAGTGGATTCTGGCCAATCGGAAGACATATATGCCCAAGGGAACTGTGAAAAAAGATGATATTTTAGGGATGGTGAAGGAATTAGTGTAGGTATCACTAAGTGTTGATGAAACAAGGTAAATCAATTTCATAAAAAGAACATATGAGAAATGATCGAAATCAGTGAGGAGAGTCGCCACAACGACAACCATCGGTGAAAAAATGCAGAAACCGATGCGACACTTGTGAAAGGAAAATGGAAATTAAAAAAAAACACTTCTACATGTTAGATAATATTTAAACACAAACATTAATTCAAATAAATAAGCAAAACAAAATTCGTGCGGGCCAAATGATAAAATACCCGGTAAGGAAATATTGGCTAGATTACTTCTATATCACCAAACCATGTAAAGATTTTGGGTTTTGTCTTTGTGCTAGATGGTGGTTTCTCCCTAGATGCTTCTACTGTTGCTGTTGCTAGGATTGAATTTTGAACCTTGGCCATTTTCTAAGCAACTGTGATCTCTCGGCATACCCTACCGGAATCAGCCTTCTGGTTGCTGGAATTCTCAACCTGGGGTGGCGGGACACTTATTCATCTGCATGCACTGGGTGATGACGGTGATCGGCCCTATGTTTTTCTGACGAGATGATCTTATGTGCGGTAATTCCCATATATGGAGTAATCGGAGGTTGTGACGTTCCTTATGGACATTTATGGTTCATGTGACGTTGGGGGCGGTATCGATCTTTGTCATTGAATTCTCCTGACAAAGGATTTTTGGGTGATGTGTTTACCTTCTCCAACATTATCTCTCTTTAAATTTTATTCCCGTCTGTTTCCCAGTCTGAGTTGTTTTGTCAAGATTTGGTATTACCTCTCACGCGGTTGACGACAATCATTTACTTCCATGATCTGGTGCCCAATTCTCCTACCCCGCCATTGCTTCGAGGTTTGCAAGTCTGATCACGACCTATCAGTGTGGGTTGTCGTGGCATTTTCTCTCTATCCTTTATCCTACGTATAGTATACATTACACCATGGATCCATTGCCTGCTGACACATCAGCACACGAGGCACTGATTGATGTCACGCGAGCACATGCGCATAATCACCAAAAGGATTATGAGATTGATGTCACGCTCATCAATCAGTCTATTTACGTCCCCCCTGGTCATGCGACCCGACTGTTTCATCACGGAAGATCCAAGCTACAAACGAAAGAACATAGCAGGTAGTTGAAAAGGCAACAGAAGGCTTGCTTCAAGTCGGCTATGGAGATTAAGGAGGTTTATATGGAACACGATGACTTATGGAGCTGGGTCATTAGTCTACAAAAACATGCACTCATTGGAAGGTGGATCTTCGCTGATGGTTTGGAGATCAAGATGGCGGAATGGGAAAACATTTCTTGGGGACCGATTGTCGGATACACGCTGAAGGTAAGTCGACTGCTTAATTCTTGGTACAGCATACATTTTCTTGATGAAAAGGATATCAATATTATCATTAACAAGCCATAGATAAGAGGCTAGGCTTACCTTCAGTTCCTCCCCTGGTACCTGGGTTTCAACCCTATCTTGGAGGCTCCTGTTAACAAAACATTGTGGGTGAAATTTCCTAGATTTCCTCTTGAGTACTAGACCATTAAATATCTTCGCTCTATTGGTGATTTGATTGGTATTACCTATTATATTGACCCTTCTATTGTCGATGCCAGTGACAAGCGCATAGCTTGGGTACTGGTGGAGGTTAGTTTTCATGGCGGTCTACTAGTGGAGATTGATTTGATATGGGATGGTAGTAGACAACGCTAGCGGATTGATTACTAGGGGGTGCCTTTTTGGTGCCTATTATGCCACCATAATGGGCACCTAAGGCAAAATTGTCCAACAAGGTTCAGGAAAAATCGTTTATGTGGAGCGGATCCCTCACAGCTGGAACAACGGGCTCAAAAAAAAATGCCATTGGAGTCTCCCCCATCAGGTAACACTCCTTAAATATTTCTAATCAACCATTCACCTGTTTTTCTCTTGTCCTGCTATTAGATCCCTATGGGCGCTATTCAGCAAGCCCATCCTGAAGGAAGATTAGGTTCCCTCTGACTTCCTCAAGTCGACACATAGATGGGACAGGGTGCCTGGGCGTTTTCAGTCGTTACCTTTCTTCCTCATATGGGAATTTTGGAAATCCAGGAACAAACACATTTTTGAAGGAACTCCAATCAACATGCAGCAGATCTTTTGTTCCATCATGTTCTAGATCAACGATCGGAAACAGGTTTCTCCACCCATTCGGGATGAATTTAGAAGGATTCATCCTAACCTGATTTCACTGCCTGCTATGTTTTTTGATGGTGCTTATCAAGAGGGCATCATGGGCTATGGGGCGTGGCTGAAAATTTCAGAATCCGAGAGGTTCTAGGTCTACTATAATGGGGGCCATGGATCCAACAACATGGCTGAACTTTTGGCCCTGTGGTGTGGGTTACTTATTGCTTTCATTTTGAGACTTCATCCGATTTTTATCTTTGGTGACTCAAAGCTAATCATCGACTTCTTTATGGGCCATTCCACTATGCCATCCTTTTCAACCAATGGTTGGTACATGAGGGCTGCATATTTATGGAGAAAATTGGGATCGCCTCCTCTCAAGCACATTCATAGGGAGAATAATACCAGAGCTGATCACTTATCCAAGAAGGGGTTGAGCATGGAATATGGTATGCTGAAGGTTGAACAGGTCATAAACAACTGTTTGGTTTGGAAAAAGGATTTTTTGGTTCCCTAACTGTGGCTTTGGGGAGGTCGTGGGTCTCGGTATCAATTTTTTTTTGTTTTGTTTCGACTCATACTGCTTATATGGTTTCCTGCATAGCAATGCCTTTCAATTTTTTTTTGTCTCTCCTTTTTGTCAAGCGAGCTGGGATGCCTTAATATGTTCTCATATCTGATCTATCCAGAAAGTCTTTGGGATATCATGACTACTCTCTCTAGCTAGTGCGGGTGATGGATTCTGTATTGTTTGGCCTCCTCTCTTCATGAACTTGGTCAAGCGAGCCTGCTGTATTGGTCACTTTCAAGAGAGCCTGTACTCGTTCTTATCATCAACGATCCTACCCCTCACCAGGGGAGCCTGTCTTACATGAATTTTAACAAGATAAAGCACTCCTTTCGGCTTCAAAAATGAAGAGTTTGTACCTAATTTAGATCATCTATCTTCTGATGGTGCGCTTTTATATAAACCTACCCATCCTGCTCGTCAGGTTTTCTAATGTGCCATATTGACTATCTAGGCTTTGTATTTGAAACAAGGGGCTGATATATCTTTTGCCAGTATCCTTGGGATGGAAATTTGGTCTTTTGAATATATTGTCTATAAGACGATGTACTGTTTTATATTTCTATATAATTCAGCTGTTTTTTTTCTTCTGAAAAAAAGAATATGAAAAACCTTGGTTGAAGTTTAATTTATAAAATAGAAAATGATATTTTGACTTATTTGATATCTAGGTTTCTAGAGAAGTTTGAGCAAAATTATCCAAAATTATACATGCATGTAATCTCTGCTTTTTCTACCGTATTATTTAGACATTAGAGACGCATCATGATTCATTTATTACAGCTCCCCGTGGTGCTTTTTTTGTTTTTATATTTATAATAAAACTATATTTTTGTTGTCTGTACTCAATGGTATATACCCACATTTATTAGTCTAAAATTGGGAAATGGAGCTGCTAAATAGGGTCTGTTATTTCTTATGAGAATAAAAATGATGATTTAATGTTTTAAAAAATAAAAATCAAGTTCTCTAGAAACCAATGATTTCCATTGATTTCGCTATTTATAAAATCCAATAAATTTTAGCTCAAATGTAAGCCAAACCTTTATAAACTGTGAATTACAAGATTGATGTAGCGAATGCCAATGGAACTATTTGATATTATTTGTTATGCAGTTTAATTGGGCTATGTTTTTAGTTTTTGGATAAAATAAATTTAACTTTCTTATTTAAATTTCATAAATCAATTCAATTTTTTAAGTTATTAGAAGGTTTGATTCATCTTCATTATGAAAAGACAACATTAGAATTTGTTTTAATTAGTTGTAAAAGAGAACATTCAAAGTGATTTTCCAATCATTATTTCAGAATTCTTGGTCATTATTTCAGAATTTTGTGATTTGAAATGATTTAGAGTTTTTTTTTCAAAATACATGACAATGAAATTAAAGTATTGAAAAAGAATAACCTTATAAATTGTTTATGTTCAATAAAGGGTTCATGTTTCACTATTCTCGCTTTGTAATTTCAAATAATTTGAAGCATAAATGCAAAATTAGCAAACTTTGAATAAACCTCAATCTCATAAGTTTAAATACATCTTTAATTTATGATGTGTTTTTCACTTCATTTACATTTATAAACAAGAGAAAATGATAAGTCATATTTTCAATTAGCACTTCTTTTACATTTATGAGAAAAAACAAATCGTCACTTATTATGGAATGTAAACATTTAGTCTTTTTTATTTTTTAATTATAAATATATTGAGGCCAAAATAGATATATGCATTTGGAAAATACAATTTGTTTTTTAAAATTGTCAAAATAATCACAATTCTCTTTTGTTTAAAATAAAAAATAAATATATTAATTCCAAATCCTTATATCTTTGATATCTTTCAAACCCTATATCACTCGTCTTCTGTGCTAAACATTTTTTATAATTTTTTTTTGTCATTTTGACATTTGATACCAGCAAAGATTTTCAAGCTCACACAAAAAAAGACAAAATGGATTTGTGCCACATTTGACACAATGGATAACTAAACGATATACTTTGAAGCCACTTAGAATTTTTCTTTGTCTCATTTATTTTAAATTTTATATAAATTTTATGATAAGGTTTTTGTTGAAACTATTTGAAGTAATTTTAATATAAAAAATGATTTAATACAAAAATAATTTAACATTTTCGAAAAACTTTATAACACTCAAATTAGAGAATTTTGTAATTTTAAATAATACTTTTTAATAAATAAAAAAATAATAATGAATATAAGTAAAATATAAATTAAATTTATTATTTCATTTTTAAGTTGTGGATTTTATAAATAATACCCATAAAAATTACATAGTGAAAATATTGATGGCCATAATATAAATATTGAAAATAACACTACTACACTAAGGGCATTTTAAGACATTTATTTAAGACAATAAATCTTTTGTCTTAAAAAGTCACATTTTATTTTAGTTATTTTACATTAAAATTTAATATCAATTGAATTTTCTTAAATATAAAATTTAAGACAAAAGTAATGTGAGACAAAATAGTTTGAGATAAAACTTTATATTTAAGACAAAAAAAAAAATTGAGACAAAACATTTTTAAGATAAAATCAATTTAAGACAAAAATATTTTAAGACAAAACTTTATATTTAAGACAAAAATAGTTTGAGACAAATATTTTAAAACCACTTTATATTTAAGACAAAAGTAGTTTCAGAAAAAGATATTTAAGACAAAACTTTATATTTAAGACAAAAGTAGTTTGAGACAAAAATATTTTAATATAAAACTTTATATTTAAGGCAATGGCAACCTAAGACAATGACAATTAAGACAAAACCATTAGCAATACTTCATAACAAGGTGATTGTCAAATGACTTACATTCCATGAACTAAAATTGTTTATTTTTTTAAATAAGTGAAAATTTTTAAATTACTTCATCTAAACTTTGATATAAATTTGCAAGAAATTAAATACAATATAACAATAATTTTTTTCTCAGTTGTTATATATATATATATATATATATATATATATATATATATATATATATATATATATATATATATATATATATATATATATATATATCAAAACTATACATAAAGAAATAAAAGAAAAATACAAATTCATCCATATATGGATTTTAAACATTCATTATTTTCACTCAAATTCCATGGAATGGATAGTGGATAATTATATTTTAATTTTTGAAAATAGATATTCAAACCAATATGAAATTTGATCATGTAAATTTTATTTCTTTTATATTTTATTTTTCCTTTTTCATTAAACTGCATTCTAAAAATATAATAAATATATATATATATATATATATATATATATATATATATATATATATATATATATATATAATTTTTTGACTGGCCACTCAAGGGGATTTAACTTTGAATCTCATGTTTTAACATAATACCTCGTAACAAGTTGATTGTCAAATGAGTTACATTCCATGAACTAAAATTGTTTATTTTTTTAAATATGTGAAAAATTTTAAATTAATTCAAATAAAATTTGATATAAATTTGCAATAAATTAAATACAATATAACTATAAAAAAATAAAAAAATAAATAAAATTCTCAATTGTTTTATATATATATATATATATATTTCCAAAGAAAAAATCGGCAACTTTCTACTAAAATTAATGAAAGATACAACTTTTCACATGCATTTAAGCATTTCTAGATGCCTTATGCGCCCGTGTGCATATGCACACTAGTCACTGTAGCTAGGCTACCAAAAATAAACTTACAACAAGCCTGTAGGGTTGGGCTTGTCATGCTTTCCCTTTGTCATGAGTGGCAAGCAAAATAAAATACTTGGGGAGAAAATTAAGTTTTTCTCCCCTTCTTCTTTTCGACCTTCCTCCAAGCACCTTTTGATGGCGTGGCAGTGATAACGGCTAGCTGGTTTTCTTTAGTGTTTGTACCATTGTCCTTATCTGAATATGAATTTTCTGAAATGTGTTGTCTTTTGTTACCCCTAAGGTCTGTTGCCACTTGTTCTTTTGCCAACTGGGCCGAGGGGGTGATGTCGAAGGGGTCTTACATCTCCTATTATTTTGACTCTATATCTGTGGTTGTCTGTTGATGTTCTTTTGGTTTGAGAACATCTTCTTCTTCTTCTTTTTCCTCCTCCTCTTCTGGCTCGCTTGTGGGAAATTTCCACCCTTTCAAACTTTTCACTGTCTTCTTTTTTCTATGTTGTCTCTTTTTGCTTCCAAACATTTATTTTGCAAATGGCCGGTGTTTCTACATATTCCGCACCTGAATGGAGTATTTTCAAAGTTAGGATGCTGTATCAATATTTTTTGTTTGTGTGTCAAATGTATGCATTCTGGAAGCCCTTTGATGAGGTCCACTTCCACACAAATATGAGAAAAAGTGTAGATACACTCCTCTAAGCGTTGTCTATCTATTTTGATGTATCGGCCTAAAATGTTACCAACGCAAGTAAGAACACTTTCTTTCCAAAAATGTAAGGGCAGATTGTAAAGTCGGACCAAGACTGGAATTCTGGACACTTCAATGGTGTTTGTGTCGAAATCCAGGAACCAAGGTGTGATGAAGAGCCCAGTGGAGCCCCAGAACCATGGTCCCACCCTCATAGTCTTATCTCTGGCTTCCGAGGATGAAAAATTTGATAAAAACTACTAAACACACACATATATTAAACACACTCATATATTATGCACAAATGGTGTATGTGTAAACACACTCACACACACTGATTATAGTCAGATTACTCTATTAAATATAGTTTCTGAGATCCAACTTATTCCTAATTTAGAGAGAGAGGTTGAGAGAATTTCTCAACCATCACAAACCAACTTCTCAAATATGGAATGTAAGAATTAACTCCAACATCCCCCCTTAATGATTACATTACATGAATTTATTGAATTCACTCATAAATAACAAAATAATCAAGCTTATCAGTAGATGCTCCATCAAGTTGCCTCATAACCCTCGGAAAGTTGTAGTTGGAAAGTTGGATTCCCGAGTTCGCTTCCTCAACCCCCGAATCAAGGACCTCCTGAAGTCAATTACTAGACATCATCCCAATCTGTCGCATAACCTCATTAGGAGACCACTTCCATGTCTACCACTAATGAGGGATCCTTCCCTAGATCTGCAACTACCATACTATCTGGACAACCATCCATGTTGAGCTTTACTGCCACTTGATCTCTTAAAAAAAAAATTGATTACATTTTGCAATTGCTGAACTCCTAGTCATTCTATGGACGAGCTCCCATCCACCGAGATACATGGGTGCCAACCATTGTACTCGCCAGTTATCTAGAAAAACCATCTAGATACAGAATGTATCTAGAATCATTTATTACATCATAAACATTTTTATCTGATTTTGAGAAATCATCCTCACTTAATTTCAAAAACAATAATGCTATTAAACGACAAAAAATTTCAATACTCCATATTCAACCACAAAACTCAGCCACTGAAAAAGAGATTTATTCTTGTTGGAAGTGTTAGTGCTACTTATGCCATCAACGTCACCAATCTTCAGCTACAACTGGGGATCTTCCTTACCAGAATCCACTCCAAACCACAACATGAACATGATCAGGTCTTCTCGGTCTTCAATTAGAACAGGTTCTCAACTCACGTACAGACCCAAATGTCAATCCTTTGATGAATTATCAGACATGACAATCTCAATGGTAGAATTTGAAAATGAATTTATTTACAGATGTGGATGTTGTGGTTTTCTATTGCTCAATGAATATGCAGACGAAAATTACATTATAGGCTTGGGAAAATCCGTGCATCCCTCACCTCAATCTCCCTACAGATATTGCACTCGTCCCAATCCTATGCCCATATTCTCAACTCGCCTCTCCTGTTCTTGACATAATAGCACTCATGCCAAGGTTTTCTGGATCGAGGGTGCACCCCACGACTCTTGATTTCTGGACAGATTACATCTACCTCTATCACTATTTAGATAATGAGAGCGACGACTATGTGATAAACTGTGAAAAATACATGGGGAGAAAATTAAGTTTTTCTCCCCTTCTTCTTTTCGACCTTCCTCCAAGCACCTTGTGATGGTGTGGCAGTGATAAGGGCTAACTGGTTTTCTTCACTATTTGTACCATTGTCCTTATATGAATCTGAATTGTCTGAAATGTGTTGTCTTTTGTTACCCCTGGGGTCTTTTGCCACTTGTTCTTTCGCCAATTGGGCTGTGGGGTTGATGTCGAAGGGGTCTTGCATCTCCTGTTCTTTTGAATCTATATCTATGGTTGTCTGTTGATGTTCTTTTGGTTTGAGAACATCTTCTTCTTCTTCTTTTTCCTCCTCCTCTTCTGGCTCGCTTGTGGGAAATTTCCACCCTTTCGAAATTTTCACTGTCTTCTTCTTTTTCATGTTGTCTCTTTTTGCTTGCGGACATGTATTTTTCAAATGGCTGGTGTTTCTACATATTCTGCACTTGAATGCAG